>JAKJMR010000173.1:715509-733533 GCA_024449315.1 Daboia siamensis
TAGATAGATAGATAGATAGATAGATAGATAGATAGATAGATAGATAGGATAGATGATATAGAGATGATAGATATTAGGTAGGTAGGTAGGTAAGTAGATAGATGATAGTTAAGTAGGTAGATGGATAATATGTATGTAGGTACATAGGTAGATGATAGATATAAATAGATGATAGATAGATAGATAACCTTGTCATTTTTTTACTGTGGGCACAATGGCACACATTAAAAATGAAATTTAGTTGCTTGCTCTCAAAGTGTACACATACATAACACACATTTAAACATACTATATACAACATATGTATAGACCTATACCCTTACATATAGGTAACATATAAATATTAATCACTCTCCATCTTGAATACAAATGGAAGGAGGAAGCTTTAGAGTTCACA
Source organism: Daboia siamensis (assembly GCA_024449315.1). NCBI lineage: Eukaryota > Metazoa > Chordata > Lepidosauria > Squamata > Viperidae > Daboia > Daboia siamensis. The sequence continues at coordinate 715,907 of JAKJMR010000173.1, forward strand.
AGGTTAATACTGTATGGAATTTGACATCTGATTAACATTTTACAGTTTCCACCTTTCTGTTAGTTTGCTTGCTTGTTTAGTTTTGTTTTGGTAGTTTTTGTCATATATTTCTTTCCTTTTTTGTGCATTTGTTCTATTTTTTTCTGTTCAAACTATCGCACCATTGCACTCATTTCTCATGCTAGTAAAGTCATGCTTAAAATCCTACAAGCTAGACTTCAGCAGTATGTGGATCGGGAACTACCAGAAGTACAGGCAGGATTTCGAAGAGGCAGAGGAACTAGAGATCAAATTGCCAACATACGCTGGATCATGGAGAAAGCTAGGGAGTTCCAGAAAAACATCTACTTCTGCTTCATTGACTATGCCAAAGCATTTGATTGTGTGGATCATAACAAACTGTGGCAAGTTCTTAAAGAGATGGGAGTACCAGACCATCTTATTTGTCTCTTGAGAAACCTATATGCGGGTCAGGAAGCAACAGTGAGAACTGGACATGTAACCACAGATTGGTTCAAAATTGGGAAAGGAGTCCGGCAAGGCTGTATACTGTCGCCCTGCCTATTTAACTTATATACAGACTGTAGCACATCATGAAAAAGGCAGGGCTAGATGAATCAAAAGTTGGAATTAAGATTGCCAGAAGAAGCATCAACAACCTAAGATATGCAGATGATACCACTCTAATGGCAGAAAGTGAAGAAAAACTAAAGAGCCTCTTGTTGCGGGTGAAGAAGGAGAGTGCAAAACTTGGGTTAAAACTTAACATTAAGAAAACCAAGATCATGGCATCTGGCCCTCTCAATTCCTGGCAAATAGATGGGGAAGAAATGGAGGTAGTGACAGATTTTATTTTCCTGGGCTCCAAGATCACTGCAGATGGGGACTGTAGCCAAGAAATTAAAAGACGCTTGCTCCTGGGGAGGAAAGCCATGGCAAATCTAGACAGCACACTAAAAAGCAGAGACATCACCCTGTCAACAAAAGTGCGTAAAGTCAAGGCTATGGTCTTCCCAGTTGCAATGTATGGCAGTGAAAGTTGGACCATAAGAAAGGCTGAGCGCCAAAGAATTGAGGTCTTTGAACTATGGTGCTGGAGAAGACTCCTGCGAGTCCCTTGGACTGCAAGGCGATTAAACCGGTCTGTCCCAGAGGAGATCAATCCTGACTGCTCTTTAGAAGGCCAGATCCTGAAGCTAAAACTCAAGTACTTTGGCCACCTAATGAGAAGGAAGGACTCACTGGAGAAGAGCCTAATGCTGGGAAAGATCGAGGGCAATAGAAGAATGGGACGACAGAGAATGAGGTGGCTGGATGGAGTCACTGATGCAGTAGGCATGAGCTTAAATGGAATCCAGAAGATGGTAGAGGACAGGAAGGCCTGGAGGAATGTTGTCCATAGGGTTGCGATGGGTCGGACACGACTTCGCAGCTAACAACAACAACAACCTTATCTAGCTTCAACTTGCTAGTAAAAGACACGGGTTTGGACTAAAAATTTAATCCTGGCAAAGCAGGGTAATTCAGTTGTATTCAAAAATTTGTCCATGGTTCCATAAATTAATAGCTTTTGAGCTCTAATATCAAACTCTAATATTTCAAAATCAAGATTACAAAAAAGCCATAACTGAACTTTTAAAAACATAGTTATTCCCTTTTTTAAAAGAAGAAAAAGAAAAAAGAGAGACATTGGCATATAGGTCTAGACCAAGGTGGGGAACCTTGGCCATATTACGACTTATGGGCTTTATTTGTGTTTATTAGATTATGTACATGCGTTATATTAAGTACTTTCTCAGGAGAAAACTGTATTTGCCACGAAGGAAAAAAAATACATGCTGCCGTATCAGAGATATTATTTTAACCAGTTAAGCAATTTTAATCAATTAGTCTAATTTACCACTTAAATGTTTCACATCAAATTTGGAAGAGCTGACACAGATTACCCACCCTGCAGCATTCTTCAGTAAAATAAATGATTTGAGAAGCTGATATCTGAATGTCAAGCTCAAGTAAAGTCCAACAGCATACAGAGAATAAAGTATGAGTAATATATGAGAAAACAATTAACTTTTATTGACATGTGTTACTGTTCTTTTAAGCAGAATTCTTATATTTGGGGTACATTTAAATAACAGATTACTTTTTAGCACAGCTTACCGATGCCATAGCCTTCATATTGCTGTCGTTCACGTTCCATAGTTTGCTTGATTACAGTTTCCCTGGAACTATGCTGTCTGGACTGACGTCCTTTAATGCTGTTGTGCAGTTCAATCTGCTCCAACTCATCACGAAATCGCTGCAAATAACTAAAACACAAGAAACTGTCATTTTAGGAACTTTTTTTTTTTTTTAAAAAAAGTAGTACTTCTCAATTATTTAGAAACAGTAAATCGTCTTGAATATTAAAGAATAAAAAATATATACAAAAATACTGATATTTAAAATTATGAAGGGAATATAAGAGGCAAGGTACTTCTCTGTCTTCTCTATCATCAATAATCCAGATTTTAAACAGCAATCGACAACAAAAGAATTAATAGCATAGCTTTCTTTAGCCAGGAAAAGATTTTAAAAAAGAAAAAAAAATTCTCTCAAACTAGTCTGTGTATGTTGCAAACTAAGGTTGCTTTTTAATTTCAGCTCATATTTAAAATAAATTAACAGTTCATTTACAAAATCCAAAAATTATATTAGAACAGTTAATGTAACTGTTAGCATATATGAAATGTTAAAATTACACTGTGTGAATAAATACTAAAGATGGCATATACTGTGGTAACTGATGTTCTAGTACAGGGTTTTTCAACCTTTTCACCCACTGTACCACTTTTAGGATATGGCAACATCCAAGTACCACCAGTCGCTTAGCAAGGTGTTAAAAACTTGATGACCCCCCCCCGAAAAAGGAAAAAAGTGATGAACTACAGGTAGTCCTCGACTTACAACACTTTGCTTAGTGACTGAAAAAAGTGCCCCCCCAAAGCCACAGCCAAGCAAGACACCTGACTGCCCGCCCAGCAGCACTCTTCCTCCTGTCCCAGGTTTTCATGGTTGTGAGCATTTCTGTTGGCAGCAGGAGTGGGGTGGGGGGTATTTGGTTTTTATTCCCCCCCCCCCTGCTGAGTGATTGCAGCAGGTTTTGGTCACTTCACATGACCCTGGGACACTGTGACCGTCATAAATATGAATCGGTTGCCAAGCATCTGAATGTAAATCACAAGACCCTGGGGATGCTGCAACATTCCAGCCGATCAGTGCTTCTTCTGGGCTCAGCAGAAGCACCGGGATTAATGCTGAGCTCCAGCTGAATCCTGGCGCTGATCTTGGCGCTTCCGCTCAGCCCTGCAGCTCCAGCCGTCTCTTGCTCAGGCTTGTGCGGTGCTGCCACCAGTTCAGCTCCTTCCCCTCCGCCGCTACCACTTTTCTAGAATGACCGCGTACCACCTGCCAGGTGCCCATGTACCGGAGGTGGTACCCGTACTACTGGTTGAAAAGCCCTGTTCTAGTACATCACACAGAACAGGGTACTGTTTTGATTTTGAAAAACATACCAAGCAGACAAAATTATGCACATCAACTCAACATTCTTGTTCCAAATACAGAACACTTTGTTCACTTGCTATAAACCTACTTTTCTACTAATTCAGAAGCTTCTTTTTTTGTGTATTCCATTTTGTCAGGATCAAGGTGGTGTTGAAACCAAAGTAATTTTTCACCTACAAAAAAAAAATAAATAAATAAAAGTTCATGGTTCATTCCGATATTCAATATTTCTGTTAAATATAACAGGAATGATAATTATTCCAATTCATTAACATATCCAATGCATTAAAAACATCTATTTTTAGCTACTGATCACAAATGCTTTTTTTTAAAAAAAAACACTTATGAAAAAATCACATATATGTATGAAAAAAGCATATCACATGATTTTTGAAGTACATTTGTTTAATGTAGGCACAAAGTCACATGCGAGATTATACAAATGTATACTTCTACATGTAAATGAACATATCAAAACAGTAAGATATTTGTATAATTAACAAGTCAAGCATTTAGGCAATTATAGCAACACTTTTTGTGGTCTTTCAGTTAATTCTCCACTGTCAGTGAAGAAATTGAAGCTGAGGCACTGAAATAAGCATTTCAACTGTGCTGAAATGTTTAGGTCAGAGGTCCCCAACCTTTTGGGCAGCAGGGACTGGTTCTGCATCCCACGGATGGGATTTTGCTTGTTTGTGCAGACCGGTTGTGGGCATGCCATGGCCCAGTAACAATCCATGGACCGAGGCTTGGGGACCTCCGGTTTAGGTGATACTACAGTCAACATGTCCATACCTTATCAAGGCTTTTTTGTAAATAAAAAGTGGAAAAGCTATCCGGGTTACTTTTTTGGTTTGTTGTTTGTCTATCTCCTTTAAATTATAAAGTCATCAGCCAATTTCATTCATACATCCAGTGCAGCATTTTTTCCCCACATCATTCTTTTAGACCACAGGTCTGCAACCCGTGGCTCCGGAGCCGCATGCGGCTCTTTCAGCCGTCTCCTGCGGCTCCCAGTCCTCTGCCATGTGCAGTCCAAAAAAAAAAGTGGGACTAAAAAAGTTCAACCAATCAATTCAAATATGCAGGGTAGGTGCATATCTCGCCTTGGCTCCACTCTTCAGTCAAACCCTGTTCTGCGCATGCACATTTTTTTGCGGCTCCCAGTTTTTGCTTTTGTGAGGGAACCGGTTCCGAGTGGCTCTTTCACTGTTTCAGGTTGCTGACCCCTGTTTTAGACTGTCATTTTTAAATTTACTTTCAAATCAATCTCAGTTTTGAAGAGAAGAGAAACTTCCTAACGCTGAGGACAATTAACCAGTAGAACAACTTGTCTTCAAAAATCATGGGCGCTCCATCACTGGAGATTTTTAAGAGCCTAGACAGTCACTTGTCTGAAATGATATAGGTTCAACTGCTTGAGCAGGGGGCTGGACTAGAAGATCTCCAAGGTCCCTTCCAGCTCTATTCTATTCTATCTGAATTTCTTCCTCTTCCATAACCTTTTAAACAGTCTATCTATAATGGTACAATATGTTTCTGATAAAATATTAAGCATTTGTGATTAGAAAAATTATATGTATATATATGTACATATGTGTGTGTGTATACATACTCACATGACTGATGAGAACAAATGAGTTTGAAATGGCCATATTAGTCTCCCTTTAATTCTTTGTTAGCAATCCAAAAAATTTACACAAATATGAGCTGTCACTGCTGTGACTACTGCCTGTGGATGGCCTTGGGTTAGGCTGAAACAGGCAATAGGATTTGTCCCGTGTTTGGGGCCTAGCAAGGTATTCTAAAATACTTAACACACACACACACACACACACACACACATATATATAATAGCAGACATTTCTGAGATTATTGTTTCAAAATACCTTAGTACTTTTTTATATTCTTTATTAGTAAAACAAATGTGTTCTTTTCATTTAATTGTAATCTTCTTTCTCGTTCCCTCTAGAGTCCAGCTATCAAAGTCCCATCCTATCATGTTTCCTTTTTTAAGTATTCAAAGCAACAGCATTTCTCCAAGGGACGAATTCTTATAATTAAGTTTCAAAATCTTATTTCAAATTCATCCAGACCTTCAATCCATTTGTAACTTTCCAAAATAGATGTTTTAATCACCTTTTTCTGTATATATGCCTTAAATTTTATTTAAAACTTCCTTCGCTAAAGGTGCATAGATTGCATAGATTCCTAATAACTAGAAAGATAGATTGCATAGATTCCTAATAACTAGAAAGCAATTAAAAAGCAAGTTCCAGTAGCGATTAAGAAACATGGTTTGGGGAACCTTCTGTGCACATAGAATATATTACAACTAAGAGCTTAGTTGGAATCCATCAACTCTCTGCTCCTCGATTCATCAGCCAACCACAAAAATTCTGTTCCTGCAATCTACTCACAAGACACAAGTGGACAATGTTATGATCTCTGCTTTTTTCAGAAGTATTCTGTCAGCCAGAATTCACCATCTGGCTGATGATCTGGCCATAATGTCAAGTCTATTCCTTTGGAGATGTTTAGTTCACAATGAACCTTCACCAGAAGTTCTTCTTTCTGATTTTTTTTAATTTATTTTTTTTATTTTTTAAAAAGCCAGCTAATGTACTATCCATTGCCAGAACAGGTAGTGTACTTGCTATCCATTGAAGAAAAAAAAAATTGGGTATTTATAAAAAGAATTAAAAATATAAATGTAATAAATGGTTTTATTTACTAATGTAGAATATTTATGTTTGTTAAAAAGGCTTTTGTTTCTCACATACAATTTCAAAAATATATGCTTTATATTTGAAGATGAAAAGCTAATAACTTTAACTATTAAAAAGTGATTAACATTCTCTTTTAAAGAAAGTTTATGAATTATGCAAAATTCCAAATGTTATTGAAAACACTTATAAAAAAATCAGAACTGTACAAAAGAAACAGTATTTCAAAATTCCAAGTAATAGTAATGTAGGATAACTAATGTTAAACCGAATACATAATATAAAGCTAAAAAAAATATTAGCACTGAATAAAACTTCTTCCAAAGAAATACTTGAAGATATGCTACAAAGATAAATTTAACAAAATCTGAAAATATAAATTACACTTACCCACAATGCTGATCCGAAAGGCCTTTTCATTTTTCAATCTGCAAAAAAAAAAAAAAAACCTACAATGTATTTATTTAATAACTTTGTTTTGTTGCAATTTCATGACATAGTTAATAGATAGGACAGCACAATCTAACTTCTAAAATGTGCATAGCCAATTGAACAAAGTAAATAAATTGAAGAAACGATACAAAAATTAATTTTAAAAAATATTTCATTTATATGTAAACACAGAAGCATATGAACTATTTTGTTCTGAAAGAGAAGAAACCTACTTTATTTACCAAGTGAATTCTTATCCCTAAATATTAAGGGCGTGATTAAGTACATAAGGATGTTTACAATATATATTTTAATATCTGCTTTAACATATGGCAGACAAAAGCTCTGAGATTATGGAAGCTAATATCAACACATCAGAAAAGCACCTCAAATAACCATCTAAACTCACATTTTACCATGTTGTAAAGTGATTAAGATGAGAAACTTGTTGACAATATTGTTGAATTATAGGTTCAGTGATGCTTACAAGCTTCTGAACTCTTTAAATCAGAGGGCTGTGGCCTATTCACAATGGGGCCACATGAGTGGCTTGTTGGTGCATGTGCATTTGCGCGCACGTGCACGGTCCCACTCACGCAAGCATCGCAGGCATTTCGGGCCTCACTCACGTGAGAGTTGCGATCACTCAGGGCCTTACTCGTGCAACCACCATGGGTGCTCTTGGCCCCATTCGTGCAAGAAATGGAGTGCTAGTGCATGAACACAACCATGTGTGCGCACCTGCCCCTCCCACAAAACCTTTTCCCCTTCCCCCCCTCTGGGCTGCCAACCCAGAAAAGTTGGGATCCTTGCTTTAAATACTCTATATTCCTGTATAAATATAACTTAAGCATGATCTGTTTTTCATACAAGTCCTAAAACTAGATAAAGGGAACACAAATAAATAAGGTAAATACTATATTTGTACATTTATTTATTGAGGAAAATGTGCATAATACACGGGCATATTTCTGTGATACTACTCCCAACAATATTTCATAAACAAATGACTGCACTGATTGTGCCTCAAAATTTAAGAATTATGCAGAATTAGACAACTGACAAGATCAGAAAATTAGTAGATTAATGATCAGAAGAAGAAAACATTTTAGAAATACTGAACAGACTATTTTATTAAGAAAATAAAACCCATTTCTGTCTGCTGTGTGAAGATACAGTGACTTGTTAAAACCTCTTCTCATTAGAAATTCTCATAAGGGGAAAAACTCCTACACGTCTACAAAGTCTCTTACTGAGATGAAACAGCAATACGAGCAAAGTGTGTTCTCATTATACCACTGAGCTTTCTTATGTTAAATGAACAGGAAGTACAAAGCAAATCTCCTGAAGGAAAGAAGAAAATCTGAAGCCCACTTTGCATTAACATAGGATGAAGTGCTACATATCTGCCTTTAAATATATTGCACCAAAGTCTGTATGACAAATATAAACTGTAAGACACAAATATCTCATATTATCATAAACCAGAACTTTAATACTTACACATTTTAACATACAATAGTGGCAATAGTGCTATCACATTTATATCCAAAGCACCCAACCAAAATTGTTTAAAATCAAATAATCACTGGTAAAAGATCATCTAAATTAGATTTTAAAATGAAGGCATTATAATATTGTATTGTATTATACTGTTAATACTGAAGATTATTTGCACGGAAATTGCATCAAGATTATAAAGAATTCTATTTCAGTTGTAAAATCTGGGGCTGGGGGTAACGCACATATACTAACTTCTCTTTGTCACTAATCTTGACCAGGAATGTTGGAGAAAGGCATTTCTATCAGTGACCTTGCCACAGACTACAGTTTTAAAATTTTAGTAGCAACAGAAAATCAATGATCTAGTTTCCACCAACTGATCAGAGCAGAATCAGTTTTGAGTGAGTCACATGATCAAAGTGAAAGAATTTTAGAAATATATCATACTTTTAGTAAGATCAATCATGTTTAATACCAATGCAAAAGATGAAAAATCTTAGGTACTGGACAGTAATGGATTAGTATCACTTGTGCTTATGTTTATCTCATTTTTAATGCATACTGAAAGAAGTTATAAAATTAGTAAGGTAAATGTAAAGGTTTCCCCTGTCAGTTGGGTCTGACTCTAGACCGGGGATTTTCAACTTTTTCACCCATTGTACCACTTTTAGGATATGGCAACATCCGAGTACCACCAGTCACCTAGGAAGGTGTCAAAAACTTGATGACCAAAAAAAAAAAAAAGGAAAAAAGTGATGAAGTACAGGTAGTCCTATACTTACAATAGTTCGCTTGATGACTGTTCGAAGTTACAATGGCTTTGAAAAAAGTGCCCCCCAAGCCACAGCTGAGCAAGACACCTGCCTGCCGGCCCAGCGGCGTTCTTCCTCCTGTCTGAGGTTTTCATTGTTGTGAGCATTTCTGTTGAGGATTGTCAGTGGGGGTAGTGTGGGGTGTTGTTTGGTTTTTATTTCCCACCCCCCCTCGGCTGGGTGGTTGCAGCAGGTTTTGGTCACTTCACATGACCCTGGGACACTGTGACTGCCATAAATATGAATCAGTTGCCAAGCATCTGAATGTAAATCACAAGACCCTGGGATGCTGCAACATTCCAGCTGATCGATGCTTCTTTTGGGCTCAGCAGAAGCGCCAGGATCAGCGCTGAGCCCTGACAGTCCTGAAGAAGCACTGATCCTGGCGCTTCCACTGAGCCCTGACAGCCCTGCAGCTCCAGCCGTCTCTCACTCAGGCTTGTGCAGTGCTGGCAACAGTTCAGCTCATTCCCCTCCCCTGCTACCACTTTTTTAGGATGGTCGCGTACCACCTGCCAGGTGCAAATGTACCACAGGTGGTACCCGTACCACTGGTTGAAAAGCCCTGCTCTAGGGGGCAGAGCTTATCTCCATTTCTTAGCCAAGGGAGCTAATGTTGTCTGAAGATACTTCGATAGTCAGCATGACTGTACGCCGAGGCATATGGAAAGCTCTTACCTTCCTACTGAAGTGGTACCTATTTATCTACTTAGTAATAATAAGTCTTTATTGATTAGCCCTTGGGCCATATCAAAGTGCAAAGTTCCAGCAACAAATTGTTACTAAAATTTGATAAAGGCAATTTAAAATGGAATTTGATAAAATACAATTTAAAATGGAATTTGATAAAATACAATTTAAAATGGAATTAAAATAAAATACAATTTAAGATGAAATAGTAATAAAATACAATCTAAAATGAAACTGTAATAATGTACAATAACCTAAGATATAGATAAAATATGATAACATATTTTGGAGTCGCCCTTGCAATCTACCCCAAACAGTCCCACCTATGCAGATCTCAACTGGATCATTTAGTTTATATTTATCTACTTGTATTTGAATGCTTTCAAACTGGTGGGCAGGAGCTGGGGCAAGTAACAGGAGCACACCCCACTGTGCAGTGCTTGGGTCTTGAACCCTGGCTGTCAGCTTTCGAGCTGATAAGCTCAGGATCTTTAAATGCTGAGCCATCAATATTCCTAAAGCAAGAATATTATTCCCAGATACCACTCAACATCATTAATATGTAAAGACTTACTTCTCCTTTTTAACTTGTCTGTGTGCTTCTTTAGTAAGCTGAGCAGCTTTTCTGCTGTAAGGATGGATAACTTTCTTCTGCTGCTCCCCTCCTTTTGCTTTGGCAGTTTTGGGCTGAAACAATGAGTCAAAATAATAACAGCATTTAATAGAACTACTTCAGCTACCCTCATCTGAAACATAACGAGAATAATCAGTTATTTACGTTTCAAGCATCAGTCAACATCTACCATATTCATAACTATAAGGTAAGGGTAAAGGTTCCCCCGCACATGCATGTTACATCACTCCTGTTCTAATATTTTTCAGTTGGAGGAGTAATGTTCCCTAGAATTCAATTTGTATCTATTGTCAGCAGACGTCAGTCTTGACTTAATTATTGTCATCGGTATGGATAATTGTTAGCCTGTAATAGACAAGCTACCTGCTTATTACACAAATTAGGCCAAAATATGATTACCATTTTTATCTAATATATTATTTTTCTGCTATCATTAATAGCCTCATATCTTGCTTATAATAAATACGTATTTTCATTGATTTAAGATATATTTAAGTCTACACTAAACATGGCTATGTCCAGATAAAATCCAATATATAAAATCAGTATCTTCCTTTTAGAAACAGTGCTAGCTAAAAAAAAGTATTAGAATATAATAATTTTATTTTATATGTTGACTTTTGACCTTACAAAGGAAATAATCCCCATAAACAATTAGTGCCCAAATGATGGATAGGATAGGATAGGATAGGATAGGATAGGATAGGATAGGATAGGATAGGATAGGATAGGATACAACAGAACAGAACAGAGCTGGAAGGGACCTTGGAGGTCTTCTAGTCCAATCCCCCACTCAAGCAGGAGAACCTACACCATCTCAGACAAGTGACTGTCCACTGTGTAGTCGCTGCAGCTTGAAAACCATGTTTTATAGGTTAAAAGGTAAAGGTAAAGGTTCCCCCACACATGCGTGCTAGTCGTTTCCAACTCTAGGAGCCGGTGCTTATCTCCGTTTCAAAGTCGAAGAGCCAGCGCTTGTCCGAGGACATCTCCGTGGTCATATGGCCGGCATGACTAGATACCAAAGGCACACGGAACGCTGTTACCTTCCCACCGTAATGGTCCCTATTTTTCTACTTGCATTTTTACGTGCTTTCGAACTGCTTGGTTGGCAGAAGCTGGGACGAGTAACAGGCGCTCACTCTGTTACGCAGCACTTGGGATTCGACCCACCAAACTGCCAACCTTCTGATCGACAAGCTCAGCGTCCTAGCCTACTGAGCCACCGCATCCCTTATTATTCATAACTATAGAAGATTGTTATAAGGGTCTTATTTGTATATTTCGGTACTTCCTTTCAAAATAAAAAGAGGTCTTCTAAAAAAATTATGAAAATCGGTATTGTTCCCCAAATTATTCTCAGACTCTATACCAATAATCAACTGATTTGCTATTCTTTCACTGTGAGCTCATAAAAATACCATTATTTTTTTAAAGCTTTTGTATGTCTTTCTCAGCAACCTGGAGGTGACTATAGGAAGCATTTTAGCTTTAGTCACCAACTACAAAAAGAATGAAAGATGAATGCACTCTAATCATAGAACTCAAAAAGAATACTGAAGAAGTGATAAAAATACACATAATGAGAACTAATCAAATAGTTAGTGTTTTCAATGTATAATTTAGGCTGATAAAATTACACACTATGTAGAAAAATCTGTGATATTTTCTGTTTAATATTATAGTAGTGTGATGGCTCAGCGGTTAAGACACTGGGCTTGTCAGCTGGAAAGTCCAGGTTCGAGATCTGAGAGTTGTGTGGCAAGATGAGCGCCTCTCTTCACCTAGCTCCTGCCCACCTAGCAATTTGAAAGCATGCAAATGTGAGTAGGTACCACTTCGCCAATAGGGAAGGAATGAAATGAAATGCCAAAACTTGTAATCCAGGAAATATAAAGACTGTAGCAAATCTCACCCTTTTCAAATTTGAAACTTTGAACCGATTTCTAATACTCTAGAATTCCACTATAATTTCTAATTTCATGTTCAACTACAACAATGATGATCTCAATCCATATTTCTGACATACATTTTAACCCATTTATTAATGAATAAACCTATAAATTTAACCACTGAAAAGTATACATCAATTGTACAAAACTATCTTCATACAGATGTATTATACTATTTCAGTTTCTTTTGGTTTCACAAATATGTAAAAGATCTGTTTTTTTTAAAAAAAAATCATGATTGTTATCATTTATTTCTCTTATACTGCAAACTGGGCTTAAAATTTGAGAAGCCAACTTTATGACAGGCAAGCTGTGTGCAGACCATTTCTTTTGTCTTCAATAGGTTATTGAAAATTGATATTGTATGCATAAAGATGCCCATACAATTATTATTTAGAGAACATTAAGCAAATATGATTGAGTTATTTGAATAGGCACGAACCTGGATTGAAATGTGGCTGCCGAATTCAGTAAGAGCTCTACATGATGGAAATTTTATGTATGAGCGCTATATAATATTTCACATATGAGAACAGCTCAGAATGTTTAGAAGTTGGTTCAACATAAACCAGGAACTAAGGCAAAAATGTGCAATGTCCCTTTGGCTGCTCTATGTATACATAATACTTTAAAGGTATAAATTATAAATAAATAATCATATATACATTTTTCCATGCCCTACTGCAATCACCCAGGTGCACTCATTTCTGTATTTCTATATGCGTTTTCAGATCAGCATTTGAGTGCTATAGTCATCAGCAGAGAGTATATCCTACAAATGACACAACTTACATATTTGTGTCAGATGTTGGGACACAAGTAATAATCATGACTTTATATCAGAGGTCCCCAACCTTTTGGGCACCAGGAACCGGTTCCATGGAGAGAGGTTTTTCTGCGGACCGGAGGGTGCGTGGTTTTGTGTGCTGCCTGCATCCCGTGGATGGGGCTTTGCTTGCTTGTGCGGACTGGTTGCTCGCATGCCATGGCCTGGTACAGTCCACGGACCGGGTTTTGGGGACCCTTGCTTTATATATCACAATACATTTTCACCAACAAATTTCTATTACCATATGAACATTGTCATCAGCTTACTGATCAAAAAATGCTCTAAACTGATCATGATCTTGCCGTGTGGTTTTATGTAATCATTAAATATCAAGGGATTAAAAAAAAAAGCACTCCACAAGGAAACAACAAGATCTTAATTGTTCAGATTTTTAAAAGTTGAAAGTTTGTAGAAAATATCCAAAGATACACTTGAATGTTTATGGAAAATATCCATTACTAAAAAGGATTTTCCCGATTTCATGTGTAATACACCTGTTAGATTTCCCTGATTGCAATCCATTAAAAGATAAGTTTTACTCCGCCTAGTTTATATAGAACACAACTCTAAATTCTATAAAAATGTATTAGGAAAACAAATCTAATAATAATCTCAATGGAAAAGTCAATTAATTTGGTGTTAATAATCTTAGTGGGTTAATAAAGAGAACACTTAGTACAAAATTTCCTTATCATGCATAAGCAGTCTTTTGCCAGGGCTATGATTAAACAAACTTATCAAATAAATACAGTGATATTGTATGAAATTTCAACTTGGAAGTAGAATTGGAATTTGGAAGTGTATAAGGAGCAAATTGGAAAAGGCCAGCGTATGGCAGAATTTAATATGTGGCTAAAGGAGTGGTGTAAAGGAGTTGGTTATATTAGTCACGATGTCTGTAGGTGGTCCAATGAAAAAATGTATAAAAGAGATGGTCTGCATCCATCCAAGAAAGGGACTCAGTTACTTAGCAATAAAATCACAGCTTTTTTGGAGGAACATTTAAACTAAATAATGGGGATAGTGAGTTAATTGATACAGAACATCACTATCCCCGGCAATCTAAGAAAATAGGGGAAGCCAGGCACCACACAAGTTATGCAGCAAGTAAACACAGGGTCAGTCATAAAGGACTCAAATGTCTATACACTAATGCACAAAGTATGAACAATAAGCAGGGTGAACTAGAAATTCAGGTAAATGAGGGCAGATATGATATTGTTGCCATTACGGAAACATGGTGGGACGAAACCTACAAATGGAACACACAGCTAGAGGGATTTAAACTATTTAAAAGAAACAGACTAAACAAAAGAGGAGGTGGAGTTGCTCTCTATATTTAGAAATAACTTTATCTCTACAGAAATAGAGCACGACAATGACGAAAACTGTAAACTTGAATGTATTTGGGTCAATATAAAAGGGGGGGAAAATGACATTGCCATAGGTGTATACTATAGGCCGACCAACCAAGCAGAGGAAATAGTTGAACTTTTTGCTAGTCAGCTAACTAAGGTATGTAAGAAGCACATCACAATAGTGAAGGTGAAGGTGAAGATTCCCCCGCACATGCGTGCTAGTCGTTTCTAACTCTAGGGGCCGGTGCTCATCTCCGTTTCAAAGCCGAAGAGCCAGCGCTTGTCTGAAGACATCTCCGTGGTCATGTGGCCAGCATGACTAGATGCCAAAGGCGCACGGAACGCTGTTACCTTCCCACTGTAGTGGTCCCTATTTTTCTACTTGCATTTTTACGTGCTTTCGAACTGCTAGGTTGGCAGAAGCTGGGACGAGTAACAGGCGCTCACTCTGCTAAGCGGCACTCGGGATTCAACCCGCCAAACTGCCGACCTTCTGATCGACAAGCTCAGCATCCTAACCCACTGAGCCACCACGTCCCTGATTCACAATAGTAATGGGGGACTTTAATTACCCTGATATCAACTGGGAGAAAAACTCTGTACCAAGTGGAAGATCAAACAGATTCCTGTCAAACCTAGCAGACAACTTTCTCTCCCAAAAAGTAGAGAAGGGAACTAGAGGATTAGCCATATTGGATTTAATTCTCATAAACAGAGATGAAATGATAGAAGGTGTCGAAGCCACAGGAACCTTGGGGGGGAAGTGATCATGCAATATTGGAATTCAACATTCTGGAGGCACAAGCAATAGAACACAGCCAAACTAGAGTCTTGGACTTTAAAAGACCTAATTTCAATAAACTTAGAGAACCAGCATGGTTGCATAAAGAACTCTCTGATAAATTGAAAGATAAAAAGGACAAGTATAAGAATTGGAAAGAGGGACACATAACTAAGTCAGAATATCAGCAAATAGTCCGTGCCTGCAAAGATGAAGTGAGGAAAGCTAAGGCTCAAAATGAACTAAGGCTTGCGACCAAAGCCAAAATAACAAAAAATGCTTCTTTCAACATATAAAAAACAAGAAAAAAAATAAGGAAATGATTGGTCCATTAGTGGGGGAAAGTGGCAAGCAATAGGGAGAAAGCAGAACTATTTAACTCGTTTTTTGCATCTGTCTTTACACAAAGGGAAAAAACAGTCCAACCTACCAAAACCAGTGCCATAAAAAACAGAATAGAAATGCAAGTTAAGATAGGCAAGAAAATGATAAGTGAGCACCTGTCCAGCCTAGACGAGTTCAAATCACCAGGACCAGATGGATTACACCCCAAAGGAACTGGCAGACGTGATCTCAGAACCACTGAGCTATATTTTTCATAGATCCTGGAGCACTGGGGAACTACCAGAGGACTGGAAGAGAGCTGATGTAGTTCCCATATTCAAAAAAGGGAAAAAAATAGATCCAGGAAACCACAGACCTATCAGCCTGACCTCAATACCTGGGAAGATTCTGGAAAAGATAATCAAACAACAAATCAGTGAACACCTTGATGCAAACAAAGTCATCACTAAAAGTCAGCATGGGTTTGTCAAAAACAGATCATGCCAGACAAATCTTATTACATTCTTTGACCAAGTGACAAAATTAGTGGGGTTCTGAAGGAACTGGCAGATGTGATCTCAGAACCACTGAACTATATCTTTCAAAGATCCTGGAGCACTGGGGAACTACCAAAGGACTGGAAAAAAGCTGATGTAGTTCCCATTTTCAAAAAAGGAAAAAAGTGGATCCAGGAAACTACAGCCTGACCTCAATACCTGGGAATATTCTGGAAAAGAAAATCAAGCAACTAATTAGCGAACACCTACAGGCAAACAAAGTCATTACCAAAAGTCAACATGGGTTTGTCAAAAACAGATCATGCCAGACAAAACTTACTGCATTCTTTGACCATGTGACAAAATTAGTAGACCAGAGGAATGCTGTGGATATAATTTACCTGGACTTCAGTAAGGCATTTAATAAAGTAGGCCACAACCTATTACTTGATAAGTTAGAAAAATGTGGGTTAGACAGCATCAGATGGATTCGTAGCTGGCTGACAGGCCGTACTCAGTGTGTGGTCCTCAATGGAACTGCATCTACATGGAAGGAAGTGTGTAGTGGGGTGCCCCAGGGCTCTGTTCTGGGCCCAGTGCTCTTCAATATCCTCATTAACGATTTGGATGAGGGGATAGATGGGGAACTCATCAAATTTGCAGATGACACCAAGCTGGCAGGACTAGCCAACACTCCAGAAGACAGGCCTTAGATACAGACTTGAACACTGGATGCTTTCAAACAAAATGAAATTCAATGGTGAAAAAAGTAAGGTTCTACATTTAGGCAGGAAAAATCAAATGCACAGGTATAGTATAGGTGGTACCTTGCTCAATAGTAGTAACTGTGAGAGGGATCTCGGAGTCCTAGTAGACAATCACTTCAATATGAGCCAGCAGTGTGCTGCAGCTGCCAAAAAAGCCAACACAGTGCTAGGCTTCATTAACAGAGAGATAGAATCAAGATCAAGTGAAGTACTAATACCACTTTACAATGCTTTAGTAAGGCCACACCTGGAATACTGCATCCAGTTTTGGTCACCACAATGTAAAAAAGATGTCGAGACTCTAGAAAGGGTACAGAGAAGAGCAACAAAGATGATTAGGGGGCTGGAGGCCAAAACATATAGGGAACGGTTGCTGGAATTGGGTATATGTAGTTTAACGAAGAGAAGAGTGAGGGGTGACATGATAGCAATGTTCCAGTATCTCAGGGGCTGCCACAAAGAAGAGGGAGTCAAGCTATTCTCCAAAGCACCTGAAAGCAGGACAAGAAGCAACAGATGGAAACTAGTCAAGGAGAGAAGCAACCTAGAACTAAGGAGAAACTTCCTGACAGAACAATTAACCAGTGGAACAACCTGCCTCCAGAGGTGGTGAATGCTCCAACACTGGAGGTTTTTAAGAAGAGACTGGACAGCCATTTGCCTGAAATGGTATAAGGTTTCCTGCCTGAGCAGGGGGTTGCACTAGATGACCTCCAAGATCCCTTCCAAATTATTATTATTATTATTATTATTATTATTATTATTATTATTATTAT
>JAKJMR010000173.1:733543-749225 GCA_024449315.1 Daboia siamensis
ATTATTATTATTATTATTATTATTATTATTATTATTATTATTATTATTATTTAAGGAGTTCCATTGCCATCTCTGTTTACTTCGAAAGAAGAGTAATTTAATTCCTGTCAAGCGTTAAGATCTTGTTCACCACAAACGCATACACAGTGTTTGAAATATGTTAAAAAGCAAAGCAAATATATTTCGGCATAAAGTTTGTGGTTACTTAAAAGGCCATCGAAACTATCTGTTGCTGAGCCCAATGAAATAAATGACCATGCTTTCCAGCTCAACTCGAAAAAAATACCCCACCCACCAACATTAAACAGTCTAAGGCTCTAAATTAGAGAGCTTCTTGTCGATTTTTCGCCGAATCCCCCATGCACTCTTACAACTCACCATATTCACGAAGCGAGAAGCACACGCGTCTCCTTAAGGAGGCAACAGTATCAATCTGCTTTTCTGAACCCGGGCGAATAGGACCGAGTCCCACACTTTAACCCTCTCGGCTGGATCGACGGACACCCAGCTGCTTAGTTCCGTTACGTTCAAATAGGACTCCGCAGCCTAGTAAATCGGGTTTAGTAATACGTTGGATTAATTCCTCTTCCTAACTCAGAGGTGAGCGTTTACGGGGCGTATGGAAATCACTTCTACAAACCCTGCTGGATTAACATAAATTTGAGGATGTCGATGTCTAGCTGTGCATCGCTAATTCCTTCCGCTGAAGAAGTGTAGAAATCGCCGATGCCTCCTCCCAAGCAAGTCTATTTAGCAAATGAGCAAAATTACTCCTTAGGAAAAAGAATCAATTGGTATGGCCATTGAAATGAATGGCACGTAGGGCTAAACGTACACATACAATGATAGCCAACTCATTGCCTTCAACAATAATTTGAACATTAAACTTTTTAACATTTAACACACTTCTGATGTCACATGCAGTGTTAACACCCATTTGTTTTCAGGGTACAGTTTTATTGAAAGTAAAGGATAATGGGAATATATAGAACAATAGAAATTATAACTCATGTACGCATGATAGCCGGAGATTGTCTGAATTACAGCATTTATGTTTTGTCAGAAGAATTTCCCGGTTCGTTTCCAGCTGGGGAAAGCTGACGATGAAGAAATTTGAGGACAGCAGCTACCGCAAAGCAGGTGGTCTTTATTTCAGGAAGGCAAAAAAGTGATAGAGAAGTGACTTCAGCGTTCCTGCCTTGCAAGATGGTCTCCCAGTCCTGAGTTGTGATTTTTATATGCTTTTTCTGCCCCTAGGGCTGTGGGTTTGCTGCTTCCTTCTTCTGTGTTTTAATGGTTGTCCAACGTTCCCTTTTTTGTCTTAAGTGATATTTCTTTTGTCCAGTTTCTATTTTGGGAGTTAGTCCCATCAGGGGCAGGGGCAGGAGTTCTTGGTGGCTTTGCTATCTGATTTTCCCAATTGCTGGCTTGCCTCAGGCAAGTGGGGGGTTTGCGACATTTTATGAGGTGTCACAGAAGTTCAGCAAAAGGCTTTTACAGAAAAAAGTGTGTCTGCCTGTTTTCCTAATGGGGATGAGAATATGGAAGTTTTGTCAGGGTAAATCTTCCAACAGTTTAAAAGCAGAAATTACAATAATAAAAATTAGGCTGGATGTATTTTTCTATTTAAGACTTGCTAGCTTTCTCTTTCTATGACTAAATTCTTTATTATTTGTTAGATTTACCTTTCTTCAGGAGCTCAAAGGGGCTTACGTGGGAATTTTTCTTCATTTTTATCCCTAGAACAACCACCTTGTGAGGTGAGAAAGAACGATTGTAAGTGTAAATGAACCTCACTCCCCAGATCTACTCAAGTACCTCATCATGACAACTGTTGACTGTAGAGTAGACCAGGGCTTTTCACCTTTTTCACCCATTGTACTACTTTTAGAATATGGCAACATCCGAGTACCACCAGTCGCCTAGGAAGGTGTCAAAAACTTGATGACCAAAAAAAAAAAGGAAAAAAGTGATGAAGTACAGGTAGACCTCGACTTACAATAGTTCGCTTGGTGAGTGTTTGAAGTTACAATGGCACTGAAAAAAGTGCTCCCCAAGCCACAGCCAAGCAAGACACCTGCCTGCCCGCCCGGTGGCGCTCTTCCTCCTGTCAGAGGTTTTCATTGTTGTGAGCATTTGTGTTGAGTATTGGTGGTGTGGGGTGGTGTCTGGTTTTTATTTCCCCCCCTCGGCTAGGTGGTTGCAGCAGGTTTTGCTCACTTCAATGACCCTGGGACACTGTGACTGTCATAAATATGAATCAGTTGCCAAGCATCTGAATGTAAATCACAAGACCCTGGAGATGCTGCAACATTCCAGTTGATTGGCGCTTCTTTTGGGCTCAGCAGAAGCTCCAGGATCAGCGCCTAGCTCCAGCTGGAGCTTGGCGCTGATCCTGGCACTTCCACTGAGCCCTGACAGTCCCGAAGAAGCGCTGATCCTGGCGCTTCCACTGAGCCCTGACAGCCCTGCAGCTCCAGCCGTCTCTCGCTCAGGCTTGTGCAGTGCTGCCACTGGTTCAGCTCATTTCCCTCCCCCGCTACCACTTTTTTAGGATGATCATGTACCACCTGCTAGGTGGTACCCGTACCACTGGTTGAAAAGCCCTGGAGTAGACAAAGGAAGAGTGAATTCTGGCAGCAATCCAACTTTACATCAGCAAGCCATGTCACTTGCATACAAAGTGCAAGACCATGTTGCTGCTTATTCTAGAGAAGACAGCAATTTTTCCTGGCAGAATGGGACCAAATTCTGAAAGAGATCCAGCTTTGGGTACACATGCATGTTAAGGTAACAATCACCTTAGTAGAGGGCGAAGGACCGTGCTTCAGAGAATGCATGATGTGCATGAAGGAAGGAAATAAAACACGATGCATCATCTTACTAAATACCTTTTAATTACAAAAATATACA
This sequence comes from Daboia siamensis, assembly GCA_024449315.1. Lineage (NCBI taxonomy): Eukaryota > Metazoa > Chordata > Lepidosauria > Squamata > Viperidae > Daboia > Daboia siamensis. The sequence continues at coordinate 736,457 of JAKJMR010000173.1, forward strand.
AACTAAATATATTATAAAGAGAGCTAGCTGACTACATCCTAATGTAACAGACAGTAACAGCAAAGTGAAAAAAACAATAAGGAGTAACTGTGAGAAACTTTTCTAGACATGCGCACATAGCAGTCTGAAACCAAAACATAACTAGTCATATGGGCTTCACTATGGTTACCAGATAAGTGGTATCTCAACAGGTGCAGAGAGCAGGGAAATGTGTACAGTTAGAAATGAACTTTTCTGACGAACAAAAAAACGTGCAATGACATTCCCCTTCTTTCGTCAGCAAAGTGAAGACTCAAGTAAGGCACATCTTTTCACGCAGATACTCATGCTGGGCTGTAGGAAGTGGTTTGTTCAGCATATCAGCAATTTGATCACGTGTAGGCACATACTGTAATGACACAAAACCTTGTTTAACCAGTTGCCTTATGTTTTGATATCGGATGTCAATGTGTCTGGACCTTGAACCTGTAAAATGTGTTTCAGAAATATAAACCACAGATTCGTTATCTTCCAACACAGTGATCGGTCGAATCGGATGTGTCCAGATATCTGTGATTAAAGCATCAAACCAGGTTAAAGAATTGCATGCATCAGACACACAAGCATACTCAGCTTCTGTAGAAGAACGAGAAACAAAATTCTGTTTACGCACATGCAGTAAACAGGACATCCATTTAAAAACATCATGTAACCTGAAGTACTTTTTCGTGACTTCTTATCACTTGCCCAATCTGAATCTGCATAACAACACAACTCTGCATAGTCAGTATGTGTTGGTTCCAACAACAACTTCATGTCTTTGGTGTGTTTTAGATACCTCAATAACTTTTTAACACATGTCCAATGAAACTGTTTTGCCTTGCCTACATGTCGTGATAAAAGATTAACACTAAGTGCAATGTCGGGTCTAGTCCAACTACTGATATATAACAGCGACCCAATGACTGAGCGATATAGTGTTTGATCTTCGAACTCAGGACTTGGTTCATGTGCCAAATTGTGAAAATCGGTTTGCATGGGTATACTCACAGGCTTAGCATCCTCTATGTTGCAGTGATGTAACAGTTGTTCAATCTTTTCTTCTTGTGTGAGACTAAACCCCTTCTGAGTTTTGACAATTTGAACACCTAAATAAGTGTTAATACATTCTAAAGACTTCAATGTGAAAAACTTTTGTAAAGCTTTGGCAAAAAACTCACTCATCTGCTTATTTGGACCAATATAAACAATATCATCGACATAAACAAGAATTATCTCATACCTATTACCGGATCTTTTAGTAAACACGCATTCATCTGTTTCGGACTTAATAAAGCCCATTGAATTTAGTTTGTCAGAAAGACATAAGTACCACATTAAACCAGACTGTTTCAGACCATAAAGACTTTTGTGTAGAAACCAGGTATCCCCTTCTTGCTGTCGAAAACCTGGAGGCCCTTTCACATAGATGTCCTCGTCAAGATCAGCGTGTAGATAAGCCGTTTCAACGTCGAACTGGAAAACCTCTAGGCCAAGGATAGTTGCAGTGGCTAATGCGATTTTCACACTCTCAGTCCGCACTGTGGGTGAGTATGTATTTGTATAGTCCTCAGGATAACGTTGAGCGAAACCCTGGGCTACGAGTCTGGCCTTGTACAATGACTCACCATTCAGCTTCTTTTTGATCCTGTAGACCCATCGAGTGCCAATAACTTTCTTGTTTGCTGGAGGGCTTGCAGGTGTAAACACTTGGAGTTTCTTTAGACTGTCCATTTCAGCCTGCATTGCCTCAAACCATTTATCTTGTTCTGCCTCAGGAAGATGTTTGATCTGTGTGAACTTCTCAGGTGGAAGTGCAACATTACAAATCAAAGGTACAGGTGTTTTTGTTACTTGCCACGAATAACGTTTTGGAGGGATTCCCTTTGTGGTCCTCTTGGAACATCTCGGACCAACCGTCCATTCTTCTTCCGTGTCGTCCTCGTCTTCATCATTGTCGCCGGCAGCAACATCGGCAGCTTGCGAAGACGGAACAGTAGGTTGAGAAGAACTTGTGGAAGGGACAACCTCCTGTGAATCTTGACCATCAGATTGTGTGGCATCAGCAACATCATCTCTAGGAAAATAAACTCCAGGATCATTAGAATGAATCCTGGACCAGTCAGCATCTTCCTCAAAAGTAGCAGATTGTGAAAAACACAATAACATGATGAGAGTCAATGTATTTGCTCCATTTTGAATTATCGTCAATACCCATAAATCTCATCCTTTTTGCTGCAGGACCCGCTTTCTTTCTTTGGGCTAAAGGAATATTGACCATAGCATAGGAACCAAAAAATATGGAGATGTGAGAGATCAGGCTTGTGTCCATACAACATGAAATAAGGGGTCTGATTTATCACACTACTCCAGGTACGGTTGATGATATGGTTAGCATATTTGATAGCTTCACCCCAGTATGGAAGACCAAGGTTGGTGTCTTCAAGAAGGCAATGCATCATGGTTTGCAAAACCCCATTTCTGCGTTCTGCCACTCCATTCTCAGCTGGAGTATAAGGAGCAGATGTCTGATGTACTATCCCATTCTTACGCATCCAGTCCTGGAAACGCTGAGACATGAATTCAGCACCGCGATCACTCTGGATTCTGGCAATGTTGACCTCGAATTGGGTATAGACAAGACTAGCAAAGTCTTTAAAGATCTGAAAGGTCTCAGACTTTTCTTTCATAGGATATACATATCCATATCTAGAATAATTATCAACGATTGTCAAGAAATACCTTTTACCACCAAGTGTTGGTGCAAAAGGACCAACTATGTCAGTGTGTACCAAATCAAAAATGCGTGTTGACAGGCGTGTAGCGTGTTTTGGAATTGCTGCTGCCTTGGATTTGGCTTTCTTGCAGACAGCACAGTCCAAGAACACCTTACACCCCTTTAGATCCAAACCTCTTGCGAACTCTGGCATCTTCTTCAGAACACGGAAACTGGCATGACCCAATCTTCTATGCCACTTATGGATACACCTGGAATGCAAAGGTTTACCTGTTAGTGAATTCTCAACATTAGCATTTTTATTAGGAACCCCAGGCTTGCTGTGAGCAATCTGTGTCTTTTTTGTATTTTTATTATCTTTAGGAACCTTTGGAGTAGCAACAGGATCTCTCTCTGGGACGTCTCTCTCTGGGCCTTTGCTTTTTGGAGCGTGCATACTTGCCTGCTCTTGCTGCTTAGACTTTGGTTTTATGTAATAAACACCACCAATCAACACGGTTTCAGCAACAATATCTCCATCTTTGACTATATAACTTGCTTTTTCAAGATGGTGGACCTGAAAACGAGAAAACCTAGACAAATGACTCTGACTAAGCATATTACTACTGGCAGACGGAACGTAGTAAACATCTGGAATGAGAGCACCGAGCTCTTCAATATAAACAGTTCCTTTTCCCATGACCTGAACAGGATGATTTGAAAAAGAGTAAAGTTCACGAAGTTCAGGTTCAGGCTCGTGCAGCTCTGTGTAAAGCTCTTTTCTGTAGGTAACATGTAATGCTGCTCCACTGTCCAAAGTCCAAAGAAGTCGTCTGTTGTACTCTGGTTGAGGCTGTGGATCGTTGGTCACAACCAATGTGACAAGTGGAGCTTGTGGATCACGCCTGGAACCACGACCACGACCTTGTCGTCCGCCTCTACCTCTGCCTCCTCTGGAATCTGTTCCTCTGGGCTGGTATGTGACGGGCGCTGGAACTCGTTGGGGACAATCCCGGGTGGCATGTCCCACACGATTGCAGATGTAGCATCTTGGCATCCTTGGAACGTAGGCCCTTCCACGGAAGGCACTCCTCACTGGAGCTCTTGATGCAAGTAGTTCCCTTAAATGTGGCGCAGCTTGCATAAGTGCCTCTTCTTCAGTTAAAATTCTGCATACACGATCCACTGTGCGTTGAGCAATAGGCACTTGATTGATCATGGAAATGGCATCTTTCCACTCATAATTCAAAGAATTGATGATAATGCTGATCATTTGAAAATCATCAATAGGATAGCCTATATACTGGGTCACTATCAGAACTTTCAGTCTGCCTGAATAAACTGGCTGCTGGTTTTTAAAGCAAAATCTGAAACTAGTTCTGAAAGGATTTCAGCTTTGAATGATGAGGTCTCCTGGAATATGTGTGGGGGCGACAGAAGGTTTTGGCGATCAAGGTACCCACAAAGTTTGCAAACCCCAGCTCTAGCCAGTTAGCTCCAAAAAAAAAATGCGATGCTAAATTCATTAGTCACTGTTGGAAGTCAGCACCCACCCACCCTCCTAAAGAAGGAAATATTTTGGGGGAAATTTTTTTTAAAAAAGGCAGAATATTATATTTCCCCAAAGGAATAATGGAGAAAAATCTTAGGCGGAAACCAGCCCACAGTCTTCTTCCCCCAAGCAGGCCAGCTTTTAGAAATGCATTTTTGGGTCCTCCTATTCATCCGTAAAATTCCTTTATCCACATCCCCAGAGAAAGTTTGAGCTGATGGGATTAGAAAAACAAAGACTCCAAGAACAGGAACATGACCTTTAGGTCAGTACATAATAGGATTAACCCACCCCATTAGAATACCAAAAGGGCATGCTCAAGCTCAGGTCAAAGTACATTGCACAGGAACAGGAATAACTCCAAATACAAAGCCCAAGAAGGTATAAAAACCCACCGTTCCCAGTTCCATTTTGTCAGTCACCCCAGCAACATGCTGTGTCACTGAAGTTTCTGGCAACTAGATAAACAAGAACCTTCTTTCCAACAGCCTCCATTTTATTTATTCCCAGCTTGGACTGGACGTGATGAAGATTTTTCTATCAACATCACTATGAGGAATATTCCCAATTATCTCACTGCACATGTGCAGCACAGACAACACTTCTTCAAGGACCTGTAGAAAAGTGAATAAGACTACTGGGGACAGCTTTCAAAAGAAATGGCTACTTAAATGTTTCAAGGAAAGCTGCTACGCACACTTTAAAAACACCTCTTGCAAATGTTTTGTACAATCCTACCGGTAGACACTAGTGGGCATTGCAGGTATTAGAATATGTCTAGAGTTCTGAACTACAGTATATCTTGATTGGTGCTTCATTTAAAATCAAGAGTTTTGAAAAACATATTTTCTAAAGGGCATGATGGAAATGTAGAGAATGATGAATAGATTTCATGACTTTGACTGGAAATTGCTTTTGATTTAGTCATAATTACAATAAGTAACTCTGGCTGAGTTATAGAAGAATACATTTGCAATATTTATTTCAAAATTCCTTACTTCACTTCATGCCCGTAGAGTTCAGTTTTGTCCTTGATTTTTTTTAAGCATGCTGGAATTAGAGCTAATGTCAGCTTTAATGCTTGCTTGGAATACCAAAGGCTCTCCGCTATAATAGCACTGTGTCACTTTGGAATAAACTGTGGATCTCTCACAAAAGTTTAGGCACTGAGTTTTTTGAAACTGGGATAGGTACAGTAAGCTTTTGGGGGTTTATTCAAATGAGATTCAGCCATTTATTTCATGTCTTTTGAAATATTTCCAGCTTTCAACAAAGCTCATCATCTAGATTTTTTTTGTTTTTTGTACAGTCACTTCAATGTAGTTACAGTGCTGCCAGTAACTTTTTGATGACTATTTTTTTGAAAAAAAAAGTATGTGGGTTTTTTGTATTCTGTTTTATGTTTCCTACAATTGTTCCTGTACTACTGCTCCTGTTCTACACCAGTTGCTGTTCAGAGCCATAAAAACTCTACCTTTTCTGCTGTAACCTGTATGCCTATATACTTAGTAGTTACCTACTCATGCTTATTGAAGATTATCATTTCAGGTATTGCTCCATAAAACCAGAAGGTGTCAATCTTCTGCTTTACTCTGGAGTTCTCACTCACTAGAGAACATTGGATGCCTACCTGTTCAGAAGAGACCCCAATTCTTCCCCCCCCCCCTTTCATATTTATGGGTTTTTTTTAAAAAAATGGGTATAGCTGCCCATTGTTTTATTCTGCATCTGTCTCAACACTCCTTATGGAAATATGGGAATTCTCTAACATTCTCTCCCCCCCCCCCAGTCCCTCTTTCCTGGAATGCACATTATTTATTTGTTCCAGCTCCCTAATTTTTTCTTGGATTCCTCTATAGAATCATTATCAGGGTACAGATGGCAATCCAAAAATTTAAGGTGCCATCTGCTAAACTGAGAGTAGAAAGACATGTGTCACCAAGTGTAATTGTTGGATTCTGAGGCACAGAAACTGTAGCATCCATAGTGTTCTTTCTCTTTTCTTTCTTTTTGCCTATTTCATTCTTTTATGTTTTTCTTATTTTTCTTTTGCTCAAGTGAAAATTCTCAATAAAAATATTTTTATTCAGGCCAGTGGATAATGCTGTATAAGAAGAGTAGATTGCTTTTTTTTTAACTATACATCAGAACTTAATAAATTGGTTATTTTCTTGAAGTTAAGAGTTTTAGAAAATAAGTTACAGTGACAGAGAGGTATGTTTTAGAAAAAGGAATCAAACCTTTCGGCAGCTGTAAATTGCTGAATTGCAATTACTTCTTTATTGCTTCTTGATTTGCTTGTTGGTGTCCATAACTATATTTGTACATAGTTAGTTATACAGTACTTCTTCTCTTATCCTTGGTGCAAGCAATGAGCACTCTGATTTTATGCTACCAGAGGCTTTCATAGGAAAATCCTTAAAAGCTAGTGTGTGTGTGTGTGTGTGTGTCTGTGTGTGTACATTGAATAAAATGATATGGTATAAATATTCCATCATCTCTGCACATCAATGTGTACATTTCATAATTAATTCATGTGGATGTATGGTTAGTGGATTATTAGGCTTTGTATGTTGTATCATCCCCTTCATGGATTACTGCCTTGTCGTGGCGAAGGGGCTTGCGTAATTCAATGAAGCTATGAGGTATGCCGTGCAGGTCCACCCAAGACGGACAGGTCATAGCAGAGAGTTTTGACAAAATGTGATCCACTGGAGAAGGAAATGGCAAACCACTCCAGTATCTTTGCCATGAAAGCCCCACAGACAGTACCAAAAGGCAAAACGATATGACGCTGGAAGATGAGCCCCTTAGGTCGGAAGGCATCCAATATGCTACTGGGGAAGAGCAGAGGGCTAGTACTAGTAGCGCCAGAAAGAATGAAGCGACTGGGCCAAAGCCAAAAGGACGCTCAGCTGTGGATATGTTTAGTGGTGAAAGGAAAGTCCCATGCTGTAAAGATTTTTTCTCCATAGGAACCTGGAATGTAAGATCCATGAATCAAGGAAAGCTGGATGTGGTCAAACAAGAGATGACAAGACTAAACATCGACATCTTAGGTATCAGCGAACTAAAATGGACAGGAATGGGTGAATTTAATTCAGATGACCATCAGGTATACTACTGCGGGCAAGAATCCCTCAGAAGAAATGGAGTAGCCTTCATAGTCAATAAAAAAGTAGGAAAAGCAATACTGGGATACAATCCTCAAAATGACAGAATGATCTCAGTTCGAATCCAAGGCAAACCATTCAATATCACAGTAGTCCAAGTCTATGCCCCAACCACCAGTGCTGAAGAGTATGAAATTGACCGGTTCTATGAAGCCCTACAGCACCTTATAGAACTAACATCCAAAAATGATGTCCTTATCATTATGGGGGATTGGAATGCTAAAGTAGGATGCCAAAAGATAACCGGAATAACAGGCAAGTTTGGCCTTGGACTACAAAATGAAGCAGGGCACAGGCTGATAGAATTTTGTCAAGAGAATATGATGGTCATAGCAAACACCCTTTTCCAACAACCCAAGAGACGGCTTTACACATCGACATCACCAGACGGTCAACACAGAAATCAGATTGACTATATGCTCTGCAGTCAAAGATGGAGAAGCTCTATACAGTCAGTAAAAACAAGACCATGAGCTGACTGTGGCTCAGACCATGAGCTTCTTGTTGCAAAGTTTAGGCTTAAATTAAAGAAAGTAGGGAAAAGCACTAGGCCAGTCAGGTATGAATTAAATCATATCCCTGTTGAATATACACTACAGGTGACAAATAGATTTAAGGAATTAGATCTGATAGACAGAGTGCCTGAAGAATTATGGACAGAGGTTGGCAACGTTGTACAAGAGGTAGCAACCAAAACCATCCCAAAGAAAAATGCAGGAAAGCAAAATGGCTGTCTGAGGAAGCTTTGCAAATAGCTGAGGAAAGGAGGGAAGCGAAAGGCAAGGGAGAAAAAGAAAGATATGCTCAATTAAATGCAGAATTCCAAAGAATAGCTAGAAGAGATAAGAATGCCTTCTTAAATGAACAATGCAAAGAAATAGAAGAAAACAATAGAATAGGGAGGACCAGAGATCTTTTCAAGAAAATTGGAGAGATGAAAGGAATGTTTCATGCAAAAATGGGCATGATAAAGGATCAAAATGGCAGGGACCTAACAGAGGCAGAAGAGATTAAGAAGATGTGGCAAAATTACACAGAAGAACTATACAAGAATGAGCTTAACGTCCCTGATAATCACAATGAGGTGGTCACTGACCTCGAGCCAGACATCCTAGAATGTGAAGTGAAGTGGGCCTTAGAAAAGGTGAGCAACAACAAAGCTAGTGGAGGTGACAGTATTCCAGCTGAGCTATTCAAAATCTTAAAAGATGATGCAGTAAAAGTGCTACACTCAATTTGCCAGCAAATTTGGAAAACTCAATAGTGGCCACAGGATCGGAAAAGATCAGTTTACATTCCAATTCCAAAGAAAGGCAGTGCCAAAGAATGTTCAAACTACCGCACCATTGCACTCATCTATCATGCTAGTAATGTTATGCTTAAAATCCTACAAGCTAGACTCCAGCAGTATGTGGGTTGAGAACTACCAGAAGTACAGGCAGGATTTCGAAGAGGCAGAGGAACTAGAGATCAAATTGCTAACATACGCTGGATCATGGAGAAAGCTAGAGAGTTCCAAAAAAACATCTACTTCTGCTTCATTGATTATGCTAAAGCCTTTGATTGTGTGGATCATAACAAACTGTGGCAAGTCCTCAAAGAGATGGGCATACCAGACCATCTTATTTGTCTCTTGAGAAACCTATATGCGGGCCAAGAAGCAACAGTGAGAACTGGACACAGAACCACTGATTGGTTCAAAATTGGGAAAGGAGTCCAGCAAGGCTGTATACTGTCGCCTTGCCTGTTTAACTTATATGCAGAGCACATCATGAGAAAGGCAGGGCTAGATGAATCAAAAGTTGGAATTAAGATTGCCGGAAGAAACATCAACAACCTAAGATATGCAGATGATACCACTCTAATGGCAGAAAGTGAAGAGGAACTAAAGAGCCTCTGGTTGCGAGTGAAGAAGGAGAGTGCAAAACTTGGGTTGAAACTAAACATTAAGAAAACCAAGATCATGGCATCTGACCCTCTCAGTTCCTGGCAAATAGATGGGGAAGAAATGGAGGTAGTGACAGATTTTATTTTCCTGGGCTCCAAGATCACTGCAGATGGGGACTGTAGCCAAGAAATTAAAAGACGCTTGCTCCTGGGGAGGAAAGCCATGGCAAATCTAGACAGCACACTAAAAAGCAGAGACATCACCCTGTCAACAAAAGTGCATATGGACTTCCGGGTGGCAAGGCGCCGCCGCCGACAGCTGCTTTTAGCTTGTCAGCTTCGCGGCTTTGTAGAACCGCCGAAAACAGCGCCGATCAGCTGTTTCGGCGGTTCGGAAGCCCCCTCCTTGGGAGAAGAGGAGGGGGTGAGTATCCAAGTAGGGGAAGGGCTCTCTGGAGCCGCCAGGCCTTAAAGTTCTGGCGGCTGAAGGATTGAGCCCCCCCGAAGCTTGGATTTCTCCGGGCTGCGCAGCGTGTCTGCTCCGTTTTTCTTGGAGCAGAACAAGGCGAACGCAACCATCCCTGCTTACAAGAATGGACTTTGGAAGATAATGAAAGCAAGCAGAGCGATGCAAGAGAATAAGGAGTAAGTGAACTTTTGATCTTTGGCTCAATCCACATTGAAGACTTTGAAAGTGAAAGTGCGTAGTTGCAAAAGAGGGAAAAAATGGCGGCTAAATCTTCTAAACTTACTAAAACTGCGGGGGCTTCCCCCCTGCCGCAACCTCCAGCGCAAGTTTTAGCACCTCCTGCATCTTTACCTTCGCCTGTTTTAACAGTTAAAGTTTTGCAAGATGCTTTGGAAAAGCATTCACAGCATTTAGCTGAGATGATAGATGAAAAGTTGGATGAGAAGCTGACAGAAATTATGGATGAAAAGTTTACAGTAATAAGGGAGGACATCTTGCTTGTATTTCAAGGCATGGCGATATGTATTGAACGCCTTGACGAAAGAGTGGAGGATCTCACTCAAAATAATACTAAATTGGATGCAAAGATATTAGAGACTGAGAATGTGGTGGATAAAATTGATTATGACCTGACATTGGTACAATATCATGAAATGGAGTTTGCTGTGAGAATTAGGGGTCTTAAGGAGAATCTCAAGGAAGATTTGAAGAAATTAGTCTCTGTTGCTTTGGAAGATGTGTTGGGAAGGCCAGCTGAAGGAATTGCAGAAGATATAGATAAAATTTTCCGTGTTAATTCCTGGATTGCGAGACAAAGGAAATTACCTAGAGATGTGGTTGTTTATTTTACAAAGAGAGCAACCAGGAATGAAGTTATTCAAGTCTCTTACAATACTAAGCTTGTGATCGCAGAGCAAGAAGTTCTGGTTTTAAAAAAGATTCCTCCAAAAATTTTAAGGAAACGAAAGGAATTTGCATTTCTGGCACAGGAGCTTAAGCGACGTGATATCAAGTTTAGATGGGAGATCCCAGTGGGTATGGTGCTAATGTTTGAAGACACAAGATACCGTCTTGCTACAGTGATGCAGGCACGTGATTTTTATAGCAATGTTTTAAAAGCAATCCCCATACCACTTCTGGAATCAACAAAGGAGGGAAAGTCTCATGATGCCGAAGGAATACAGATAGATGAGAAAGCAGCAGGAGTGAGTCAAATTTCAACAGCAGCAGAAGAAGTAAGAGACCAGAGGATTATGCGTGCTGCTTCGAGACGAGTTAGACGTGAGCAAGACCAGGACCAGCAGAATGTTGTGGAACCTCCAAAGTGTACCTATAGCCAAGCTGTGGGAGGAGCGCGGCCTAAAAATGTAAAGGGGATTCTGGAAGACGCGCTTCAAAAGCTTCGGGTTGCCAGAAATGGTGACTAAGTTTTTAACTTGGAATGTCAATGGATTAAATTCACCACAGAAGAGAAAGAAAATTTTTCAGTATTTAAAGCAATTTAAGACTGATGTTATTTGCTTACAAGAAACACATATTAGAGCTATGGACCAAAAGTATTTATTAAATTCAAGATTAGGTACACAATTTATTGCTTCTGCAGTTAACAAGAAAAATGGAGTGGTTATTTATGTTAAGAATACAATTACAGCAGAGTTAATTGAAGCAGATCAACAAGGAAGATATGTTATTGTGGACTTGTTACTAGAAGGTAAAAAAATTCTTTTGGTTGGATTATATGCTCCTAATCAACAGCAAGCTGATTTTTATAGCTTATTACACAGCAGGATTACCCAATTGGATTGCAAATCTTTTATTTTTATGGGAGACTGGAATGGTGTTTTGAATGTACAAATGGATAAGAGTGGATCTTATAGAAATACCTTAAGTCATGCTAAACTGCCTAAATCTTTTTTTGAGATGATGGATGATATGGATTTACGTGATGTTTGGAGGGAAAGAAACTCACAAGAAAGGGACTATACTTTTTTTTCTGATAGACATCAATCTTTTTCCAGGATTGATTTTATATTATTGACTAATGATCTTTTTTTTAGAACTAAGAAGATAAAGATTTGCTCAAGGACTATGTCTGATCACAGCCCAGTCTGGTTAGAGATTGGAAAAGACATTAGAGAACGACGTTCCTGGCGTTTAAATGAGAATTTGTTTAGAAATCAGAAAAATGTGGAAGAGTGTAAAAAACAGATGAAGGTTTTTTTTGAAACAAATATGCATAAGGGTACCTCTATGGAAATGGTATGGGATGCTAGTAAGGCGTATATGAGAGGTGTGTTGATATATCTTAACAATAAATATAGACGTAATTTGGAATTTAGGAGGAAAGAATTAGAGACAGAGATCAAGGAAAAAGAAAAGGCTTTAATTTTGAATCCATCGGATGTGAAGATCAAAGAGACTATTAAGTTATTAAGAGGACAATTTGACAAGTTAATGGCTGATCAGGTGGCAACTAATCTACGGTTTGCAAGGCATAATACTTTTTGCAATGCCAATAAACCAGGTAGATGGTTAGCTTATATGCTAAGGAAGAAGCAAAGGGTTTCTAATATAGACAAAATAGAACATAAGGGAAAGATTGTGTATCAACAGAATCTTATTAAGGAAACCTTTGTTGATTTTTTTTCTAAATTATATGCTAGAGATAAGATTAATGAAATGGACATTGATTTATATTTAAAAGACCTTAGCATCCCGGTTCTTACGCAAGAGCAAAAAGAAGAGATGAATCAGTTGATAACTGAGGAAGAAATATTTTTGGCAATCAAACAGTTAAAAGTAGGTAAAGCGCCAGGCACGGATGGTTTGACTGCTGCGTATTATAAAAATCTACAGTTTGAGATGATAAAGCCATTAAAGGAACTGTTTCAGACAATTCAAAAAGGGGGAGGAGTGCCTCCGTCTTGGAAAACTGCTTTTATTTCTTTAATTCC
>JAKJMR010000173.1:759967-858666 GCA_024449315.1 Daboia siamensis
CCAGACACAACCAGATGGGGTGGAACCTTTACCTTTATCTTTGTTTTAAGTTTCTGAAAAACATTTGCCAGATTATCATATAAATTCTCCATACTGGTAACTTAAAGAATCGAGGATATAAAGCATATAAATACTGTATATGTGAAAAATATTTAACTTAAATAGGAAGATATAGAATACTTCAGCTCTAACTGAATAGTAGTAGTAGTAGTAGGAACAGCAGCAGTACTAATAATCAACATAATAAGCACCTTGAGTATAATCCCCAAACAACTGGAGCACTAGTTAAACACTGTCAGCATTTTTTAAAAATCCCCATCAGTCAATTGCAAAAGGTAGCATTACTTGGAACAGCTTACATCCTGTGGATGATACCTTTAACATCATCAAACAAGAACATTTACCTAAGCCAGGTCCTTGGAGGAAGTCAATAAGTAGATAAAAATGCCAAACACAATCTAAACACCTGGGGACTGTACCATCAATTATAAAAATAGTAATCCACCTTTTTATTTTTGTACAACTCAAGTTGATGTATATAATATCTCTGCTTATTTTCCCAATAATCAGTGAAGGTTGGATGCACTGAGAGAGACTGATGGACCTCAAGTCATGCAGCTGATTTTGCACTTAAGGAACTACTAGAACCTATGGTGTCCCCACTTCCAATTTGCACTCTAACCAACCTGAAATTGAGAATAATGATTACTTTTGTAATCTTAAACTATTCCCCAGCTCATAGAGCCTGTTAAAATTATTTTTGTGCAACAAAAAAATAAAGTCCATAGGCCAGAAATTTACACCAGCATTGTACATGACAGATGTTATTATAGCCAATCTCAGTAAAAGTAGGTCTAATCTTCCTGTGGAATTGATTCTCTCAAATGGATAGGGGGAAAAAAGAGGTTAAGTAATTCATGAACAAAGGGACGTGGTGGCTCAGTGGGTTAGGACGCTGAGCTTGTCGATCAGAAGGTCGGCAGTGTGGCGGGTCGAATCCCAAGTGCCACATAACAGAGTGAGCGCCTGTTACTCGTCCCAGCTTCTGCCAACCTAGCAGTTCGAAAGCACGTAAAAATGCAAGTAGAAAAATAGGAACCACTGTGGTGGGAAGGTAACAGCGTTCTGTATGCCTTTGGCGTCTAGTCATGCCGGCCACATGACCACAGAGATGTCCTCGGACAAGTGCTGGCTCTTCGACTTTAAAACGGAGATGAGCACCGGCCCCTAGAGTCGGAAACGACTAGCACGCATGTGTGGGGGAACCTTTATCTTTACCTTTATAATTCATGAACATTTTGGGAAGTAGCCAATCTGTGAGGAAATTTTGAAAACAATCTAAAACATACACTGGTATTCCTGTTTCAGATTAGAAAGAATAAGGCACCAAACCCAACACTACACTATCTTGAAGGAATGACTGTGTGATAGCAATTTAAACCTCATATATCCAGAGAATATTAAGCTGGGCCTATGCAGGCATACCATGTGCATGCACATAAACAATAAACTTCCTTTTTGTTATTTTTAAAATTCTCCCTATATGCAGTTCTGCGCAAACCCAACCCAAAATTATTAATGTGGAGCTTTGGATGTAAATGAAAACTGATATCTATATTCATAAGAATATTTGGTGGGTGCCCTTCTGTGCAACTGAGTTCCTATTGGTTGCAGTTAGACAAAGCATTACTTTTATATAAAATAATATAAATCGACCTAAGCAAGAACCCTTTGCTATATTTGCTTTAAAAAACCCCTGAGTTTTCTCAGGCAAACATGCCTGAACTCAGTCAGAGCCCGACTTTTGTGGTGCTGGCTAAGCTGTCCTAGGGAGAAAAAAGGAGAGTTAATCAAGCCTTTGGAAAACTTCAGCTTTTGTGCTTTATTGCCTGCCTGGAAATGAAACAGTCTTCATGGTGCTACACCAGCTGCTCCCTTTGCATATTCCAGTATCTAAGGGGCTGTCACAGAGAAAAGGGGGTCAACCTATTCTTCAAAGCATCAGAAGGCAGGACAAGAAACAATGGGTGGAAACTGATCAAGGAGAGAACTAAACTAGACATTTCTTTAAAGGTAAAGGTAAAGGTTCCCCCGCACACACGTGCTAGTCGTTTCCGATTCTAGGGGCCGGTGCTCATCTCTGTCTCAAAGCCGAAGAGCCAGCGCTTGTCCGAGGACGTCTCTGTGGTCATGTGGCCGGCATGACTAGATGCCAAAGGCGCACGGAATGCTGTTACCTTCCCACCGTAGTGGTCCCTATTTTTCTACTTGCATTTTTACGTGCTTTCGAACTGCTAGGTTGGCAGAAGCTGGGATGAGTAACAGGCGCTCACTCTGCTATGCGGCACTTGGGATTTGACCCGCCAAACTGCTGACCTTTTGATCAACAAGCTCAGCGTCCTAACCCACTGAGCGTATTACATTTCTTTACAGAACAATAAACCAGTAAAATGGCTTGCCTCCAAAGGACAACCATTTGCCTGAGTTTCCTGCTTGAGCAGGGGATTAGATTTTTTTTTAAAAAATCCCATTTATATCCTGCCCTTCTCCGAAGACTCAGGGCGGCTTACAATCTAAAGCACAAATCAATGTGCTTAGCAATAGCCTTCATTCTATGTATATGCCTGCTTATTAGGGCTTTTGCCCCCCCCCCCAAAAGGCATCAACAATCTGGGTCCTCATTTTTCCCACCTCAGAAGGATGGAAGGCTGAGTCAACCTTGAGCCTGGTGGGACTCGAACCTGCACTAATTGCAGGCAGCTGGTGTTACTTAAGGAGGCATTAGCCCACTGCTCCACCAAGGCTCTTTAGATTAGAAGACCTCCAATTCCCTTTCAACTTTGTTATTCTCTTATTCTATTGCCCTCTGACACTATTTGACCCAGCACCCTGGCAATCACCTGAGGACAACAGATCTTGTCAATTAAAATTTTCTTACGTGGAAAGATAGTATCTAGGGCAGGGGTGTCAAACTCACAATGTCATGTGATATGTTGCGATGTATCAGGACATTTTCCCCATGGCCGGCAATGGGGTGTGTGCGGTTTCATTGTGACACATTTGGCCCAATGGGCCGGCAGTTTGACACCCCTGATCTAGGGGATCAGATGGTATCTACAGTATGTCAATCCTATTCTTTCTAACTCGAGCATGCTTCCTCTTACCGGTGATTTGAGGAGCTGAGGAACATTTCTTGAACATGGTCATCTTGACTGAAGTAGTCTTTTAAACACAATAGTTCTCCAAATCTTACGCTTTGCATTAAGATAATAATAAAAATGGTCATACCACTAAAATTATAAAAATAAGACCTACTGATAAAACTCTGTTTTAGAAAAGGTTTTTCACACTCTTGATTTGTTATGGTGAATAGGATGAAGAGTACTCAGTAGGGCGGAATATACATTTTGTACTGTTTTTACTCATCCTCTTGGTACTGAAACTGGAGCACTGGCAATTAGCATTGTTAAATAGTGTCTATTCAAGCCTTGCATTCTGACAAATATGGTGTGAAAATCACCTAACATTTTTCAGGCAGGACTTCTCCATCATTTACCCAAACAATGCCTAAAGGTAAAAAGGTAAAGGTTCCCCCGCACATGCGTGCTAGTCGTTTCCGACTCTAGGGGCCGGTGCTCATCTCCGTTTCAAAGCCGAAGAGCCAGCGCTTGTCCGAGGATGTCTCCGTGGTCATGTGGCTGGCATGACTAGACGCCAAAGGCGCACGGAACGCTGTTACCTTCCCACCATAGTGGTCCCTATTTTTCTACTTGCATTTTTACGTGCTTTTGAACTGCTAGGTTGGCAGAAGCTGGGACGAGTGCCTACAAGACCTAAAATAATGTGTGAGAGACTCATCTTAAAATATTTGGTGCCAGTCTCCCTCCCATCTTATAAATAGATCAGTAGGTTCTTTCTCTGCTAATTTATCTTCTCTCATTTTTTAATTGCACCTTTTCCTAATGCTTTTTCCCTTGCTTCTAGTATGATGGATAGAAATGGAATGTTCTTTTTCATCAAAGCCTATAAACTCACACATTCCACCCTCAATGCAGTTTTATGCAGGAGATAGCTTGCACAAAAATAAATGATGCATAGCTAACTGAATGAATGTTGACTAGAATCCATGGTCAATACAAGATTCCAAGAATATGCAGACATGAAAATATGGCCATCTATGTAGTTATTTCACCAATACTTCATAATCATTTGTGTATAGATCCATAATTATCGGTCTCTTTTTATTATTAAGCATTCAGATAATAAGAAAATATCTTGGAGTTCTTGGTGTTCTCTGAGCTTGGTTGTTGTCTTGCAGTCATTTCATTATCAAACTAGGTTAACATCATCAATACTAGTTAAAGTGCATGGGGTTTGCTTTCATTTTATACATTGGGGCTGTCAGCATTGGTGGGAATGATCTTGGTGATTCCTTGATTAGTATATTGTTTACTGTTTGTTTGTTTGTTTGTTTGTTTGTTTGTTTGTTTGGTTGGTTGGTTTGTAATTCCTTGGGTGCACCCAAAACTGGTCGCACTGCTGCATTCTTCACTAGCTGTAGCTTCCAGATACTCTTGAAGGGTAGACCCATGTAGAGCACATGGCTGTTGTCCATACAGGAGAGAAAAAGGACATGAGTGACAGATTGAAGGACCTCTTGATCCAGGTGAACAACATGAAGTTGAGGAAAGCCCTCCTAGCCATGATTTCAAGCCCCATTAACAGCAGGGTCTGGGTGACCTTAAACAGGTGATTCCCTGTAAAAACAATAGGAGCAGAGAAATGTTGACATTTTACCACTCTTAGCACTATGAGGTAAACCTTAATAGCTGCTCTAACTCAGGGGTCTCCAATCCTTGGGCAGTTGCCCACTACCAGGCCATGAACCATTCCAAATCGGGCTGTGGAAGTGGTGGATGAGCACGCATGCGCAGGCAGCTCCATTTGTATGAGCAACAGGTAAGCGCATGTGTGCAAAGCTTCATTTGCATGAGAGGTGGGCATGTGAGCTGTCATTGCACAAATGGTGCTGTGCATGCCCACTGCTCACATAGAACCATCCCCTATCCTGCCCCCGCTGATCCACAAAGCTGGAAAGGTTGGGGCAAGCTGCTCTAACTCATCATCAGTTGGATTTATCCCACATCTTCCTCTACCTATGTTCTAAAAGTCTCCTTTTGGCTTCCTCAACTGTTCCATAACCTGCAACGAGTGCTGATAATGATGGGCCAAGCGAGGTTATAATGGCATGATCCCATCTGAGGATCAAGATAAACATCCAAGGCCTCAGCAGAACCTCAGATAAAACCTCCACTTCTCTTTGGGATCCTCATGGATCTTGAGTCACAAGGGGCAGACCAATCAAATAAGTCCTACCTCCCTGCAGCAGATGATAACCTAGATATGATCTGATCATGACGGAGGGGACAGACAGAAAAATATCTAACAACAAATAAATTATATATTTAAAAATAGAATCCCAATGGCTTCATTGTATAATAGGATGGGGCAGAAATACCATAACAAACAAACTAAATAAAATACTTTTTAAAATGTGAGTCACTCTACATTTTTAGACTTTGTTCTTTTTTTCAGGGGTTCTAATTCTTTTGTTCAGAACGACTTACCGGGGTGAAGAAATATTTTCTTCTCTTGCATATTGCTAGAACTTGAGTCACTTAGTGAAACTGAAAAGGAAGCTTTCTTTATGTCATTTATTTTGTATTTACATACCACCATAGTCGAGACTTCTAGGTGGTTAATATAATATACAGTGCATAATTAATCTTTAGGCTCTGCTTCTGCAAGATATGTAGATGACCAGTTATTCTGATGACTTTCAAAGTGAAGATATATAAAATTAACATCACGAGTTACCTCCGAAAGCAGGAAGAGAATATTTCTCAATGCAAAATGATAGAAAACATAAATGGGAGAAAGCTTCCCACTGGCACCATGTTGACAACAAAATGTTGGTCCAGCTGTCCCTTTGTTCCGATTTAGCAGGGCTGTTCTTTTCAGATATTCAACATGGCCTGCCCTCTGCTGCTTCAGTGCATTCATAGGCTTTTTTTTTTTTTAAAGCTTGCAGCCAGGATAGGAAGATGTCTTCCTGAAAATGTCATATTCATAGCTGCAGCCTTATTCTGCTGGCATGTGCTATCCTGCAAGGAAATCATTTATCTCTCTTAAGGATGGTGTGAGGCTTCCAAAAGGGCTGGGAAAGACTCCTTGCTAAACCTCAGAACATCTGTCAATGTCGACAGCAATGTTGAGTTGGGTAAATCTACAAACGACCAGTGTAGATGGATTTTATTTCTGCAGGATTCATTTATTCATTTATGCTGGGTTTTTAAAAGCAGTAACACCACAACATAAATATACATTTTAACCTAATATTTCCCCCCGATTCTAGTTAACACAAAATAGCAATAGCAGGTAGACATATATAGCTTTACAGGCCTCTCTAAACGGTTTACGGAGTCAGCATATTGCTGGGTCCTCATTTTACTGACCTCGGAAAGACGGAAGGCTGATTCAACCAAGGTGAGAAAGAAAAACAATCGTTATGCTTGAAAAATTGTGAAGCTGTTTTAGAATAATGATAACATCATCCAATAGTAGCTTTTCTAAATAGCACTTAGCAATAGCAGACTGATACATCACTTCACAGGGCAATAGCACTTATATATACCGCTTCACAGGCTTTACAGCCCTCTCTAAGCGGTTTACAGAGTCAGCATATTTGCCCCCAACAATCTGGGTCCTCATTTTACTGACCTCGGAAGGATGGAAGGCTGAGTCAACTTTGAGCCGGTAAGACTCGAACTGCCAAACTGCTGGCAGTCAGCAGAATTAGCCTGCAATACTGCATTCTAACCACTACACACCACGGCCCAGTTGCAGTTTTTCTAAAGTGCTTAGGTAGACTATGTGTATCAATGTTGACTCCTGATGACCATCCGATAGTCCCTAAGGTTACTCACCTGGATTGGGGTTCTGGTTTATAACCTGGCACTTTAACAACTTCACTAAACTAGCTTTCTCAGGCAGGCTACATATTTATTTTAAGTTTTCTATTTTCATAAATTTCTACAATTCTTAAAGCAATTATTTTCAGATTAAGCTGTTGCCAGACTAAAAAGGTCCTAAAATTTCACAATTTCACTCAAAATCAAAAACAACTCTTCCCAGCTGCTGCCAAGAACAATTGCTTTTGCCCCATTATTAATCCACGAAAACATTGGATTAATTAACTTTTCCTGTGGAAATTGATTGCAATAGCTTGTAGGAAAAGATGGAATCAATCACTACTCTTTCCATCTTGAATCCCTAGTATGTCCCATAAATCTCAAAAAGAATTACTCTCTGATTTTGAAGGGTAGAGTTTAGCGTAATCAAACTCTAAACTCTACAATGTTAATCTAAGTTCTGTGGTGTTCCCTGATCATTTTGAAAGTGTAGTTGATAATTTAGAGCTACTTAAATTTCCTAGCCACACCTCTACAGTATACTATTCTTGAATGAAAAAGAGATATTGCAGATATTTATTCAAATGACAGCACTAAAACAATTAAAAATAATTCCTGGACAACTTTTGGATGAAAGTTTACATAGGCTATAAACTCATATTTAGAGGTGAAATTGATTTTTCATCGTGCATTAGAGCCAAGACCAGATAATTTGAATATCTTATTAGTTAGATATTGTCATTGGAATCAGAAAGTAAAACCCTTTATATCAAAGATCTATCTGTTCAGGTTTTTACAAGATATGTGAAATACTAATTTCCTCCTTAAAAATTACAGTCCAGCAATCCAGAAGTGACATTTTTGATTTCTCTTTTGATCTTCTGAACCATACAAGTAAGGTAATGACAGTAGTGGTGGGGAGTATCTACCCAGTGAGAAAGCTGATGCCAAGATGTTATGCTGTGCCCCAAATAAGTCTTTTCTTAAATAGGAAAGTGTGACATTTAGCCAGATATTTAGCCAGCATGCCAGGTCCCCTTAGGGATGTCTCAAATGCAGGGGTGATTAGAACTTTTATAATAATTTCTCAGACAGGTGAGTCTTGACCAAAGTAGTTGGTCAATGTTGAGATAAATGTTTTGATAAGGTAAGCTTCATGGAAGCCATTTCTAATTGAGGCCAAAGGACAAACATCTTAACATGCTCTCTATTTTCCACTTCAGAGTTAATACCTCAAATGCCATCAAATTGATGTTTTCTCTAACCCCTCTGTCCCATTATTGTTTCATCAGTCTTCTCACCAACACTGCGGCATATATTGGTCTAATGTGGCTTTGTTCTGAATAAAATGGACAATTATGCATGGTGTTAATCTGGTAATTAAATTTGACAGGATATCTCTTGGCAGCCCACCATAACAGCTAAGTGCTTTCTTGCCTCTGAAGGAATAATCTTCAATGTGCAAGTTCTCTTTTGCTTTCTGAAGGTATTAGTTGTCTACCTTTTGAACAGAAGCTAGGACAAAGCGTTTTAGACAAATCCTACATTGCTCCTAGTAATAATACAAGTAAGCCCATTCTTTTTGTTCACGCAGTCATTTCAGTAAGCATTAAAGGTCTGCTGTTCTTTTTGATTAACCTCTAAACCAGTGCTGTGCTAATGCCATTTTGGCATTTTCTCCCTACCATTCTCCTTCACTGGTTATCCAATGGTTTTCTTTTTAAAAAAAAATAATTAAAAAAATCTCAGAGAAGGGATTGTTCTTAATCAACAGCGTTATGTTGGTATCTTGTCTTCAATTTTATATACATTATATATACATTCTGTGAAATTTGAAGTCCAGCAGGTCTGGACAGGACCTATGTGACTATGTGACCTGGCTGCTAACTATAAATTTGCTTTCCTCTAGTCTCATCTCTTCTTGCACTTGACAGACTGCATCTCTACCATTTGACTACAACACACACACCCATTTCCATTCTGTTCAGACACCCAGAACTATTGCTTTCTCCTTTCTCCATTTAAGCTTTCTTTTTTATAATACACCAGTTCAGTTCTCCATACCAGATCAGCTATGTGTACCATTTCCATATTTGGCAGTTAAGTAGCAGGTGAAAGTGTCAAGTATAGAATCCTTGCTGTAAAGGTGGCTGCACCTCCTAGCCTAGTCATTGATGAGCTATTATCTCAGACAGGTGTATTTATCTCAAGCAAGATGTACTTCAGCCTGGATACTAATCAATAGCTGTGCTGTTTGTTTCAAGGGACAAACAGCACAGCTATTTCTCCACTGTCAATTTTTTCTCTGAAACTGATCCAGAAATGCAGCTAAAATTGTAATTGTTGACATGACAGGAGAAAATGCATCATTAAATAAATGGAAAATAATCATATTCACTGTATTTATGTAATCGAAATGGGTAGATTGGGGAAGCTGCACCATTAGCTGGCATGTAATAATATAGTGATGAATGTATATTTTGGGAGTGTATCATTGCATGCATACCTTTCGGTGATTAATACATTCAGGTGGTGGTGGTAATGATGATCTATTTTTTATCACTACTGTAGCTTAATGAGGGTAGCATGTGGCTAGCATGATTGGTAGGTTGAACGGACGTTTCTAGCCATTAAAAAAGGATATGCTTGATTTCTGGGTACTCCATGCAGTTTCCTGGCCATAGCTGCTTTCTGAGATGTTTTATCAGTCTTTAGTTTGGTAAATTGTAAAATGTTTCCTGGTATTTTTCCAGCCAACTCCATAGGCCCAACACTGCTTACCCTCCAAGGCAGAATAAGGTCATCCACTGGTATATTTGGAGGATATTAAGGGAAGGCTGGAACGTGAGATTTCACCATTGTAATTACCTTACTATCCTTCCATTTATCTAACCAGTGCTTTTTTTTTTTGGAAAAGAAAAAGGTGCCGGAACTCACACATGTCATACAACCCGCCTTGCCTACCCTACAAGGTTCCATCCAAAAATGGTGCCGGAACTCCATTCTGAGTGTTCTATGAGAAAAAAAAGCCCTGTATCTAACAGAGTATATACACATAGAAAACTTGGAAAATTTCTTATTGAGAAACGAACAAGAAAAAGAAAAAACACAGCAAGCTATTTAGGCTTTGAACTGCATCGGAAACCTGAGCTTAACTAACTGTGGGTTACTTGGCGCTCTCCAGCTGCCGTTGAAATTCCAACTTGCCAGCCGGAATGGCCAACAGTGAAAGGTTTTGAGGACCGTAGGCAAGCACCATCTGGAATGTCACGGGATGGAGAGTGCCTTTCTATTTGTCTAGTGAACTGTACCGCAGCCTTCCCTCTCCCCTCCTCCTCCTCCTCCTGTAATGATTTACGCTCTTGAGGATTGGCTTAGTAAGGATGTGTTTGGCCACAAGATGGCGCTCCCTCGCAAACCAGGACGCCCAGTTTCCCCCAGCGTTGAGAAACCACTCCCGAGACGGCATCCTTGCCCCTTCTACCTCTCCTGCCGTAGTTCCAATACTTGAGGACATTTCTTCCAACCCGATTAGACGACCGACGTCTAATGGGGAGTCTTCAGTTGATTCGCCTGCGCGGGCTCTTCGCCTTCCTCACCGTCCGTTACCTGACAGCCGGGTAAGCAGGTGGAGTTCATCTTTAAGGGGTGGTGTGTGTGTGTGGGGGGGGGGGGTCTCCTCTCGGTCTCCTCGCCAAGATAAGCTTCAGGATCGGCAGCAGGCGAGAGCCAGCCGGTCTGTCCAGATCTGCCTTCGACAGGTCAGCCGTCTGTTTGTTCCAGCCTCCCGGATGCTTTGAAACAACCGGAGAGGAAAAAAAAAAAAAAAAAGGAGGTGTGGGGGGGAGGGAAGTCGGGTAAAGGCTCCTTTTTAAAAGACTCTTCCAAGCCTTTCTCCTTTTCTTTCCGTCCTGAAATTGCAGCATGAGGACATCATTCCCTTCCCTTTCTTCCGATGCCAGCTGGAGAGAATTAAGTGAGTTCCCTAAAACTTGACGCGCGTTATTTATTCCACGTTGCGATGCATTCCGTTGGGCGTGTGTGTGTGAGTGTGTGTGAGAGAGTGATTAAAAGAATCGAAGACTTTGAAGACTTTTCCAACCTCCAAACTTCCGGGGGAGATCTTTGGGTTTAAAAAATAAAGTGTTAAGGGGAGACGAGATCTGGAAGAGATAAAGGGCGGGGAGGGGGGGAGGTTGGTAGCTCCTGCCAACTTATCTCTTTCCCCACCAAGCCCCCCCCCCCCTCCATCCCCGCCTCTGCCCAGGTTCAAGGCAAGCGGTTCACTCCGAGCCTGCTAAGCGTTGCCAAGGGTTAGGGTCTCTGGTGCTGTGGAAAGAAGCAGCTTGAGAAAGAGATGGATGTCTGTTCCGTCCGCCTGCTTGGAAGACTGTACACCACGGAAATAATACCGCGGGGAGGTGGAAAATGTTTATCACTGAGCATCCTGCACATCTTTGGTCACTGGAAAAGCAGTTGCCTGGCCGCTTGAGATCTTGGCCTCTTTTCCTGCTTTAAACGTTAGCCACAGAAGGAACCCAAAATACAGACCGTCTGGACCATTCCCCCGAATTAAGGAACAACGGGAGAGGAGGTTGGGGTGTCATCCTTTTTTTCTTTCTCTAACAAAGAAAGGGTCAGAGTAGCCAGGTTTCTTCGTGGGCAGGAGGAAAAACAACAATAAAAACAACAACAACAACAACCAAGGCTGACTTCCACTTTTGGTCAATGGAGAAAAGCATTGTCTAACTTAGTTCCTGAAGCTGAGGAACATCCTCCACTTGCTTTAAATCCAATTTCCATCATGGACTAGAGACTGTGGGAATGAAAACAGAAAACATCTGGATGGCTCCTGATTTTTTTTAAAATCCCTGGTCTCAGGATGCAGTTGTCTTAGAGGGATTTTTTTTAAAAAAAAAACAGGAGCCATCCAGATGTTTTTTGTTTTCATTCCCACAGTCTCTGGTCCATGATAAAAATTGGATTTAAAGCAACTGGAAGATGCTCCTCAGCTTCAAAAACTAAGTTGGTCAATGCTTTTCTCCGATGACCAAAAGCGGAACTTAGCGTCCTGCCCATGATAGCCTGTCTGAAGGATCCTGGCTACTCTGACTCTTTCTTTGTTAAAGGGAAGGATGATACTCCAACCTCTTCTACTGACCCTTAATCCAGGGCAATCGTCCACGTGTTCTGTAATTCTGGTTCATTCGGTGGTTAATGTTTAAAATAGGAAAACAGATCAAGACCTCAATTTTCTACACTGAGCTGAAGGAGGCAGATGGGCAGAGAGGTGGAGTGTGGATAAGGCTCTGAAAAGTTGCTGTGAGTGAACTACGGCACCAAAGAGGTCTCCAGAAGAGAAAGCATACGAAGCAAGAGAATTAAAACCTGTGCCTATAAACAGTGTATGCTTCAAAAGACGAGATAAGAAGAAAACAGTGGAAAAAGAAATAAAAGAAAATATGAAGTATCATAACAAATGATGGAAACCTAAATGAATTGGGCTGATTTAGAAAAGTGAAGCAATAGTATTCTGACAGAGACCATTAAAAAGTCCAGACTGTAGGCTAGACTGGAAAAATCACAAATGCATATTGGGAGAACAAAATGGTTTTTTTTTAAACAGAGACTGGACAGTCACTTGTCTGAGATGGCATAGGTTCTCCTGCTTGAGTATGTGTGTGTGTGTGGGGGGGAGGCTGGACTAGAAGACCTCCAAGGTCCCTTCCAGCTCCTATTCCTATTCCTATTCCTCCCAAGTAGTATCTAACTATAGATCCATGATGTCACTAGTCAGTCAGTTTCTACTGTTAGCCTTCAGCCACAATACACACAACTGGTGCTCCCAAAGAATGTTGGACTTCAAATTCTGGGGTTTCTGGGAATTAAAATCTAATATATTTGGAGCATAATAGCTTTGCAACTCTCAGAGTTTCCATGCTGCCTTTAATTTATGTGCCTGTTTATTCCTACACATTTATCCATGCATTTATGCACTTGGGGACAACATTCTAAGAGGTAAACACTTGACCCAGAGCACTTTGTAGACATAGTAGCTTAAAAAACAAATGTGCAGGAGTTTGAAGTTTATCTTTCCAAACACCCTAATACTACTCTTGATCACATCCTATGTACCCTAGGTTTTCATTGGCTTGGTCCCATAAAATGCATTCTGAGTTATAGCTTTACATCTTTTTGATGACTCTTTTATTAGAAATAAGTTATTCGATTAAAATAATACTGAAGAAGATAGTATGAGTCTGTCCTAACAATTCTAGTATTAATATTACCAGTTCTAATAATACTAAAGTTATTTATGTGCCATCCATCTAGAGGTGACATTCCAATGAATTAAGGTAAAGGTAAAGGTTCCCCCGCACATGCGTGCTAGTCGTTTCCAACTCTAGGGGCCGGTGCTCATCTCCGTTTCAAAGCCGAAGAGCCAGTGCTTGTCCGAGGACGTCTCCGTGGTCATGTGGCCAGCATGACTAGACACCAAAGGTGCACGGAACACTGTTACCTTCCCACCGGAGAGGTCCCTATTTTTCTATTTGCATTTTTACGTGCTTTTGAACTGCTAGGTTGGCAGAAGCTGGGACGAGTAACAGGCGCTCACTCTGTTATGCGGCACTCAGGATTCGACCTGCCAAACTGCCGACCTTCTGATCGACAAGCTCAGTATCCTAACCCACTGAGCCACCGCATCCCTTTCCAATGAATTAGACTGCATTTAATTATAGACTGTAATGCTCAGTGTAGTTAAATTGTGCGGTTTAATATACAGCAGTTTTACTTAGAAATAAGTTGCACTGATTAATTCCTATCAGAATATAAACTTTATTATACCAAACCACAAATATATAAAATTGTAGTCAAACTTTCAAGCATTCCACATCTCTTCGGGAAATGTTACAAAAGTGAGAAAGCAGAGGATATTTCAAGGAAAAAGAGAGACTTCCATGATACTAAATTTAATCACTCTGCAGGTGCAGAAATTTAAAACAGATTGTTGGAACAAAATGAAGAGAAGATGCAAAATTAGATGGACCAAGTTGCACGAGGCACATATTCTTCTAGATTGCAATGGGGTCAGGAATTATTCCCAGGCCCCACAAACAGTATCTTCCCCATAAGTATAATTCAGTTTTTTAAATAATTGACTGATACTTTATATTTTATTTTCCTGAATCACTTAAAATGTAACCCCACGAGTTACTTTATTGTTTAATATTTATCCACTGTAGTTCTTTACTGTGTCACTGATTTGGACAAATACACACACTAGAACAAAAATACTTTGGAACAAGAGAGAATGAGAAGAAAGTGGTGTTGGGGGGGTGTCTGTTTTCTCTTGGGCCTCTCTTAAAGACACCAGGTGTCCTTAAATTGCTTAGGAATTATAATCAGGGGCATCTGAAGGACATCCTTTGTGCAAATTTCAGGTTATGCTAGGACTAGATTCAAGTAATGGTTGAGTCACCCTATATTGCTGAAAATAAATTGTTACTCATTAGCAAAACGGAGATCAGAAATTATTCCCAGGTAAGCATGTAGATAATTGCAAATTGAAGCCCCTTCCCCAGCATTTGGTTTGTTTTTTGGGGGGGTTTTTTGGATTGAACTACGAATCACTTCTTTCCAGGAACCTTTAATTAAGTGGACTAATTGATAAGTTGGTCAATGACTGTGATCTTCTTGGGCTGCAATAGATTCAGAAACTCAGCCACACCTGGTTGAAAATGAGCATCTAGTTATTAGCAGTGATTATTAGGCTGCCTTAGGAGAAAAAGAAAATATATATATATTCCTATGTGTGTTTGACTTGTACTTGAAATGACTGCTAGAGCTATCCAAATTAGGCCCAGCGGGGCATTTTAGGAAAGGATTACTGGATGAAAAGGAGGCAGGTTACAAGCACTGCTAATCAATGGCTGTATGTTTCTTGAGATCTATGCACTGTGATATCAAGAACAACCTTTTGGAATTTGCACTGAATTCAGCATAAGGCAGCAATACTAAGTAGAATCCTAAAATGGCTTAAGATGAGTGTCTTTGTCTCGTTGATTATACTGGGAAAACCTGGTAGGAATAGATTGCTTGTCCCACACATATACAGTAAGAATATTAACCTATTTTTTTCAATGACTTTGATTCCATTGATTGATCAGTTTAGTTTATGTTCCTGTATGTACACCTGCATAAAAAAGTAGGTTAAAAGAATGTGTTACGGTTTGTTTGCTTTTAGAGCATGTGAGCATGTAAAGTATTCCAATAAATACTGTCACTTTCCCATTAGGAAGAGAATGGTTTTTATAATAAACAACTTTTCATCTGCAATTTAAATACTGGTATACGTTTCAAACAATGATTAACTAAGGGAAACTTGTTAGCTGACTGAAAGAGTTTCTTGAGAAATATAATCAAATTAACCCTTAAGATTGCAGCATTACTTTCAGATAAAATATGCTGAGTGTTGTAATGCATTTTTCCAAACAAAATGGAGAACGCTTTGCCTGATACTGATGATGACAATTCCAATAGACCAAACCAGACTTGCTGATGAAGAAGGATGCTGAATATCATCTTTCAGCAATGTTTGGAGTGTCACAATGTGCTGTTTATCTAAAATCAGGG
The DNA here is from genome assembly GCA_024449315.1 of Daboia siamensis. NCBI lineage: Eukaryota > Metazoa > Chordata > Lepidosauria > Squamata > Viperidae > Daboia > Daboia siamensis. The sequence goes on from JAKJMR010000173.1 coordinate 775,573, forward strand.
ACATAAAGTATTGCCATCATTCTTGCAGATGTCTTGGCAATTCAAAGATGAATTCAAAAGCTGGAATAATTGCAGAGTAAAACCATTTATCTTAACATGCTTCAAAGTCAATTGGAAACCAATAACTTATTACACTATATAAATGAGTACCTTTTCAGAATAAATCACCCCTAAAACAATTTCACTTTCAAATAATGCATAACAGCTTTAGAAGAGCAGCAAGAATCCAGACTTACTAGATCAAAGGCAATTCAGATAAGTGCTGACTTTTTTTTTGATTCTTGGGGTTTGTTGTTTTGTGTCGTCTTTGTAAAATATAAACACAAAATACCAATGAAGGAGAATATTTGCAGCTCAGGGCTGAAATGAGGGGTCCTTGGTGCTCTCTGAGCTTGCTTCTTTTCTTGCAGATGTTTCGTTACCCTAACTAGATAACATCATTAGTGCTGGTATGGAGTGCTGTTTGCTGTCTGTTTATATTCTGGGGTCTTGCCTGTCTGGGTGGGTGGGGGCAGTCTTAGGAATTCTTTGGTTGGGCTGTCTACTAATGGCTCTTTGGCAGTTTCTTGAATGGGGTATTGCTTACTCCCCAACCCCCAGTCCGTGGACCAGCACTGGGCCACGGCCACTTAGGAACCGGGCCACACAGCTGGAGGTGTGCTATAAGCGCATCTTCTACCTCCAGGAATGTGGCAAGCCTGCAGGGATCTGGGCAGGGACGGTAATGTGTAGTGGGTTGAGGACCGCATGGCAATGAAGAGGCAGATGAGTACCGCATGTCAGCTCTTTATAGTGGTAGGCGCGAACTAGACAAAGGGGGGTATCTGGACCCCTTATATACCTAGCCAGGTGACACTCTGGCCAATCCATCCGTTCGTATCTCCCGCCGTAACCCTTCCAGCCAATCTGGCCAAAGCACAGCGCCACCTGGTGGTACCTGCAGAGCTGCTGCTCACATCCCATACATAACAGAGAGTGGCAGGGCAGAAGCCGTCTACTCAGTGCAAGATCCTCTGATGGCTGTGCTTGCATCTGGATTGCAGCATCTGAGATCTGCATCTTTCCTCCTCTCCCTCCTCCTGCTTCTTCTGCTATCTCTTCTTCTGCCTCCTCCTCCTCCTCCTCTTCCTGGTCCCGCTCTCTCTTCCTTCTGCTACTTCTTCCTCCTCCTCTTCTTCTCACTTTCCTCCTCTCCCCCTCCCGGCACCCCACTGGGCTTGCGCTCCCTCCCAAGTTTGCAAGACAAAGGCATGCAAGACCAGCTTGCAACCAGGGGCTCCCCCAGAGCCTGGTTGGAGAGGAACCCCCCCCTAAAGGTATGTGTGTGTGAGGGTGTATCTTTCTCAGGATGCAAATAGGGGCAAGGAGAAACTACCTTTCACCTCAAGCATTGCAGCTCCAAGGGACGGACACTCTCTCTCTCTCTCTCTCTCTCTCTCTCTCTCTCTCTCTCTCTCTCTCTCTCTTGTCTAAGACCGCTGGGCTCTGTTGCACTTCAACTGGAGTTTTTTTGCTTTTATTTTGATGCTCCAAGTGCCTCATGTTTTGGCAACATCCTGCCTGCTTTTCAAGGTTTAATTTGGTGTGTGTGTGTGTGTGTGTTCCTCCTTTCTTCGTGCAGCTCTCCAAGTTTGCAAGCCAAGCGCGCACCTACCTGGCTTGCAATGGGGGACAAGGGAGGGGGGAAGCTACATTTACCCTTAAGCACTGTGTCTCCAAGGGAATCCCTCTCTCATTTGCACCTATTCCAAGGCCTAGTTGGTTTAGTCTCTCTCTCTCTCTCTCTCCCTCCCTCCCTCCCTCTCCCTCTCTTTCTTTCTCTTTCTCTTTCTCTCTCTCTCACTCTGTTTTCCCAGCACTTCCTCGGCATGCTGGTCTTTGTTTTGCGGAAAGGCTGAGTTTAGGATTGTCTCTTTTCCTTCCCACTTTCTTAGAAGGAGAAAGTCACTCGTCTAATCTAATACAATAATAGAAATAAAGTCCATTATTTATTTGTTTGTTTATTTAGAAAATTTACAACAAATGTTCATCCTGAAACCTCCTCTCTCCCCCCCCTCCAGTCCATGGAAAAAATATCTTCCATGAACAGGTCTCTGGTACCAAAAAGGCTGTTGTTTTGAAGTTGACCTTGGAGTTAATCTATGCAGATCTGAGTGCTGATTACTGGTGGAAAAGTGCTGGAGTCTTTTTCTCTTTTGGGCTAGTTGACTTTCCCTTTTGCATAGTCCACAGGTGTCGAACTTGCTGCGTCACATGATGTGTCATGATGTATCATGACTTTTTTTGCATTGTTGGAACTAGGTGGGCACAGCCTCTGTATGATACAACCGGCCCCTGGGCCAGCAGTTTGACACCCCTGGCATAGTCTATAGATGTTGTTAATGTCTATGTGTCTATTGATTAATATCCACAGAGCCATTAGTAAATTGCCCAACCAAAGAATCCCTAAGACTGCCCCCATCCACACAGTCAGGCAAGACGCCAGAATATAAGCTGACAGCAAACAGTACTCCTTTCTACCGTAGAACTGATGATGTTACCTAGTTAGGATAATGAAACGTCTGCAAAAAAACTAGCTAAGAAAGCACCAAGGTCCCCTCATAAACACAAAGCATACTATAACTTTGTCTTTATATTGTACAAAGACAATATACTATTGTATATACAATTCTTCTATGTCTTTATTTATTTTATATGATAAATATTGATTTGACTTTCTCCTTTAATTTCTCCATTCTATTTATTTTTTCCCTTACTCTCAGGGACTGACCTTTCTCCACTAGACAACCATTCTGACTGAGATTAAAGAAATCTCACAGTTATTTGTGTTTGCACTCCTACTGCTTCTGCAGCTCCAGAAGAAATATTAACTAGTAAAACAATTTTCTTGTAAGAACCTTGGGGACAATGAAATACTAATGAGACCATACTTGTTCTTTTCCTCTCTCTGAACCTTTGCTAAGAGAAGAAAAAGTGCAAAGTTTTTTTTAAAAAGCTTAATGCTGAAATTAGATTACCGTTACCACCTCACACTATATAGAATCAACAGATTCCTCTTCCTTTAGAAGTAGGTTTATTAGACGATTTAGGTTATTCTTTCCAGATTGAAGGAAATGTATCTATTTGTAGTTGAAAAATTAGAATTTAAGCTACAGAATTCATGAGTGTTATTGGCATGTCATTCAATGCAATACATGCAATTATTGCTCCATTTACTAACTCAGACTTCACAAGCCAAATCTAGTATGCAAGGGGGAAAAAATGGTTTAGTATACCTTTTGGAGGCCACAGCACGTAGCTCATTTTTGATCAACCTGTATAACACAATTTATTGTCATCCTTCAGACCCAGCTTCTAAAGTTTTCAAATTTATAAAGATAAGATCAAGCCCTGTTATGAAATCTCCTCAAAGTAAATGCCAGAAGAAATAGAGGAATAATGGAACAGTTGTGGGAGGATAAGCTTTAATCTCTAGATTTCAATGTAGTAGCAAGATTTATGTTCACACAACATGCTGAATAGGTCCAGTCAGTGAATTTGAACAAGCTAGGTTAATTCTATTTTATACAGCCTCCAATTATTAAAAAAAAAATTAAACCCAAAAATGTGAAATAAATATGCAAATACAATTGGCATTTCCTTCTCTATGAAAAAGTACAACTTTATTTTTGTTTCAAGTTAAGAAAAAGCATATACTGTGTTTCCCCTAAAATAAGACATAATCCAGGTTTTTTTTGCCTCCAAAAGAGGCATCAGGTCTTATTTTCAGGGGGTGTCTCTTCTACTCACCTCACGGCAACGGCACCAACAGCCACACCCAGCTGGCCCACTTCTTCTGTGGCTGAAGGAGCAGTTTCATTCTCCAGCTGAGAATGGAGCTCCAGCCTGCTCTAGAAGGCCTCTGCAGCTGAGAACTGAGCTACGGATTGAATCCATAGCTTGGTTCTCGGCTGCAGAGTCCTTCAGGAAAGAACTCTGACTGCGAAATACAGGCCGGGGGATGCCACAAAAGAAGTGGGCTGGTGAGGAGAGGCAGGTGTTGATTCATGGGAGGCCTGGTAAGTGGGTGCAAGGCCCGTGGGGCAGCTCCATCCCCACCCCTCCCTAGCTTGATTTTTAGGCACACACCTCACCCCAAAACTAAGGCTTACTTTTGGGAGAAGGCTTATATAAGGCCCACCCCCGAAAATCAAGCTAGGGCTTATTTTCAGGGTAGGTCTTACTTTCGGGGAAACACAGTATCTACATTTAAGGCCTCCTGCGAGTTTGAAGACTTTGCCAATTGGTCTTCCTCAGCATGCTTCAGTTAGCCATATCCATTTCACATAGTTTACAATCATGCTTGGAAAAATCTGGACAATAAAAATAGTTGAGCATGCTTATGGTTATGGTTTCTATGTAAAGGTTTCTATGGATATATCTATGGATCTTCTTAGTCATCCAGGTCATGGTTGTCCCAAAGGTGCTTTTTCAAAAGGAACTGGACGTTGTTTTTTAATCTAAGAAGCTTCTCACTGAACTGAACTTCTGCAGCCCCTGAATAAATCCTACCCACCAAAAAAAACCCCAAGATCATCAAACAAGTCAACCCAGAGCTCTCACTTGAGGCACAAATGACCAGTTATCCTACTTTGGATACCTTATGCAAAAACCTAGCTCTGTAGAAAAAGGGTCTAATGCTAGGCAAGTTGGAAGAAAAGCGAAGAGGATGACCAGTTTCAAGGTGGATAGACACAGGGACAATGGATGTACTGCTGAAAGACCTGAAAGACCAGGTTAGAGATAGATGGATAAAATCTGCCTATATGGTTTTTAACAGTTAGCAAGGATGCCAGATAATCTATCAAACACAACCCTTCAGCATCTGGTTTCTTATATCATCTCCTCAAATGTTGAATGCCAGGCAAATACTTTTATGACAGTATTCAGAAGCACTCTCTGCATCCTTAATTTAACGTTATATGATGGTCACTTTAGGAGTATTTTAAACAAGTTATTTCATTGGTTGTCTTCCAGACGTCAAATGGTCCACTCATACCCCCACTGTGTAGTGCAACAGTGGCCTTTTCGCAGGCTTCAGGCAAAAGGTTTGACTCTTTTTCAGGCTCCTATGCAAGACTGAAAAAAAGGCCAGGTGGCTTTCATAGTGAGCAGAGACGTGTTGCACTCTTGCAAGGCCTGAAACACTTAGGCAAAATCATTTTTTCAGCTCAGACCTAAATTGTACTTAAAAATGAAGTATAAATAAATAAATTGATCATCATTAAAATGCAGATGTTTTCATTTATTTGTAATGGTCAGACCCCCCCCCCAAACCCCTCGCCTATTCTCTTTTTTCTTCTATTCTTTTGGGGCCTGCCATTCTGTTGGGGGGGAGGGGTGCATGGGGGATTATGTTGGTAACTTTTGCTTTCCTCTTTCTTTGTCTCTCCTCCTCCCTTTGCATGGAATGTGTCTCCTTATCTAGGAGACAGTTGCAAGGAAACTAAAACTGCAGAAGACCTTGAGATGCATGCCTACTGTACAAGTTAGCCGGCCATCAAGCCAACTATGGATTGGCTGGAGTTCAAATGGACATTATGACTTTGATGGGAGGGGAGATATTGCTTGCTTTCATTATATCATTCACGCGGACTTTTCTTCAGATCTCGTCTTACACTCCCTACTGTCAGTAGTCCCTAATAAAAGTTCCTTTTGAGACAATGCCTGTTTCAAGAGTTTCTGCTTTCTTGGGTGATTAGTTGAAGTGGGTCCTGACAGAAGGTGAGATCTGTATAGTGCTCAACCTGGAGAAGTAAACTGCTCTACTGGGGGAGTCACGACTGAATTTTGATGGAGGAGTTCCAGGCGGCACAATGGGCCAAAGACCTCCTCAGCCTTGAAGCCAGCGAAAGCCTCTCCAGGGACCTGGAAGCGGCTGGACCATCTGGTGAAGAAGATTGAGCAAGATGGTCACTCAGAGTTGGAAAAAAGGAAGGCTGGGAGGAGAAAGCCCCTAAAGTCACCTTAACCCGGGATAAGAAAAAAGCCAAGAATAATCCAGAGCCTGCCCGCCCCCAAAGACAAAGATGCAGAGAAAGAAGAACCCAAACCAGGAATGATGGAAGCTATAATGGAGTACATGAAGAAAAACCTCGATGACTTTAAAATGCAAATGAAAGGGGGGCATGAATCTGAAGAAGAGTCAGAGGAGGAGGAATCCAAAAAGGAAGAGTCAGAGACTCGAGAGGCAACAGCTGCCGGAGCCCAAGGTGCAGCACAACCCTGAGGGCACCCACTACAAGCCATCAGAGTTAGACACCCCCCCCCCCCAGCCAATAGAAATGAAGCTGATCCGAGTTGGGGCAAATTTCAATGAAGACCCCAAAAGGCTGAGGTATTTCCTGGTGAAGGTGTTCACCTACATGCAAATCTATGGGAGAACCCTCCCCATGATGTGGAGAAGGTACATTTGGTGCTGGAAGGGGCAGAGGCCAATTGGATGGTGACTCTTTACAATGCAATGCCCCTGACCAGTTTGATAACCTTGCAGTCCAAGGGACTCGCAGGAGTCTTCTCCAGCACCATAGTTCAAAAGCCTCAATTCTTTGGCGCTCAGCCTTTCTTATGGTCCAACTTGCACAGCCATACATTGCAACTGGGAAGACCATAGCCTTGATTATACGCACTTTTGTTGACAGGGTGATGTCTCTGCTTTTTAGTGTGCTGTCTAGATTTGCCATGGCTTTCCTCCCGAGGAGCAAGCGTCTTTTAATTTCTTGGCTACAGTCCCCATCTGCAGTGATCTTGGAGCCCAGGAAAATAAAATCTGTCACTACCTCCATTTCTTCCCCATCTATTTGCCAGGAATTGAGAGGGCTGGATGCCATGATCTTGGTTTTCTTAATGTTAAGTTTCAACCCAAGTTTTGCACTCTTCTTCTTCACCCACAGCAAGAGGCTCTTTAGTTCTTCTTCACTTTCTGCCATTAGAGTGGTATCATCTGCATATCTTAGATTGTTGATATTTCTCTCAGCAATCTTAATTCCAACTTTTGATTCATCTAGCCCAACCTTTCTCATGATGTGCTCTGCATATAAGTTAAACAGGCAGGGGGACAGTATACAGCCTTGCCAGACTCCTTTCCCAATTTTGAACCAATCAGTGATTCCGTGTCCACTTCTCACTGTTGCTTCTTGACCCACATATAGGTTTCTCAAGAGACAAATAAGATGGTCTAGTACTCCCATCTCTTTAAGAACTTGCCACAGTTTATTGTGATCCACACAATCAAAGGCTTTAGCATAGTCAATGAAGCAGAAGTAGATATTTTTCTAGAACTCCCTAGCTTTCTCCATGATCCAGTGTATGTTGGCAATCTGATCTCGAGTTCCTCTGCCTCTTTGAAATCCTGCCTGTACTTCTGGTAGTTCTCGATCCACATACTCCTGGAGTCTAGCTTGTAGGATTTTAAGCATAACTTTACTAGCATGTGAAATTAGTGCAATGATGTGATAGTTTAAACATTCTTTGGCACTGCCTTTCTTTGGAATTGGAATGTAAACTGATCTTTTCCAATCCTGTGGCCACTGTTGAGTTTTCCAAATTTGCTGGCAAATTGAGTGTAACACTTTTACTGCATTGTCTTTGAAGATTTTGAATAGCTCAGCTGGAATACTGTCACCTCCACTAGCTTTGTTGTCACTCAGTTTTTCTAAGGCTCACTTCACTTCACATTCTAGGATGTCTGGCTCAAGGTCAGTGACCATCTCATCATGGTTATCAGGGACATTAAGCTCATTCTTGTATAGTTCTTCTGTGTAATTTTGCCACCTCTTCTTAATCTCTTCTGCCTCTGTTAGGTCCCTGCCATTTTGATCCTTTATCATGCTCATTTTTGCATGAAACATTCCCTTCATCTCTCCAATTTTCTTGAAGAGATCTCTGGTCCTCCCTATTCTATTGTTTTCTTCTATTTCTTTGCACTGTTCATTTAAGAAGGCATTCTTATCTCTTCTAGCTATTCTCTGGAATTCTGCATTCAATTGGGTGTATCTTTCTTTTTCTCCCTTTCCTTTTGCTTCCCTCCTTTCCTCAGCTATTTGCAAAGCTTCCTCAGACATCTTCCTTTGTCACCTCTACTGTATATTCAACAGGAATATGATTTAATTCATACCTGAGTAACCTAGTGCTTTTCCCTACTTTCTTCAGTTTAAGCCGGTTATCTTTTGGCTTCCTACTTTAGCATTCCAATCCCCATGATGATAAGGACATCATTTTTTGGTGTTAGTTTTATAAGGTGCTGTAGGGCTTCATAGAACCAGTCAATTTCATCCTCTTCAGCACCGGCAATTGGGGCATAGATTTGGACTACTGTGATATTGAATGGTTTGGCTTGGATTCGAACTGAGATCATTCTGTCACTTTGGGGATTGTATCCCAGTATTGCTTTTCCTACTCTTTTATTGACTATGAAGGCTAATCCATTTCTTCTGAGGGATTCTTGCCCGCAGTAGTATACCTGATGGTCATCTGAATTAAATTCATCCATTCCTGTCCATTTTAGTTCACTGATTCCTAAGATGTCGATGTTCAGTCTTGTCATCTCTTGTTTCACCACGTCCAGCTTTCCTTGATTCATGGATCTTACATTCCAGGTTCCTATGGAGAAAAAACCTTTACAGCATTGGACTTTCCTTTCATCACTAGATGCATCCACAGCTGAGCGTCCTTTTGACTTTGGCCTAGTTGCTTCATTCTTTCTAGTGCTACTAGTACTAGCCTTCTGCTCTTCCCCAGTAGCATATTGGACACCTTCCGACCTGAGGGCTCATCTTCCAGCATCATATTGTTTTGCCTTTGGGTACTGACCATAGGGGTTTTCATGGCAAAGATACTGGAGTAGGTTGCCATTTCCTTCTCCAATGGATCACGTTTTGTCAGAACTCTCTGCTATCACCTGTCTGTCTTGGGTGGCCCTGCACGGCATAGCTCATAGCTTCACTGAATTACGCAAGCTCCTTCACCACGACAAGGCAGTAAACCATGAAGGGGTTTAGCCTAATACGAGATTGTAAATATTAAGGGGAAAAAGAGAGGAAATATCTGATGTTGTAAGTTGAGATTTGTACTAAAGATTCATGTTATTGAATGATTGATCAACCCAGTCACCACGCTGCTTTTTAAATGTTTAATTGTAAAATTAGGAAACTAATAAAATATTAAAAAAAAGAATGGGGAAGTTGCTTACTAGACATACAAGTAGGCATCAACTTACAACAGTTCATTTAGTGACCGTTTGTAGTTACAACAGCACTGAAAAATGTGACATGATCATTTTTCACACTTAACAACCCTTGCGTCATCCCCATAATCATGGATTCAGTATTCAGATGCTTGGCAACTCATTCATATTTATGACGGTTGCAGCATCCTGGGGCCATGTGATCACCTTTTCCGACCTTCATTAAAGGAAAGTCAATGGGAGAGCCAAATTCACTTAACACTAGTGTTACTACCTTAATGACTACACTGATTCACTTAACAACTATGGTAAGAAAGGTCCTACAACAGGACAAAATTAACATCTGTCTTGCTTAACAACAGAAATTTTGGGCTCAATTTTGGTCATAAGTCGAGCACTTTCTGTATTTGTCCATGAGGACAATAAAGAGTAATGAATAAAACAGAAAGAGTGAAAAGCAACTTCTGTGGTAAGTAATATCGAAGAGTTAATTTTAACCATCCCACCCAATGTTTGCAACACAAAACAGCTGCATGTGAACTTGTTACTAATAAACATTTATAGAAATGGATTAATCTTTGAAGATTAATCAGCTAGACAATTGTTTGAAAATCCTAGGAGACTTACAGAATTATCAGAATAACAGAGTTGGATGGGACCTTGTAGGTCATCTAGTCCAACCCTCTGCTCAAAGCAGGAGACACTATGCCATTTCTGACAAGTGGCTGTCCAGTCTCTTCTTGGAAGTTTACAGTGATGAAGCACCCACAACTTCTGAAAGCAAGCTGTTCCACTGACTGATTGTTCTCACTGTGAGAAGATTCCTTCTTATTTCTAGGTTGATTTCCACTCCTGAAGAGGATTTGCTATTATTGAATGTTAGTGTGATGACACTTTCTGACTTTAGGCATATGAATTATGATTAAATGCAGTAATAACAATAAGAGTCTTATCTAGATGTTTTAGGAAGAACAGAGTGGGAATTGGACAAACTTAGGTTATGAAAATTAATACATTAATCCTGTAGTTCTTTCATGATGTTAATTCAGCTATTGTTCTTGGTGTTATTATGCTTTCACTATTGAAAATAATGGCATATTGATATCAGCAAAATACTCTAAGGGCAGTCTTCTGAGTAAATGCATATAGAATTCTCTTTCAGTATAACCTTAAAACATTAATATGTGAACATTCCACTTTTTTGCAGATCCTTCAAGTTTATCAATGGAATGAACATTTCTGATGCACCTTTTGTTGGCCACCTGTGGTTTGTGTAATGAGAAGAAAAATATCGACTTCTTGAGAGAAGCTATTGAAGTTTTAGTCTGTTGCTCAGTGTGATCTCAGCTAGAGAAGAACCCAATATGAATGCATCACTTCTCTCCTTCACAGGAAATAATTCTATTCGGAATGTCTCCAATGAGGCTTCTGGACTCTTACATTTCCAGGACATTGACTGTCATGCGCCTTTGGCAATGGTATTCACCTTGGCCTTGGCTTATGGAATTGTTATCCTTCTTGGTATTTCTGGAAATCTGGCCTTAATTATTATAATCTTGAAGCAAAAGGAAATGCACAATGTGACCAACATTCTCATTGTCAATCTGTCCTTTTCAGACCTCCTCATAACTATCATGTGTCTTCCTTTCACATTTGTATATACTCTAATGGACCACTGGGTTTTTGGGGAAACCATGTGCAAACTTAATCCTTTTGTGCAGTGTGTCTCTGTCACAGTCTCTGTTTTTTCCTTGGTCCTCATAGCTATTGAACGCCATCAGTTGATTATCAACCCTCGGGGCTGGAGGCCTAATAACAGACATGCCTATGTTGGAATTGCCACCATCTGGATCCTAGCAATAGCCTCATCTTTGCCTTTCCTGGTATACCATGTTTTAACTGATGAACCTTTCACTAATATAACCATAGAGGACTACAAGGGAAAATATGTATGCTTGGATTCATTTCCATGGGAGTCAGCCAGACTGTCATACACTACTATTCTCTTGGTGATACAATACTTCGGGCCTCTTTGTTTTATATTCATTTGCTACTTAAAGGTAAGGAAGAGTTTCTTTTGTCACATATCTTGCATGTACTTTGTTTTTATCAAAATGGCACTTCTAGGATATGGCTTAAATTGTTCTTTGTTCTTATCAAAACTGGTACCTCTAGTATATGGCCTACATTGTTGTTACTAAATTCTTATTTCTCACAGATCTATATTCGCTTAAAAAGAAGATGCAACATGGTGGACAAGATGAGGGATAATAAATACCGATCCACTGAAACAAAAAGGATCAATATTATGCTGATCTCAATTGTGGTGGCATTTGCCGTGTGCTGGCTGCCACTCACAATCTTCAATACAGTCTTTGACTGGAATCATGAAATTCTCCCTGCAGCCTGCAGCCATAATTTGCTGTTTTTAATCTGTCACCTTACAGCTATGATCTCAACCTGTGTGAATCCCATCTTCTATGGGTTCCTCAACAAGAACTTTCAACGGGATCTACAGATTTTCTTTCGTTTCTGTGACTTCCACACCAGAGTCGATGACTATGAAACAATAGCTATGTCTACAATGAACACAGATATATCAAAGACTTCTCTGAAGCAAGCCAGCCCTATCACTTTTAAAAAAATTAATGACCATGCTAATGAAAAAATATAGCTGCTGTCATGATTGACATGGATTCATGAACAAACACCAGATTTTAAAGAGATTTGTTTTTCCTCCACCTACTTTGAAATGTTCCTACTGTTGCTGTTGTTTTGACTTTTTGTTGCCTGTTTGCTATTTTTAAATGAAGACTTCTTTCTAATGTAAAGTATATTGACACTTTTGCTGCCTGAAATTTTCAACATGGAATTTTTTTTTTTTGTATTTGTATCTGATATATTTCTCTATCAATTTAGTACATTATTTAAGAGAGTATTCATTTTACTGGAAATACACACACACACATGCACACATACATTTGTGGAGAGAGAGAGAGAGAGAGAGAGAGAGAGAGAGAGAGAGAGAGAGCGAGCACAATATATGCTATTAATATTTTTTCCCCATTCAATTGTGTCCAGTTATTGGAGACTGCTTAGAGAGGTCCTTGCAGTTTTTATATAGAATTTTTGAAAATCCAAGAGAAAAAGCTGTACAGTATTCAATAAAACCTATTTAAATTTTATTTTCATACTGAACTAGGTCGGTTTTAGTCATATATTCTTGGAGCAACATATCGAGAACATTAAAATCAGACTGTGGGAGATGACTAGGCTGAGCCCAAGGGAGGGGTCAAATGTGGCACCTGTCTTGAGTCCCTTTGCACCCACAAGAGATCTAACTCCAGCCCACCTTGAATTCCATTGACTCTTATCTACCACCAATTTGCTTTGACCGTTAGTAGTTCAGATTCTTGTAGAGAATCTAAGCTTGCAATAAACTTTTATATTCATTCGAACTGCCTGGATTTCCTGCTTTCTCACACTTGACACAAACAGATGGATATGCATTTCTTAAAGTTCTCAGTGAACTAAATAGGCCTGTTTTGCAGGTTGTCATAATCATGGCATTATTGTATTTTTTTGTAGATGGGATAGTTTCAGCATTTATCTCAGTAGAAATTAAGGTAACTCATGGTCTTTCTAAATACTTATAATTCAACACTTCCATTGATAGTTGTATCTGTAAACAGAATTATGGATCAGAACAACCTAAAAATAGTCATTGCTATGCGTTTTTTAAGTCTCCTATTTCCCTTAATATCATAGGCCCACTGAGTTTTTTTTCTTTATGATAGTTATTACACTTTAAAAAAAGGAGATCCAGTTGCAGTTGTGTCTACATCTGTGACTATGCCATAAGTGTGTGGCCTGTGCAGCCTTTGTAACCAATTTGAAAAATATATTTTGAAGCCTGCAGGAGCATGAATGAGGCACTTGTCTACAGTATAAAGTACCTGCATCTTTTCTTAGGACTGTTAGGCTGTCTAGTGAAAATCTCCAGCCTGTGCAAAAAGGTCAGGCTTCTATAGCCTTCACAAATTCCTGGCAAGTTAAAAGGGAAAATGATAAAAAGGAAATAAATTATGTTGTGTCACCTGGCTCTATAATGATTAGTAAATCATCCTCCACCTTCCCCTCTTCGTTTATGAGAAGACAGATCAAAAATTTTATTTTGAAATATAGCAAAAGAGAGAAAGTTTTTTAAAAAAATCCTTTTTAGCTTTAAGTAATTGCATATAAAACACATACAAAACTGTTTAAACTGGCTTCTCCAATAGAATCAGTGGTGGGATTCATCCGGTTCGCACCACTTTGGCAGAACCGGTAGCTAATTTTTGGTTGCCCAGGCCAAGAATGGACTTCCAGAAGCGGCATCCACATAGAGAACCTGTTGTTCACATATTTGAATCCCACCACTGAATAGAATCATATACAGAACAAGTTAGATGGTATTTCTGCTGCTAATACCAAAGCAGTCTGACCTAAAGATGTGGCCATTTGCATAGAACTTCCAAGAACTGAGCTTATGTAGAGACAATAATCAAGAGAGACTAAATTAGACTCAACACAGAGACCCATAAAATGGAATGGAATAGTCATAGCTAAACTCATTTATTTAATTTCTATGGCTTGCTATTTCAACCAAGTAATTCTGGGCTGCCTAGAGTTTTACAGTTTTTACTTATTCTTTCAGAGATAGCTATTTTTCTTGAAGGAGATTTCCATCTGTCTCAGTTCTTCTTGTACTACCCCCCATGTCCCCAAGGATTTGTTATATTTCAAACTGCTTGTGCCTGCTTGTGCCTGTGTGAAGGGTACCTCATTTTTCTTTTCAGTCTTGCTTCCAAACTTCAGCCTTCTTGTAAAAATACAGCCCATTTTTGTCTCTAGCAGAAATATAGGGTTTTCTTTGACTTTGTATGGGATCATGGCATGTAGCTCATACTGAGATGGATTGAAACTCAGATATCTCTAATTGTTGAGGATGAGGAGAAGGAAAGAATTAGCCTGCCCATTCACTACGGACTAATTTGTGTGTGTGTGTGTGTGTGTGTGTGTGTGTGTGTGTGTGTAATAAGCTGTTTTATCCATATTTTGAAAGAAGTAGAAGATGGTATTCCACTTCTTTCAAAATATGAATAGAAGTGGTATTCACATCATAAGTCAGTAACATAATTGCAACTTAGTGATAATGAGAGTTCAGATTTCATGATTTATCTTGTTATACATGTATCTGCAGCTGGCACAGTATTCATTAGGATTTCTGCTTGAAAACTAATTCAGTTACTTAGAGCTCCTGATTGTCTAACTGCAGCGATATAGGGATTGAGATACAAGTGAGCAGAACCTGCCTCATTCACATGAAACTGAAAAACTTCTCAAGGCTGTAACCGTAGGGTTGCCACATCTCACAGAGCACAAGTTTCTGGAGGTCCAATCTGTCAGAACCTTACTAAGAACATTTCAAGTTTTCTTGATAATAATTTCTTAAGATGTGCTCATCTATCATCAGCTGTATTTGTTATTTATGATACAGTATTCTTAAATTTTTTTTGTGAAATCTTAATGGCTATATCTACCATAATTGTACACACACACACACACACACACACACACACACACACAATCCCAATCCTTTTCCCTTAGTTTTTGATCATAAAGAGAACTTAAAAGCACCTTTTTGAGAAAGATGTAAAGAAAAAATGCACAGTGGGTTCCATTGCTCACATAGGTGAACTTGATTCTATTTCTAATATGGACATGGGGAATCAAGTAGCCCTCTGTAAATATGCATGCATGCATGGATTCATATATACATTCCCACTCATTATGTCGTTTCTTTTCAGGGTAAGTCATATTATGCAAAGGGCAGGAAAAGAATGAGAGGCAGAGAACAAAACAAATTTAAAGCAGGAGAAAAAAGAAATCGAAGCTTATCTAATTTAAACCAACACAATTCTCTATACCCTGTCTACCTTCTGACTTTGCAAACAATGTAGTTTCCATCATACCCATATACTGATTCATACATTCCTTTTGTTCTTTGAAAGTTTCACCTCCCTCTTTCTCCAACCATATTTTTCTCAATCTTCCCTTTTTTCTTCACACTCTTCATTTGTACGTTTGTTTTCTCACCTTTGTGACTCTCTATGACTAAAAGAACAATCAACACACAAGGCATTATTGTTATTGTTGTTACTACTATTACTTATTGCAGTCATTTATTTTTACAAATCTAATTTTTATTTATTAATCATTATTCCTGAATTTATTTCTTATTTTAGCAAAGACATTTCTTACACCACTTCAGCTTCATTGTTTCTCCTGACATGACCTATTTTTCACTTTTCTATAACTAAGTTAAGAAAAGCACATAACCATTTTTGTTTTCTAGAGTTTCTTCATTGACATATCTTGTAGCTTTTGAACAAGAATTCTGCCAAAATTGTTTCCTTATACAGGTGAAACTCAAAAAATTAGAATATCATGTAAAAGTTCATTTATTTCAGTAATGCAACTTAAAAGGGGAAACTAATATATGAGATAGACTCATTACATGCAAAGCAAGATAGTTCAAGCCATGATTTGTCATAATTGTGATGATTATGGCGTACAGCTCATGAAAACCCCAACAAGGCAACCAACCCCAACAAGTTCTAGCTTGTGCGTTGAGTACCAAATAAACAATGATCTGGACAAAATTTTTGCATCAAAATACGTTTCAAAGCAGTTGAGTACCAATGTACCACTATATATAGGAAGCTGCCAAGCTATGGTCAGTATTGATACAACTGTAATGAAGCAAACAACTATACTCTTATTTTGTTATCAGTGTTGTTAAAATGAATATTTCTTGTTGGGTAACTATTCCAAAACTGAAAAATTACATCAAGGCTTGTTGGATTTCATTATTTGTTTCAGCCAGATTTGCTATCTCTAATGATGACTAACTTTATATATTAACAAATTGCCAAGAAGGGATGTAGAATGAGATCTACAAGATAAAAATACTTGATAATTTCTATATCTGAAAAAGTCTCAGAATGGTGTTGTGTGCAATATTTTAAATAGTACAAAGCAGAGCATGAAAATGTGTTATTGTATGATTACTTGGCCAGATATATTTTTTATTTGGCATCTTTCTATCATTTGGGTAATCTCCAATTTCCAAAGGGGGGGGGAATAAAGATTGAGTATAAAATGTATACCACTGCATGCCTTTGCTATTGCTTGTTTCAAAGTTAACTTCTTCTGCATAGCATCTGAATTTTTAAAAAACCATAGGTGTAATCCATGAAATATTTTTATCTGCTCCATATCCTGTCTCCTGTACTAATGGTAATCAAATACAATAAGGATTGAAGTGCTAACTGTCTTTTGGTGTGTGTTTTTTTTTCTTATACCCAACTGATCAGAGGACCTGATTTATATTTATTGAAAAGCAAGAGCACCTGATTTCAGTATAATTTCATCCTACGTAAATGTACTCAAGATTGCTACCTTGTCACATATATTTAAGGTGGCAATACTATGCAGAGGTAATTTTCACCAAGAGCATTTGTTCCAGAACTTCCCACTGAAAGCAATGGAGTTTAACTGTTCTTGCCTTTGGTATAGTTAAGACCCATTTTCTTATCCTTTCCACATTGTTTAAACATGGTTTCTGATATTACTGGAAAACTCCCCCCCCCCCACTTTAGAAATTAAATTCAGTGATGGTTTAAGTAGAGATACACTTTACGTTTTTAGCCAGAGAATAAAAAAGTGATGCACCAATCAGTTACTCAAATGCATGCTTGGATTCACGCCTATTGTCAAGGTTATTTGCCTTTTCTATTTGGATATATACATATAGTTCTATATTGTTTTGATCTCTTAGTTTCATATCAGAATGTAGAAAAAATAAAGAACATTTACTATATTAAATAGTTTACATATTTATTAACATAATAAAATTTATCTTTGAGATTCCCCTCAGGTTCAAGGCAATTTGCTGTTGCACTGCCAGAGGGTGATGGTATTCTGCTGCTTTAAAAGAATTGTAAAGTTTCCATAAATTCACATAATTAATTTGGTAAATTGACCTGGTTTCAATTCCCCAATGGAACTAGAAAGCCAAAATGTGATCTGTTTATTTGTGACTGTAATGGCTCTATCAATCCTATCATTATGGTTTACCGATCATGGGTTCTGTGGCTTTTGTGTGTTTCTAATCAACTGCAGTGGTATCAGTAAACCATGCTGAAACAATGTTCAAAGGAAAAGGAAAAAAGAAGAAAGAAGAAACCAGTTAGAAAACAGATAGATGTTTTCCAATTTTCTTTTCAACAGATAATTACACTCTTATGTTCTTTTCTCCCTCTTAAGCATTTTACAAGTCCCTTCAACTTTTTATTTAGTCGTTATATTTCTTAGTCTTCAGATCCATAAAACATCCATTTTTTTCCTTCAGAAACAACAACAACAACCCAAACCATAAAAGGTTATTAGTCTTTAAAAAACCAAAATGTTCCTCTGACCAAACAGGTCAGTTTCTCCATTTCTGTAAATTCTTGACATTTTCACAATCTATTCCTCTACAGTGAAAATTTCATTATTCTTCCGTATAATAAATTTGCTGCAGTTGCCATTTACGGTATCAATTTACCAAAAGTATTCTCTTATTCGACATCTATAAGTCCCAGTAAGGAAGGTTTTGGTTTTTTAGCAAAATTAATCCTTAAAAATCCTTTGCACCATTACATGAATTTGTACACAGAATTTTAGCTTTCTCACAAGCCCGTCATGCATGCTAAATGGTCCTTCATGTCCTCACATTTCTGTCACTGGTTTGAAATAACTTTATATAGTTTTTATAATTTGCCTGCTGTCAAATGCCAAAGGTACCTGTATATTGCTAAGCTTGTAAGCCGCCCTGAGTCTTCGGAGAAGGGCGGGATATAAATGTAATAAAAATAAAAATAAAATAAAATAAATATTCTTTTTAAGAAAATGACTCTTAGATTATGTCACATTGTGAACTAGTTAACCTGGGCTATCCCCAAATATCCATCTCTGTTATATCCAAAATTAGCAGTCCTTTTTGTCATGCAATCTTTAACCCATTTTTCTATTTCAAATATTAATAAAATTGTATATATTTTTGCTTTTACATGTTCATTATTTGTATATTTGAAATTCCATTTGAAATTCCATTTTATATTTTTTTCAATTCCAATTGTCCTTTCATCTATATTAAACTATGTTTATGAAAATTATTGTAAACTAAATTCTTCTTCAGTCAATAGATTTTAACTTCTTCTTAATTTCTCCTTTATCCTGTATTAATAAATCTTGGTAAGTTAACCATATTTCTGTTTCCACTCATAAATTAAGCCAAAGCCAAGAACTCCCTTTATGGTTTAGAAAGACATGTAAATACAAATTATAGCAATGTTTTAAAGGGTTTGGAATTATTGATGATATAGATTGAGTGATAAAAGGAAAAGATTAATCATTTGATCAGCAGAATTACTCACCCAGAGAGTTCCATATAGGCAAAAGCCCCAGATCTGCTTTTCATCTTTTGCAATTATATTTAAAACTGAAAATAGTGACTGGATAGTGTCATTATTATGGTGTTGGACTAGGAACAACAACAGTCAACTTTTTGTCTACCTTCACTATTGAAACTCAGTGATTTTGACACAGTCCCTCCTTCTCAACCCAATCAGTTTCACAAAGTTGGTTTGTGGTGAAAAAAGAAGATAGAATATATGCCCCTTCAGTACTTGAATGAAAGGCAGGAAAGGAAACTAATTATTAATGAAATAAGATTCTAGGCCCAATTCAGAAAGAACTGAGAGATTATCTTATTGGTTGAAGTAATCAAATACTTGAGATTGAACAGGACCCAGGCCTACAAGATGCATTTATAAGACCTCGCACTTTCTGACCACATTCACAACTATACACTACAAGGAAGAATCAAGGTATTCATTGGGTTGCATGAGTAACAGTGTGGTTTATATCACTGTAAGCTTTCCCATTTAGCCTCACAATTGCCCCAGCATTACTCAGGAATTTAAAAGAGCCAAAAGAAACTCCTGAGCCAAGGTTTCAGCAAGCAAACAATTTTTATTTTGATCAAAATAGAGTTGGGTGGCCACATCTCTCTTTGTGGCTGGTAGAGAGATGAAGGCAACAACCAGGAAAGATGTCTTCCACCTTTTATAGCTTTCAAGAAGAAAGAGATCTGGTCTTGGTACTAGGAACCAAAAGGTACAGAAAAATAATTCCTAGATGACGACTCGTCCACAACAACCCAGGTTCCACCATAACTCCTTTCCCCCCTACCCTTACTCTTTTCATGTAAGCAATCACCTGTACCTAAAGCATGAAATATTGGCAGGTCGAATCCCGAGTGCCACGTAACAGAGTAAGCGCCTGTTACTCGTCCCAGCTTCTGCCAACCTAGCAGTTCGAAAGAATGTAAAATGCAAGTAGAAAAATAGGGACCACTACGGTGGGAAGGTAACAGCGTTCCGTGCACCTTTGGCATCTAGTCATGCCGGCCACATGACCACGGAGATGTCCTCGGACAAGCACTGGCTCTTCGGCTTTGAAACGGAGATGAGCACCAGCCCCTAGAGTTGGAAACGACTAGCACGCATGTGCGGGGGAACCTTTACCTTTTATATATGATTACAAAATATCACTACTAATATCAATATTACTAACATCAAGCTTAAGTATAATAAAATCCCTTCATTCCTCCCTTTGTAATATAAAAGCCGAATAGGCTTAGGGACTCTTGAAGAGGGGAATATAGTCAGAAGGTAAAGGTTTCAAAATCTTTGCTTTAGCTGGTTTATCGTTATAGAAAGGAGTGGCAGCAAAAGTTGGTCTGGATAGAGTGGATCTAACCATTCTCTAAATAAATGGAATAAGGCATGATAAACACAACAACTGTCCTATGGCCAAAACCACAATGAAAAATATCCTTTTCCAATTATCAAACATTCCCAAAAACCATCCACCAACATCCAGTGCTCCTGTCCATGTCTGGACAGGGACATGAGCCAACTTTCGCATTCTGTCAATGATTTCTTTGACATATTCCTTAAGTGTAATGTCGGGGTGGGGTCTAATAATACAGTGAAGGGTCACAATGATGAAATAGAGGACCCATTTGGTTGGACTGTCATTTTTTTTCCAAGTCAAATGAAAATAAGAAGTGATGTTCTCTCAAGCTTCACATTTAAAAATGAAACAATTCTTTTGGGCCAGATCAATAATAATAATAAAAAGTCTTTGATACTGAGGGAATCTCAGTTGTGGTTTCCAGTTCATGAAGATCAACTTGAACCCATATTTGTATCTGGTTCAATTGATAGCAAGTTCAAATGATGCTGAAAAATTTGTTATAAACATAACTCCCTTTTCTGCCATAAAGTATTGGGCCCATGGTCCTTCCTTCTACCAAAGAAGGTACGAGGGAAACAACAGTAGCAGAAGAAAAAATATTGCAATGCGTAGTCCAGGTTCCAGGAATATGATTTCCAGGGTAGTCCAATCCATTGATGTTTTTCTCATATGTAGATGGAAACAGTTCAACAGGTGAGGCAGGTTGAAATTTAATTTGCAGGCCGTCCAGCTGTGGAGCTTGTCACTGGAGAGGGAATGATGGGACTTTCCATGGACTCACGCCTTGATTCCTTAAATCAGGAGGACCTGGCATGGTTTAAACCACTTAGGACTGGTATTTCTAGGTGACAGTTCTTTTCACCTGAACCCATTCTCCAGGAACAACAATGGGCAGAGACAGGTGGTAGGGCAGCCTGGGCCTGTACTGAGATAGGAGACAAAACCTGCGCCAGATTAAATATTGAGTAACTTTCTTCTCTTCCTCATTGACATTCTTGAACCTTCATGTAACAAAAGCTTCCCATAATCATTTGAAAGGGACAAAGTCAGCTTTCCAATTGAGACCTATATTGAAATGGCCTCACTGCCAAATTCTGTAAAGCTTTTTATTTACTTGTATTTATCACAGATTTGTTTAACTAAAATATAAGTACAACCATTCTTTATTTTTTTTTAATAGTTGATTCACAGTTTCTGTTGTAGGAATGAGAGAAACTGTGAACAAAGAATGGAATGACAAATATCATACAGATATTTCCACTTTTTCAACACAATTTGAAATTCATATTCTTCATGGCAAAAATCCCAGACGTTTCTGATAAAGCAAACCAGTCTTTCATTTATTACATATCCTATGAGGTGTTGAATGTTCATTGCTTAGTATCATCAGCATTTATCCCCTGCGACCCCCTTTTAGTGGCTGCTTCTGTGTTCTACCTATTGCTTTTCCCCTTCTTTCTGTCTTTTCAACATCCATCTCCCATCATGCAACATCCACCTCTCACTTTCTTCTACTTCCCATGATTCTCTCTTTCCATATTTCTATAGTACATTCTTGTTCCTTCAGCATTCTAAGGCTTGTGTTAAGGCATACAATTCACACATTTGAGCTGACCCCGTTAGTGGCAGTCTCCCTGCTTCCAAAAATTTTAATGCATGCAGTTCACAAATCTGTGCAAACCAACTTAAAAACAACTTTCCTGTTTCTCCCTTCTATTATCCAGTAATTCACTGCCCATCTGCCACTCTGGCCTAACTTCTGTCTTTTCTGTTTCCACAAGTACATCTTCTATCAGCCTTATATGAGCCAACTGTGTCCCTTTACTATTAATCAATCTTAATCAATCTTCTTCATTTCTCTTCTCCAAGTATTCAGTAAGCATACTTGGAGTCAGTGTATATATTCTGCTTCTCCCTTATTAACAACCTCAGAGCCTGCTGTAAGGCATAAAATCCACAGGTTAGTGCTGACCAAGAGAGGGAAATTCTCTCAGCTTCCACTCACATTTTCTTCTCCCCATCTACTATCGCACCTTCATTATGTCCCTATTTTTATTTTTATTTTCTGTTTCCCAACTACTTTGCTATGAACAAGTGGTTACCTCCTTTTGGCTTTCTGATTTAAAAAGTACCCACACTTAACAACAAGACTTCTCAAATGTCAACTTTAGACAAAAATGCCACTGGCTGCCTCTTTTCCTAACAGTTTTGCATACAAATGGTTAGTCAAAACAACATACAGTAGCCATTCACAATCCTAAAAAGTTTCTCAACTCCTTTCCTGTTCCAAACAAGGACCGAACCACAAGTCCCCCAATTCTCCCAGATATCACCCTCCATCAATGTGTCCTGCACACAGACACAGACACAAAAACAAAAACAAAACAAAACAAAATAAAACTCCAGAAAAAGGTAAACAAGCCCAGTGAGACATTCTGAGCCACTGAAACAGTTTTATATCAAACTTTAGTATTGATTTTAATATAAAGTTAGGCAAATTACTAACATCAAGCTTAAGCATAATAAAATCCCTTCATCACAAAATAAATTTATATGGCACAGTCCAAAACAGTGAATACAGTACATATTTTCTTTGGCTATATTCCTTTTTCCTCCCCTTCCCTTCCTGTCTCATTCAGTGACAAAATAGCCATAACAATAGATAGAGTTTCAGAGCAGTCAGTTCAAGAGAATGCTTTTTTTTCAAGTGAAATCTTATCAAAGTAGCAACAATGCTATTCTTTTACAAAAAATTGAAATCATACATTGGTTTTATATACATATATTATATACACATACATAAGGGACGCGGTGGCTCAGTGGGTTAAGACGCTGAGCTTGTCGATCAGAAGGTCGGCAGTTTGGCGGGTCGAATCCTGAGTGCCGCATAGCAGAGTGAGAGCCTGTTACTTGTCCCAGCTTCTGCCCACCTAGCAGTTCGAAAGCACGTAAAAATGCAAGTAGAAAAATAGGGACCGCTCTGGTGGGAAGGTAACAGCATTCCGTGTGCCTTTGGCATCTAGTCATTCCGGCCACATGACCACAGATACGTCCTCGGACAAGCACTGGCTCTTCGGCTTTGAAACGGAAATGAGCACCGGCCCCTAGCACGCATGTGCGGGGGAACCTTTACCTTTACCTATACATACATGAAGGGATGCAGTGGCTCAGTGGGTTAAGATGCTGAGCTTGTCGATCAGAAGGTCGGCAGTTTGGCGGGTCAAATCCCGAGTGCCGCGTAACAGAGTGAGCGCCTGTTACTTGTCCCAGCTTCTGCCAACCTAGCAGTTTGAAAGCACGTAAAAATGCAAGAAGAAAAATAGGGACCACTACAGTGGGAAGGTAACAGCATTCTGTGCGCCTTTGGCGTCTAGTCATGCCGGCCACATGACCACGGAGATGCCGGCCACATGACCACGGAGATGTCCTCAGACAAGCGCTGGCTCTTCGGCTTTGAAACGGAGATGAGCACCGGCCCCTAGAGTCGGAAACGACTAGCACGCATGTGCGGGGGAACCTTTACCTTTACCTTTACCTATACATACATACATACACCAATAGATTAATCAAAAAGATAAGTAACTAGAAAAAGTACTGAAAGCATCTCTACAAGAGGATTCTGCATTATTCTGAAAGCAGGAGATGATTTTAGCAGTGTATACAATAGTTAGTCTTTTCTTCTGCAATACTTTAATCACTACATTTTGCAAAGCTTGTTAATAGTCCATTTCCCAAATGGAGAGAACTTGTCCTCTAGGATTTAACTTTTGTCCTTCACAGCTTTGTAGATTTGTTTTTATGTTAATAAAACAGACAAGGGCATGGAACCTGAAGAAGGGGACCTGGGATGCTGGTAATACTAGTGGTTATCTTTCCCCCCCACTTTTTTTTTCATGTAAAGTAGGAGTGATGGCCTTCCTTCTTCCTTTTTTCTTCTTTTTTTTGATAATCTCTGGAACCAGTGCAATTGGAAGCAGAGAGGTGTATGTCTGGTAGTTTTTGCTTTGTTTTCTATCATGTTCAGATTGGCAGCAATGAGAATAACTAAGGGAAACTGTTTCTGAGGATTTGCAGAATTAAAATGGTTATGGTTCTACATGTACTGGAGTCATATCTGTGAACTTTGATGAAAGATAGGAATGAAGCCATTACTGTCTCTCCCTGAATAGTATAGTAAGGCTTTCTACATTTTCAGAGAACTCAGCAGATTTTTGCTGTTCTTTGGTGCTTCTAAGAATTAAGTGAAGCAAGGATGCATGGGTATAACATTTCTGCCTCACTTCACTTCTATTTCTTGAAAACCTAAGCCATGCCTCCCTCCTGTTCTGAAGGTTAGAACTATTAATCCAGTGCTCCTCCACCCCACTGCCCTGTGATCTTTCAATGTTCTGAATCTATCTTCATGTGTCCCCAGACAGCATGATAATTTGCTTAACCTAAAACAGAGGGAGACAAGAGTAGGTTCCTTGTTAATCTGTTAGTTTACTTTTCTTCTGCATAAGCTGGCTACAAGGAAGTGATGTTGCATTGCAGAATTTTAACAAAGGTTTTACTATTGTTAAAATAGTAAACTATTGTTTACTATGAACTGTAGTGACCCAGTGGTTAGAATGCAGTGGTTAGAATGTGGCCTGAAGGTCAATTCAGAGGGGCTCAAGGTTGACTCAGCCTCCGTCCTTCCCAGGTTGGTAAAATGAGAACCCAGATTGTTGGGGGCAACATGCTGACATTTGTAAACTGCTCAGACAATGCTGTAAAGCACTATGGAGTGATATATAAATCTAAGTGCTATTGCTATCAAATAAAGCAGACAATTGAACATGAACCAGGGGAAAGAGATTTAAAGATGGAAGGAATTATGACTTAATCCAGGTAGAGAAAATCTTGGAGGAAATATCAGACATGGAACAGATAATCTACACTTCAAGATTGTGAAATATGTCTGAGAACAAGAAAAAAGGTTTGACAAAATGGATTATAGAGCTGTCAGGAGAACTACAAGAACTTGAGAGACAAAAAAATGATAAGAGAAATTAAGAGAGAAAGAAAGAAAGAGATTTTCAATGAATAGGAAGGGGTGAAACAGTCCTACAAAAACATCTTATTTGACTTGTCTCATCTACAAGATTATGGGAAGACCTTCTGGTCCATTGGAGCATACTGATTAGGAAAGATGTTTGGCAAAAAAAAAAAAGAGGCTAAAGTTAGAATTAAGAAATTAGATGATGGGATTTATCAGATGGATTATCTAAAGATTAAACACCTGTTTTAATGTGGGTAAAAAAATAGAAAAATTCTGGATATAAATGAATTTTAGTTTAAGAGGAATGGGCCCCTCAAGTGACAGAGTATTTTTTTACAAGAATTATAAAAATGTTGGATGGTTTATATGAGGGAAATGATTTAGATACTTAAGTGTAATTGATTTTGAGAAAATTTCAATTGATAAGAATATTTTGAATAGATTTAAAAGACTAGATAATTGGATTTATTAGATGGAATATTTAAAGATTAAACATTTGTTTGAGTATGGTTAAAAAGAATAGAAAAATTTTGGATATAAATGTATTTTAGCTTAAGAGGGACATGTTTTTCAAGTAGTATACTATTTCCTTTTTTTTTTCTTCTCATTTTTTCTTTTTGTTTTGAGATATGAGAATGTAAAATTGTTGGGATGGCCTGCATGAGGGAAAAGATTTAAATACTTAAATGTAATTAACTCTGAGAAAATCTTAACTGATAAGAATGTTTTGAACATTGCAGGGAAAACAAATCTAAATAAGAACTTTGAAAACAGGATTTATGACAAGGTAATTAAGATGATCAATTAGAAAAGAAGCTTTATATTGATGTTGTTACTTGTAGAAATACTAGAAAAATGTTCATATTCAATTGTTATCTATCAAAATACTAAGAAATGTACTAAGTTAAGTTGATAAAAGAGAATATTGTTGGAAAAAGAGAAAATCAAGGAAAGCTACTATGTGGATTGTGGAATTATAGAAATTAATTGTTATTGCTTGTTTTTAAATATAAACCCAGACAACAGGCTGTTTACCAAATATTAAGGTGATTATGTTAAAAAATTAATAATATATATATATATATAAAAGAAGTCTGGAATAGTAAAAGAAGAAACTACATGATTTCTTTTTTTCCTGGATCATCCATTCTGTAATGCATGTAAATTCTTTAGCTCCTTATGCAGACATTGGGCATACTTATTTATTAGTAAATGTATATAAGTTTATATATACCACCAATCCTGAGCATACTATTATGAATATTTACAGTATGTATAATATTGATTTATTTTTCATTGAGCTATCCCAAAAAGGTAACAAGTAAGTAAAAAACTGACCAAAACATTTTTTTCCAGGGGCTGAAGTGGAGTAAAAAAATTGATTCAGAATTGATTCAGTCATACCATCTTGAACACTGCCGGCTCATATATACATACATCTCTTTTCTCCTGACCAAGGCAGATCTGCTAAGCTACTGAATATAGGCAATGCTAAGCTTCATTTGTTTTTATCCCCCTGCATTTTCAAAAGGAACACTTAAAAGCTCCAAATCAGATGAGAATGTGTGTGAGAAAAATATGACTTCTGACCTTTAACTCCTCATTAAAAATGAAAGCATGTCTCTAGATATAGCACGCATATGAAATCTTTCAATGACCTATACAGTTTAGAGTTAGGAATATGTACGACTTTTTCTTGGGAAGAATTGTAATGTCATTTCATTAGTTTATGTTTTAATGCCTGTATCATGTGCAAAATATCCATTATGCTTATGGGAAGACCTTGATGATATAGCAAGACTACAAACACAATTTTCTTTGTACCTTTCTGCCTGCCTTTGTAGCTTCACTTGTGCTACCCTGCTCCTGCTGCCTATGCAAACTAATTCCCATAGAATATTGTCAGCAAGCCATAACCCTCACATAACTTAGTTATGCCCAAAGAAGTCAGACTTCTCTAACATCCACTGTCTAGCAGGCAACTCACTGAATCTGATGATGAAAAAGTTTTTCCCCCAAGTGACAAACTTCTTCACCAGTTATGGCAGGCATGTCAAACTGCTGGCCCATGGGCCGGATGCGTCACACCAAATCCATGCCCACCCCATTGCTGGTAATGGAGGAAAAAGTCATGATACATTGTGCAACGTCATGTGATGTCGCGAGTTTGATATGCCTGAGTTATGGGAACTCTCCCCATCATAATGAAAACCACTAATCAGCAACTTAATAGCTACAACACAACTCTCTTGGAAAGTCAATGGGCATTTTGCAGTATTCTATCAAGCTGGCAAGAAAAAACCCCAAAATAAAAATAAAAGCTTTTTCAAATAGGTTTTTTTTTTTCCAAGTTGAAAAGGATACTTTCTGCAATGGCTTGTGCTCTTTATTAGGCAATTTACTGTACTATGCAAACTTTTCCCAATGTGAAGAATTGCATGCCATGGTTTAGGTTTAATATGAGGTGTGAGTTCAGCCATATTTAGGTAATTGACCAATCATGATTAAGTAATCCAAACCTCCTTACAAAATAAGGAGTCTTTCTCTTGGAATTAGTGCTGCTAACTGTCTGTGGAGATTCTTAGTCATCCACGTCACAGTTATCTCAAAGATACCTTTTTGGACTGTTTTTTCTGAAAAAAGTGGTGGTGGTGGTGGTGGAGGAGGAGGAGGAGGAGGAGGAAAACATGGGATAAGAAACAAAACATTTCTTCTTCTTCCTTAAGGGAAAATGACAGTCCAGTTGTCTTTTGAAGAAAAAAGCACTTTTGAGATAGTTCCTCTAAGTCAGGGCTTTTCAACCAGTGGTACGGATACCACCTGTGGTACATTGGCACCTGGCAGGTGGTATGTGACATCCTAGAAAATTGGTAGCGGGGGAGAGGAATGAGCTGAACTGGTGGGAGCACCACACAAGCCTGAGTGAGAGATGACTGGAGCTGCAGGGCTGTCAGGGCTCAGCAGAAGAACCAGGATCAGTGCCAGTCTCCAGCTGGAGCTCGGTGCTGATCCTGGCACTTCTGATCAGCTGGAATGTTGCAGAATCTCCAGGGTCTTGTAATTTACATTCAGATGGTTGGCAACTGATTCATATTTATGATGGTCACAGTGTCCCAGGGTCATGTGAAGTGACCAAAACCTGCTGCAACCATCCAGTAGACGGGAATAAAAAACAAAAAAATCCCACCCCACCCACGCTGCCAATCCTCAACAGAAATGCTCACAACGATGAAAGCCTCGGACAGGACGAAGAGTACTGCCGGGGAAGCAGGCAGGTGTCTTGCTTGGATGTGGCTTGGGGGGCACTTTTTTCAGTGCCATTGTAACTTCGAAGAGTCAGTAAGCGAACTGTTGTAAGTCGAGGACTACCTGTACTTCATCACTTTTTTCCTTGTTTTGGGGGGGGGGTCACGTTTTTGACACCTTGCTAGGCGACTGGTGCTACTCGGAAGTTGCCATATCCTAAAAGTGGTACAATGGGTGAAAAGGTTGAAAAGCCCTGGTCTAAGTTGCTTTCGGACCTTTCTTTGCAACAAGACTTTTAGATTCCGAAGTAATTCATTCTTAATCTTTTTGGGAAGAGTGGGAGTAAAAATATCTCAAATAAAAAAACCAAAACAAAGAAAAAGTAGCTGAAGTACAGTGCCATTGAGGTCAATGAACTTTCTCAAATAGATTCAAATTCATATTGTATCTAGTAGCCGCAGTGTAGAGAACGTATTCTCAGTTAAGTAAAATGTGAATCTGGGTCAAAATAAATTGATTGTCATTGCAGTCCAGTCACATTTTTAACTTAGTTCTCACTTTTGTTACCTCCCTCCCTATTTCTCTACAGTCCAATTAGGACATTCATAACGGCAACAAATCAGTACTAAAACTGACAATTATAACAAGAATTCAACAGCTATAATTACTACTACTACATGTTGAATCATTTCCAAATATTTCCATATCTCCAGGGCCCAATTTTTGGTCTTTAAAGTGAGGTTATTTAGGTTCATAATTGTATAGATATACTTCAATATTAATGAGCAAATAAGTATTTTTCTTGCAGCAGATAATAAAAATGAGTGATGAGGACTGTAGCTGTTGACCCCTGAAGTGAAGGGCAGACATTTGGAAAGATCTTTCTTCATCAATTAGATTTCAAATACTGCCTCAGTAGCACCTTCTTCAAATATGATGATGCTAAGATCCAGAGGTGTCTCTGAAAACTGCTGCTTTCAATTATAGGCCAGGAATGGACAGATCTATTGACAGATCTTTGGCTAATCTGCAATAGATTAGCAAGAATTTTTAGTTTCTAGTTCTTAAAAGCTACAAACTAAAATGATTCTTTATACAATTAGTCCTCTGACTTACCACCATTCATTTAGTGATGGTTCAAAGTTACAATAACGCTGGGAAAAGTGATTTATGACTGTTTTTCATAGTTACAACTGTTGCAGCATTCCTGTGGTCATGTGATCAAAATTCAAGTGCTTGTCAACTGGCATGTACTTATGACAGTTGCAGTGTCCTGGGTCATATGATTACCTTGTTGTGACTTTCTGACAAGCAAAGTCAATGGGGAAACAGATTCACTTAAGAACCAGATTCACTAATTTAACAACTGCAGTGATTCACTTAACAACTGTGGCAAGAAAGTTCGTAAAATGGGGCAAAACTCCATTTTACTGTCTTGCTTCGCAATGGAAATTTTAGGCTCAATTGTGGAAATAAATCGAGGACTACCTGTATTTTTGCTTCTGTGTTCTGGGCAAAAACACAGAGGTTGGGCTGCCATAGTTAATTATTGTTGGTTTGGGTCTGATATTTGTATCCATAACATAAAATGCCTAACAACTGAATCAGTTGTATTGAATATGATGTTAATACAGAATATTTCTGGTACTCGTTTTTCTTTTTATATTTTGCTTTCATGCAAGCATCTTCAATTGGGATAATAGGCTTTCATAGCTTTCATTATATAATCTATGATACTCAACATGTTGATTCTATTCATTCACCAGTGAATAAATGGATCAAATGATTAACTATATGCAAAATAATTGTTTTGAAAGCAGTGTAGAAAAGGTGCCCTACAATATTTCAATGAGTCAAAGCATTATGATTCCATTTTTCTGAATCAGAAATGAATATTGTAATGTTGAGAATAGTGCTGAATTATATCGGGAATGTTATAAGATTGCTGAGTGCTGATGTGATATTTAGGGATTTTGGGCTGGACTAGATGACCTCCAAGGTCCCTTCCAACTTTCCTATTATGATTATGATTTGCAACTCAGAAATGTAAAATTATATAAAATCTTAACATTGTGCACTAGAACTGTTGCGATTCAGTTCTGATTTTTGAACCCTGATAGACTTATTTTTTCATATCTGTTAATAACTGCTTCTTTAAATTCATGTATCAAAAGTTACCCTGCTCCACATATAATTTTTATTTCTTAATTAAGCCTGTATTCATATATGTTAAATTGTTTATGTCCTATGTGATGAAGACAAGTCAGCATAAATAATCTTCCTTCTTCTCTCAGTAACAGCTATATTTCCCTGTGCTAAATTGACTGAATCTAATGCACAAGACAATTAATAATTTAAATAATTTTATGTGGGGAAATCACTAAGGTGAAAAGTATAAGTCTTGCATGCTGTTCTTATTGTTTTTTAGAATACGCTCTAAAACACAAAACATTGGTGACTGATTCACACAGAAGGAACATTTTGACTCACTGAATACAGTTTACATTAAAGAAAACAAAATGGAATGAGTACTTGTTTCTCTCTGTGAAATATTATACAGTACTCTGTTATACAATACTCTACATATTATATTAATTGTTTTCTTTCTTTGAACTAAGTTTTGTCTTCAATTAGACTGTGAATGACACATTAATCCAGCATTCTTCTAAATTATAGCTCATCAGTGCGCTGTGCAATGTTGCACATCATGCGGATTGGTTTTTGTTTTCTGTGGAGTAGTCAAGCATGGCTAATAAGCCATAGACCAGGGGTCCCCAACCCCTGGTCCAGGGACTGGCACCAGTCTGTGGCATGCCAGCAACCGGCTGTGGAAAGAAGTGAGGCCCCATCCACAGGATGCAAGCAGCTAGCAAAATATGCTCCCCTTCAGTCCACAGAAAATCCTTTCTCCACAGAACCAATCCCTTTGGCCAAAAATGTTAGGGCCATTGCCATAGACCAGGGCTTTTCAACCTTTCCAAGGCAAATCTGACCTTCAACCCTCCATGGTGTTAAGTTTGGCCAACAAAGATTGCATTTCCCTTTGCTACAATCTGCGTATTCCTGCTTTGCCCACAGTATTTGATTCAGCTTGCTAAAAGGTATTTGCTACTATCTGCTTTTAGTTTTTAGACTGAATCTTAACAGGAAAAGCATGGTTCTTTGACAGCACAGTATAAAGTGTTCAGTGCCTTTGAATTTAAAATAGCTTAAGCAGCTATTGTTTGAACTGCCACAACGGGAGATCTTTTACCACATGGAAGGCACCTTTTTCAATCTTATAGGCTCAGCAACAGATTGATCTTTGTGTAAAACCCTTCATTATGGGATGCACTGATTTAGAGTATTTTGTCACACCCCAGCCTCAAATGTTAATTAAGCTGTGATTTAAAAGCTTAATTTACTTTATCCACTTCAGTTTCACTGTTCCCCCCCACCCGACAAAATGTATTAGAGAACAGAGAGGTTAGACTTTATATTAGCAATCCCAATACATTACTTTAAAAGGTTATGACATGTTATTTGACAGTCTTTCAGACAAAAAATATAATCAGATGACTAGCATATTGATGGGTTCATGGAGAATGAGTTTAAAAGTGTACAACCTCTAGTGGTCACCTTCAAAATTAGCCATCCTAGAAGCACTTTATAATAAAGTCACTCTATAAATACTTTAAGTAAATAAAATATTCCTTTAATCTATAGAAGCGTATCTGATTTTTTATTAACATTCAATAGTTGCATATATGTTGTTTCTCTCTGAAATATTTGTGATGCACTGAAAGATAGTAAGCTTCTGCTTAAAACAGTACTGATTATTACTGATTGGTCATATCTGGTGCTGTGCAAATCAGGAGCTACAGGCAACTAAGCCATTTCTCAAAATGCTAATTGAAATAGGGTGGGTGAGGAGAAAATGTTTGTAATAGTTATTTGTCTACTGGACAAAAATACAGCTGTTACCTATTTGTCCTTCATTAATTCATAACTTTAATTTCCTTCAACAGGATGAATAATTTTATCATACTCCCAAATTTGCTTACTTAATTGATTTCTTTTTAAAATGTTGGTTATGTTCTATGATATGTTCGGTGCCTAATATATTTTTTTAATTAGATAGGTCTACACTGCTATTGTTTTACATAAATTATTAGGGGTTGCTGGAATTAGTATGTCTAGTTTAATGAAGAGAATGACGAGGGGGGACATGATAGCAGTGTTCCAATATCTGAGGGGCTGCCACAAAGAAGAGGGAGTCAAGCTATTCTCCAAAGCACCTGAAGGCAGGACAAGAAGCAACGGATGGAAACTAAGCAAGGAGAGAAGCAACCTAAGGAGAAATTTCCTGACAGTTAGAACAATTAACCAGTGGAACAACCTGCCTCCAGAAGTTGTGAATGCTCCAACACTGGAAGTTTTTAAGAAGATACTGGACAACCATTTGTCTGAAATGGTATAGGTTTCCTACCTAAGCAGGGGGTTGGACTAGAAGGCCTCCATGGTCCCTACAGAATAAACTACTGTTATTCTGTTAATTCTATTACACTGTTAGGAAAATATATACTAAGACATGCATTTTGCACCTAATAACACTTGTAATATTACTTTAAACTCTAAAATATTGTCTGCAGCAAGCCATAACAATAGAAAAATGACAATTTTTGTCATTGTTTGGAAGAATTTGTGATTAAAATGAATATTTTGCTTAAAATGTTTGCTTCAGACTATGCCAGATTTGAGAATTTATGTATCACTTAGAGTAGTAAAAGGCTAAATTTACATTTGTCTAGCAAGAAAAAAACAGATTAAAATTAACTATGTTACAGTCTTACAGAAAATTTTCATAAAATGATGTACTGTTGATATATGTCCCATATCTGTAGAATGGCACTTCAAACAAATGTTGAAAATGTGAACAAGAAGGCCTTGATGGATGTATAAAAGAGTTAGAAAATTTTGAATTAGAATACATTGAGTAATTCAGAGGATTTTAAAGATTAATAAACAGTTGAAACCAAGTTTTTATTTTGGGATTGACTGACAAATAGTTGGGAAAAAAATCATTTGTATATGATAACATGGAATTTAGAAAAGAAAATCAGTTATTTATCAATGTATTCTTTCAAATAACCTTT
This sequence comes from Daboia siamensis, assembly GCA_024449315.1. Taxonomy (NCBI): domain Eukaryota; kingdom Metazoa; phylum Chordata; class Lepidosauria; order Squamata; family Viperidae; genus Daboia; species Daboia siamensis. The sequence continues at coordinate 809,108 of JAKJMR010000173.1, forward strand.
CTTAATACTCCATTCCTTTAATCTTAAATTAGATTTAGTAATACATTAAACTAAGGTTAATAAACCATAATCCCTATACAGGGAATTCATATAACAATCCCAAAAAACTCTTCTGTGGCTTAATGTGGAGATCTGGTTAATATAATATGCCATCCATGGGAAGATTATCAATAAAATAAAATAAAATAAAATAAAATAAAATAAAATAAAATAAAATAAAATCCTATAAACTATCCTACTCTGTTTTAGCTTAGTTAATTCAGCCATTGTGACTTTAATCATACAAATATAATTATATTCCTGATGTTTGTCTAATACTATGTAAAGGTTAAATTACTTTCCACTAGTCTTTGCAAAGACAATAAGCAAATAATCACATCTGTGCTAGGATAAATAGAGAGGCAGTAGTAAAATTAGTTTTCATATTTATAGACAGAAATAACAGCAAATGAAATTTTATTTTCCCTTTGAATAACTATCAGAAGCCCTAAAGAATTATATCTCTTTTTCGTCAGAGGATTGTAAAAGTTTAAATGCATAGCTCCAAAATTTTGTTCTTTGTTTTCTAAAGTTTTTTTATTTTATTTTTTTAAAATTATATGGCCACTGTCAGTAATTCTAAATGGCTCACAAAGATGTAAAAAAACCCCCAACAATAAAAAGGAATAACCCCCACTTCTGGGTGACACCAATCAATCAAATAAGCCAATTGATGAGTTCCATCCACTCTGGGGTCCCCAGGTCTGTTGCAAAACCAGGTTTTCAGGGGCTCGTAAAAGTATCACAATGAGAGCCACTTATCTCTTTGGGGGTGATGTTCCATAGAGAGGGACACACCATGGAGAAGGCCTTTCTTCTTGGTCCTGCTAGATGCATCTCCTTAGGAGAGGGTATGTGGTGCATTCCCTTCCTCCCTCTATGGTGGGATGGGTAGATGTGACTGGGAAAAGACAGCCCTTGAAATAACTTTTACATATGCTAACCTATAAAACATGGTTTTCAAGCTGCAGTGACTACACAGTGGACAGTCACTTGTCTGAGATGGTATAGGTTCTCCTGCTTGAGTGGGGGGTTGGACTAGAAGACCTCCAAGGTCACTTCCATCTCTGTCCTATCCTATCCTATCCTATCCTATCCTATCCTATCCTATCCTATTCTATCCTATCCTATCCTATCCTATCCTATCATTAGGGCAGTAATTGTTTATGGGGATTATTTCCTTTGTAAGGTCAAAAGTCAACATATAAAATAAAATTATTATATTCTAATACTTTTTTTAGCTAGCACTGTTTCTAAAAGGAAGATACTGATTTTATATATTGGATTTTATCTGGACATAGCCATATTTAGCGTAGACTTAAATATGTCTTAAATCAATGAAAATGCATATTTATTATAAGCAAGATATGAGGCTTTTAATGATAACAGAAAAATAACATATTAGATAAACAAAAATGGTAATCATATTTGGGCCTAATTTGTGTAATAAGCAGGTAGCTTGTCTATTACAGGCTAACAATTATCCATACCGATGACAATAATTAAGTCAAGACTGACTTCTGCTGACAGTAGATACAAATTGAATTCCAGGGAACATTACTCCTCCAACTGAAAAATATTAGAACAGGAGTGGTGTAACATTCAAAATAATTTTATTTTATATGTTGACTTTTGACCTTACAAAGGAAATAATCCCCATAAACAATTACTGCCCTAATGATAGAATAGAATAGAATAGAATAGAATAGAACAGAACAGAACAGAACAGAACAGAACAGAATAGAATAGAATAGAATAGAATAGAATAGAATAGAGCTGGAAGGGATCTTGGAGGTCTTCTAGTCCAGCCCCCCGCTCAAGCAGGAGAACCTATACCATCTCAGACAAGTGACTCTCCAGTCTCTTCTTAAAAACCTCCAGTGATGGAGCACCCGATTTCTGAGGGCAAGCTGTTCCATCGGTTAATTGTCCTCACTGTTGGGCAGTTTCTCCTTAATTCCAGTTTGCTTATTTCTTTGATCAGTTTCCAACCATTGTTTCTTGTCCTGGCCCTCTGGTGCTTTGGAGAATAATTTAGCACCATCTTCTTTGTAGTAGCCTCTCAAATACTGGAATACTGCTATCATGTTTCCCCTATTTCTTCTTTTCTTTAGACTAGCCAAACCCATGTCCTGCAGCTGTTCTTCATCTGTTTTAGTTTCCAGGCCTTGGATCATCTTAGTTGCTCTTCCTTGAACTTTTTCCAAGGTCTCAACATCTTTTTTGTAGTATGGTGACCAAAACTGGCAGCAGTATTCCAGGTGTGGTCTTACTAGAGTTTTTTAAAGTGGTACTAATACTTCACATGATCTTGGTTCTATGCTTCTGTTTATTCAACCCAGGATAGTATTAACTTTTTTTGGCTGCTGCTGCACATTGCTGGCTCATAGTCAAGTGAACGTCTGCTAGGAATCCAAGGCCCCTCTCACAGTTACTGTTTTTGAGCCCGGTCTCACCTAATCTGTACTTATATCTTTGATTTTTCCTGCCTAAATGTAAAAATTTGCTTTTCTCCACATTAAAACTCATTTTGTTGGATAGGCCCATTGTTCCAGTTTGTCAAGATCTTTTTGAATCCTGAGCTTGTCTTCTGGGGTGTTGGATATTCTTGCCAGTTTGGTGTCATATGCAAATTTGATGAGTTCCCCTTCTATTCCCTCATTTAAATCATCGATATGGAAGAGTACTTGGCCTAAGATGGAACACTGCTTATTTCTCTCCATGTGGATGTAGTACCATTGAGGACTACTTGCTGGGTATGGTTTGTTAGCCAGTTACAAATCCATCTGGTGGTGAGGTTGTCTATTCCACCTTTTTCTAGCTTACCAAACAATAGATTGTGGTCTACTAATGTTATATGTCACCTCTATGCAAAACTAAATATTGATCTAATCTACTGTCTTGATTTGTATTATTTCATGTTAGTCCAAGTCTCTTTATTTCAGTCATAAAGATCCTACATTTTCATTATCCCACATCCATAAATATACCATTGTATAATGACAAAAAATATCTATTTCTTTTGCTTGTTCAGCTACGCTATTAAGTCATGATGAAAATATTAGCAATTAATTTTCTAAATAAAATCATTCCCATAATTAAATAGTAGGTTATTAAAGCTTTTTAAGGGACGTGGTGGTTCAGTGGGTTAGGACGCTGAGGTTGTCGATCAGAAGGTCGGCAGTTTGGCGGGTCAAATCCCGAGTGCCACGTAACAGAGTGAGCGCCTGTTACTCGTCCCAGATTCTGCCAACCTAGCAGTTCGAAAGCATGTAAAAATGCAAGTAGAAAAATAGGGACTACTATGGTGGGAAGGTAACAGCATTCCGTGCGCCTTTGGCGTCTAGTCATGCTGGCCACATGACCACGGAGACGTCTTCGGACAAGCGCTGGCTTTTCGGCTTTGAAACAGAGATGAGCACCGGCCTCTAGAGGTGAAAATGACTAGCACACGTGCAGGGGAACCTTTACCTTTTACCTAAAGCTTTTTAGTCAAGAGAATGAAAGAAATGGAAGAAATGACATAGTAATAATTCTTGTTCTCACACTTCCTTTACCTAAACAAGCAAAGATAATCACTTTTCATGCAACAAATCTGTGAGAAGATCATACACCCCTTCTATTTCTAATAAATTTGCAGCATTTGAATGGGACTTTCAGACTGAATTTCAAAAACAACAATTCTTAGATCTTTCAGTTTCTGTTAAAGAAGAAATAACTGGGCAATTTAACTACCTCCTAATATCCTTTTGTACTTCTTCAATTAACCTTCTCAACTTATCTGTCATTCTTGAGAAAGATAAGAATAAAAATAGAAGCAAAATTTTGCAGAAAGAGTTGGTAGAAGGTTACTTCCATGGGAAATTTCAACATAATGTATGGCAAAGCAATGCCTTTTTACAGATCAAACTGCCATGTTTGAGCAGTTGGCTTCCAGAAATAACAATCTGGATTCAGGGTGAAATAAATTAGAGACATTGATCCAAAAACATAAACTGAAAACTCTCTGCTTTTATTGAAGTCCAGGCAGAATTAAGCTCATTAAACTCCTAATTAAGGATTATATCTTAGAACCAAGAACTAAAAACTGCCCTGCTAATAAAGTTAATAAAGCTGTCAACTATAATCAACAATTAAAGCAACCTAATAAATCAATACCTGCTGTGGAGATGAATAGTGGTAGTCTTAGATAATCCAACAGTCTTATAACTTCAAAACCCCTATATGCAAAATCACCCTCTTCAAACAAAAGAGTTTCTCTTCATATTTCTCTGAACAGAGGCAATTCTGGTTGCTTGGTTTCTACAAGAGCAATTATATTTTCTCTGGGACAACTCTTCCATTGCCCGTAACAACAGATAGATTTAGGTGCAGTTGAATGGCTCCCAGGCTCACCACGTACCAATGAATTTTGCCGACCTTTCAGCAATCTGTTTTGCTTCTAACGACACTTATGATGAGACCATATTTAGTCACATTTCAAATCTTTTCTAGTAGAAGTCTTTATGATATAAAAACCATCTATTTGGTTATGTCCATACCACCTAGATTTTATCACTCCTTAAGCTGCACATATCTTGACAGCAATAATTCCTCTTCTTCATGCTTGTCCTTGACAAAGCAAGACTTTGGGAGTTGACACACTCTGTGTAATAAAGCTAGGTCAGATGATGTTGAAGCTGGCCTTATCAATTTTGTGTCCAGGCTTAAGGGTGAACAATAGAATATTACACTAAATAATCTCAAGAAAACTTTATTAGCTACTATTGCCACAGCCAAGCCCTTATTACCCTTTCCCTCCTGTGGTAGATGAAGCCTCAGCAGGAATATGTCCTCTTAATGCTATCTATCTTGGCTCTAATGTCAGAGAACAGGAGCTAGCTGGAGCTTGTCAGATCAAGTTATTTGTTAAATTTTTGATCCTGTTATCTTTCACATCCCAGTGTGACACTTTCTGAAAACCAATGTTTAAATCTTGCAGAGCCATTTAACACACCATCCTATTTTTCTAATGTGGAGCGCACTATAGAAGTTTCTGGAGCTATTCAGTTGAAGCTACTCCCTAAATTAAAGTCTCTGTGTGACAAATTTGGTGAGATCTGCTTAATATGTCAGTACCTGGATACCATTATCAGTCTTGCCAGGATTTTAATGCTCATATTGGGGGAGACTGCTGCCTCCCTCCAAAGTCATTTTAAATTGTCTCTGAGCTCCAATCTGAGGATAAATTCTGCAATTTTGCAGGTTTCCATTTAGCTCCATTTAGTTAGTACTGAAGATAGTCTGGATTTAGCTGTGTTATATAGTTCTGCCAAGGTGATATCAATGGGAAATTTACATTTGTTGCTCATGTAGCTCCAGAGTGATAGCATTAGCATTAAATCCTCCCATGCTATATAGTATATTGGGCTAGATATTATTGGGCTACAATGATAGATTATATAATTATTCCATGGAGTTATTTTACCTAATGTTTTACCTTTTTAGTAGTAGGTGTTCCAACAGAGATATTAATTTGTTAGCTAGATCTTAAAACAAAACCTTTAAAATAAAACAAAACAAAGTCTTTAGAAATAGCAATTCCCCCATTGAGGTTATAACAAATGGGTATATACAGAATAAATGGTCTTCCAGGCAAGCTATCTGTCTGGTCTTTTAAAAACATACACTATTTTTAAATTGCATTCTCTAATATGCTCATCTTACTCTAGTGAACAACAATGTTACTTATCAGTCTTACTTATTATTTATCAGTCTACTAGCCACACCCTTCAAACCATCAGCCAGGTCAGATCCTTCTTTTATGAGGTTCAAACCTTAGTATGATACAAACTCCATCAGTTAAAAAGAGCCTTCCTTGATGTGCTAAACGTGTTCCAACAAAGCAATTTACCAGGTGCTTTTCAGTTATTCAAAAGTATAAAACTCTTTTAAAATTAAAGAAAAGACAGTGTATGAGAGAGGACTGCAGGAATTTAATTGCATCAGCCAAAGTTAAGAATCCTTCTTGGCTCTGGTATCTAAATAACCACTCTGACAGATGCACTGACATACTGACAGATGCACTGCCTCACATTTCTGTGTAAGACTGAAAGAATTATTTTCAAAATATGCTTAAAAGAGTCTCAGAAAATCTTAATTAGATTACATCCTACAATGATCTCCTGGTCTGGCCTCTTGTGTATGTAACTGCAGCTGATGTCAAGGATGTCATTATGCAATTAAAATTGGATAAGACATCAGTAGATTTCATTCCCTCAGAACTAATAAGAAAGAAACAAGATTTATGGTTCCCTATTTTGGTTGCTTTATTTACTCATACTCAGTAATTATTACTGGAGCCAAGCTACTACCATACTATTCCATAAAATAATGGGAATAGACTTGACCCTACAAATTACCAGACCATTAGTTTACTTATTATACACCAAAGTTTTATATACAAAGTTACTGGAATGGATCCAAAATGATAATGTTATTGTGGAAGAAACATATTGGCTACAGAAGGGAACAATCAACTTTGGACCATTACATGATCCTTCATCATCCATTTGAAAAATACTCTGCTCTACTCTTCCCAGAGGCTCCTTGTTTTTGCAACCTTTGTTGACTTTAAATCAACCTTTGACATAATCCAATGGAAAAGATTATAGGACAGATTAAGACCTCTATTGCTTATCCAGTCTCTTTAGTTTAATACAACTCTGAGAGTTAGAAGTTCCTGGGGCCATCTTTATGAAGTTGTTATAACACATAGAGGAGTAAAGCAAGGCTGTAGCATCTTAATTTTCAACAACTATTTCATAATAAAGGCATTCACAATCCCTGATCATCATCATCCCATTCTAGCAAAATAAGCAATTCTCTCACTTTTGTCAGCAGATGATATAGTTATGATGTTTATTTTTCAGGTAGGAATGAGAAGGGCACTAATGGCCTCTTTCTGCCTAGAAGGAAGATTATTAATAAATTATTTTCAAAAACCACCAAAGTTCTAGTATTTGCTTGACATTATATAAACTACACAAGTGGCAAATTAATGGGACTCTAATTAAGGTGCACACCTATAAATATTTCATATTGCTGTTCCACACCTTTCTATCTAGGAATACAATCTTTCTTATGAGGCTAGTTGCTCAGTGTAGCTCAGTCACTATGCTGAATTATTTTTACTCAAAGGGAGCTCATTATATCCCAGCACTCTTTACCAGATATGAGACATGACTCTTCAATCTAATCTAAATATACATTTAGATTACCCTCTCCAAAAGGGTTTGCACCAGCTTTCCAGTGTCTTACAGTCAAATAATCACCATTTGTGATCTTCACTTCTGGCTTGTGAAAAACAAAATCAATTGGAAAACCAGCAGAAAGTTGCAGATTGTGGTCATGTCACATTGCATTTAGAATCCATGGTAATTTATTTAACAACCACAGTGTAACTAATGTTAGTTGGCATGGTCATGTGATGTTTCATTTTATGATGCTGCTGCTTAGTCTCAGAGTTGCCAATCCCAATTGGGATTGGTAAGTGAGAATTTATAGTGAGTTTGAAGCATCATATGTTTTACTAATCCGCCTTCACATATATGCACATGTATCCCAGGGCACTTAGATTGGCAGATACAGAATTAGAATCAGAAATCTTCCACAACTGGGAACAAATTATGATCAAAATATCTACTTTTAATTCATTGTCTTTACTTTTCAAATTGCACATACTGATCTCAAGTCTCAAAAAGACTGTGTGATTTCTAATCACCTCACTGTTTAGTTTTTAATTAATTATCTAACCTAACGGCTTAGTTTTTTAACCTTTAAGAAAAGAATTCCTAAAGACAGAAGAGTTATGTGAGGCAGGGGACAAACAAATATGCAGGTTATACAAGAGTCAACTTCAAAACAGTTGCTATTGAAATAAAAATAGAAAGAATCCTTTCTCTTAGATAAATGCTGCAGATAAAAAAAAAGCCTGGAAAACAGCTATCTACATCCAGAATTTAGACAACTAAAAATGGCTCTATTTTTAATCCAACAGCTTGATCTAGTTGAGGTGCTAAAGAATAGGATTGAGATCAAGTTTGGCACAATGTTGTTATGCTGAAATCAATTAACTTGTCTCATTTATTTTACCTAATCATGTGTCATTGAGTTGTTTTTGATTCCATGAATAGATTTTCTTCATGGTAACCTATCCCTATTTTTAAGAGTCCTCCAATGGTGCACACATTGGAGTGCATCCACATTGGTGCTATGAAATGGATATTGTAAAATAGTTAACATACTCTGCTACATATCTTTGTAGAGTGACCTATTCCAATCAGTTGGCCACTGTTATTCTCCATATTTGCTGGTATAGCTTGGTGAGAACCTTGACTGAGTCTTCTTCTGTTGATTGCTGTACAATATTTCAGTGGATATTGCATCAGTTCCTGTAGCTTTCCAATTTGGTAATGACTGGAGTGCTGATCTAATTTTATCTTCTACTATTACAAGCTCTTATATGTAAGGAATATTTCTAACGAATCTTGGATGTTGACATCTCCACTGTATAGTATTTCAGTTTACTCCTTTCATCTTCCTTTGGTGATTTACTTCAAATCTCACCCAATGTGCAGGAGTGAGTAATATTTTCAACATTGGGTTATCACTTTACCTTTCCTTCCTGCAATTTGTATGTTGATGCTAACACTGAAAACATATTAAATTAATTTACTTGAAATGATTGGACTTTTTTTGTTACTGCCTCCTGTTTAGACACTTTAGGTCAAGGGTATCAAACTGCCAGCCCACGGGCGGGATGCATCATGAGGAAGCCACGCCCACCCCGTTGCCGGCAATTGCAAAACCGTCCTAATACACTGTGCAACATCACATAACGTTGTGAGTTTGGCAGGTCTGTGAAGGCTGCTCTAGTTATAGCAGAAGCATGGTATTATTTTATTTTCTTTTAACACCCCTGCAATCCCTTGCATTGGGGTGGAATTGGGGTGACTGAATGGAGCTTGAGCATTTGCTGGCTGGATGCCCTTCTTTTTTTTTGAAATTTTTTTTATTACTTTTATAGGGTTAAAAAGGAAGGTAGGGAAATGGGGATTTGGAATAGGTTAGAGGAAAGGTTAAGGGTAGGGGTTGGGGTATATACATGTATTTGTGAAGCAATATGGTGGTTGGGTAGTCAAAAGTAACAAATAATAAATTGTTTGTAGATAGTTCAGGTTGCATAATAAAAATTCCCTCTCTGATTCCCTTAGCTCGGGAGGGGACACGAGGCTGGCTCCAGGCGGTTATATCTGCCTCTTTGAGTGAGGGTAGTTTCCCCGCCGTCTTGAAGGAGGCGGTGGTGAGACCTCTCCTCAAGAAGCCTGCCTTGGACCCAGCTGTGTTGAATAACTTTCGTCCTGTCTCCAACCTTCGCTTTCTTGCGAAGGTTGTTGAGAGTGTGGTGGCGCATCAGCTCCCCCTGGTTCTGGATGAAGCGGATTATCTAGACCCGTACCAATCGGGTTTCAGGCCCGGGTACAGCACGGAGACGGCATTGGTCGCTCTGGTGAATGATCTCTGGAGGGCCCGGGACAGGGGATTTTCCTCTGTTCTAGTCCTATTAGACCTCTCAGCGGCTTTCGATACCATCGACCATGGTATCTTGCTGCGGCGTCTCAGGGGATTGGGAGTGGGAGGCACAGTTTTACAGTGGTTCTCCTCCTATCTCCTGGGACGCTCGCAGTCGGTGTTGGCAGGGGGGCAAAGGTCGACCTCGAGACCTCTCGCTTGTGGAGTTCCTCAGGGGTCGGTCCTTTCGCCTCTCCTGTTCAACATCTATATGAAGCCACTGGGTGAGATCATTCGTGGTTTTGGAGTTGGGTATCATCAATATGCTGATGATACCCAGCTTTTTATTTCGACCCCAAACCACCCCAGTGATGCCCTCGACGTGATGTCCCGTTGCCTGGAAGCGGTTCGGGTCTGGATGGGGAGGAATAGGCTTCAGCTCAACCCCGACAAGACTGAGTGGCTGTGCGTATTGGCATCTCGGGATAATCAGATTATTCCATCTCTTTCCATGGGGGGTGAATTATTACCCCCCTGTAGATAGGGCTCGCAACTTGGGAGTCCTCCTAGATTCACAGCTTACCCTGGAAGATCATATAACTACTGTGACTAGGGGGGCCTTCGCTCAGGTTCGCCTGGTGTGCCAGTTGCGGCCCTATCTAGACCGGGATGCCTTGTGTACGGTCACTCATGCGCTCGTGACCTCTCGTCTAGACTACTGCAACGCTCTCTACATGGGGCTCCCCTTGAGGACCACTCGGAGGCTCCAACTGGTACAGAATGCAGCCGCGAGAGTCGTGTTGGGAGTTTCCCGATACTCCCATGTTACACCTCTGCTCCGTGAGCTGCATTGGCTTCCAGTTGTCTTCCGAGTGAGATTCAAGGTTTTGGTTATGGTTTTTAAGGCCCTGCATGGCATGGGTCCGGAGTACCTTAGGGATCACCTGCTGCCGGCATCGACTTCCCTCCGCCCCGTGCGTTCCCACAGAGAGGGCCTCCTCAGGGTGCCACCAGTCAGAGAGTGTCGTCTGGTGGCCCCCAGGGGGAGGTCCTTCTCTGTGGGCGCTCCGGATTTATGGAATCAACTGCCGGTTGAGCTCCGGACGGCTCCCGACCTTCGCTCCTTCCGACGCGATCTGAAGACCTACCTGTTTGAACAAGCCGGTCTGGCCTGATGGGTGATGGGTTGGGATTTTTTAATATAGTTTTAATCCATTTTAAATTTATTGTTGTTAGTTTTGGGCATCTGTTTAATCCTTTTTAATCTTTGTATTCTTGTATTTTATTAATTGCCCTGTTCACCGCCCTGAGTCCTTCGGGAGAAGGGCGGTATATAAATATAAATATTATTATTATTATTATTATTAATTTTCACATAGTCAGAGTAATCAGGTTAATAAATTTCTAGTTATGAGCTAGTCAATTAACAAAGTTTTCAATATAGTTAGACTAATACGAATCAAAATCCTGTTTTTAAGTTTTACCTAATTACAACAAAATGCTCTAAGGTAGCCTATAATATACAGAAAAGAGCTTACTTTTTGGGTAACCTACAATTCCCTATTTCAGTAAAGAATAATTCTCTTGCCTACAAAACTTACATAGTTTTCATTTTAACAAATCACCAATTATTAGGAAAAAAATTTTGTCTTAATCATTCAACACTTAATAAAATACTATCTTATATTATAAGATTCTAAATTCTATAGTATATTTCAAAGTTTTATTCTAAAAGCTTAATTTTGTTTTCCTTTAAAAATCTAAAACCTAAATATGAAATCGGTTTATATTTTTTTTAAGATTCCCCTTAGTCCATCAAAAGAAATTTTTTAAGTTCTGTCTCCCAAAAGAGAAACAAGTCTAGATCTTTAAATCTAACTCTCGCCTTCTTTTGTGCCAATCAGGCTTCCATTTTAATGCCTTTAAGTTCACCAATGTGTCTCCCTTTCTTCCTCCACCTTTTATTTGAGTCCACGGAGACCATCCAAATGACAATTTTGCCAAGCTAGTGTCCCCTTTATAATCATTGAAGTATTGCTTTAATAGCTCAGTTTTTGATGTTTGATGTGATATGATTGTCATTAATTCAGTCTGATATTTTTCTTGTTCCATTTCACTATCTGAGTTAGGTAGTAAGTAGTAGCTAATGTTGTTATCATTTGATTAGCTGAATCTTCAACATACTGTATTTGGAAGTCTTTGATATCTTCGCTCTTAATGTTGTTTTTTTTGGGTATTGTTGTTTTTTGAATTGTAAGTTTTGTAGTTAAAGTTGGAGTTTGGACTTCGAAGTTCTCTGTAGGCTGTATTTGTTGCTCTTTGAAGTCTTCTATTTTAGTATTAATTTCCACTTCTATTTGTTTTGGGGTTGTCAGTTCATCATTTAAGGTCAAAGTTTGTTTTGATGGCTTTGAGTTGTCAGGTTTATCATGCAATTTGGCTTTAATTTGTTCAATTATAGCCAAGATTGTATCCAATATCAATTTGTAGTTAAGTGGTGGGATATAGTCATCCATTTTGTTAGCGTTTACAGCTAAGTCTTCCATGGAGGCTATTTTAATAAGAAGTAATTTTCCACCTCCAATGCTTCTAAAAGTTGCTTTCAGTGCCAGGTGTTCCCACACTTGTCTTTAAAGATAATATCAAGGACAGCTCTCAGCTCTCAAAATAAGCAAAAGGTTTACTTGCAATTCCAGGTTTAGACACAGGATGTCATCAGTAGCGTATAGACTAAGTTGCAAAGTTCTTTTTTCCCCCCAAATTAATATAAAGCTTTTGTATAATTAGTCCATTCTTTTTTCCTTAGTTCACATCTTAAACAGAAAATATGGTAGTAGATCCCCACAAAAATAAGAACTTTTTAATAAGTAGGAAAGAGATTTAGTTTCTTTGTTTAATCAGCTGGGTTTTTTTTCCATTCAACACTTTAAGGCTTAAAATGTTGATCCCCCAAGTATACAGAAGCTGTTTTCTCAAAAAAAAGGGGGAGAAAATTTTCAGAAAAGTCCCACAGGCAGGCAGTTAGGGGGATAAGAAAGAAAAGGTTTCACCCAGGTCCTCCAGATTGCTTCGTTGTGTTAGATGGTGCTTTTGGCTTTCAGCAGGGAGCGGCTTAATGATCGGCCATGTTGATGGCCGGTCTCTTCTTCTTCAGGCCAAAAGGAGCTGCTCCAGATTCAAGCGGAGGGCTGCCACCCTTCCACGATCACAGGAGGGTCTCCTTGCGGTGGTCGCCCCTCCAGGGTGACTTTCGATCCTTTTCAGGGTCCTCAAATGAAGGATTGGACAGCAGGGAGGGAGCTCTCTCTGTGCGTCCGAAAGCGCCACGTGCACAAACCAGAAGCCACTGGATGCCCTTCTTGATGCTTTTGTGAATTATTTGGGGTTTTTTTAAGTTCAAAAAAATCTGTGGTGACCCATTTGGGTAAGAAAAATTACTTCCTGTCATCATGTCATTGCTTATATATTTCCAGGAGTGAGCAGGCAAGGAAGAACAAAGGTGATATGGTTGAAATAGCCCCTGAATATGAGTGCACACACAAATGAGGAATCTACAGGTCTGTTCAGAAAATGAACTGGACTTCAGTAGCATAGAAAAATGGAATACAAGCTACTGAGTAAAAAGACACATGAATCACACATTCAGCATTCAGTACATCTACACATTCCTGTCAATGTATGCCAGCCCTTTAAGGCAGACCAGATCAGAAAATAAAATCACAAGATATACTGGATTTCTATTTTATTGATATAGGCTATAGTAATAGATTCTTGAAAGACTGACCAAGTTTTCACTTCCTGACTTTTATACTAGTCAGGGTTAAGGTGGAACAAGTTTAACTTTTTTTCTAATACTCTCCTCTTTTCCCAAGCTCGGATCGTATTTTGTTGAATGTTACATTCTTTTTCCAAAACCATATCTGTAACTCAGTACACAATGCAAGTAAGTACTGAAATCTGCCCATGTATCAGTGCTCCAATACAGAATAATATATATTGATGCACATTAATAAATTTTCCATTATTACATGGGAGGTATCAGTATAAATGGCATCTATTTGGATGCCTGTGCATAACTATTTCCTTGTAGAAAATACTGCAATGTAGGCTACTGGTAAACTCTGTCACTAGGCAACCAATGCAACTAGTTTGGATCACTATGGAAACTGTTGGTTTTTAAGGGAATTCAGGACTTTCAAAAATATGTAGAGTGTAAGAGCATCCTTAACATCATTTCTCTGTGACAATGATTGCCACTGCAAATACTGCATGAGTCAAAGAGATTCAACAGTCAGAGCCTAATGCAGTCCATGACAAACCACAGACAATTTTAACAACTTATCACCTTCTCTTAAAATACAGCAAACAATTTCTTCATCTCATACACCATCTATAAACAAAAAATAAAACTCAGCATTCATCTCTGGTCAGCAAATGTCCATTAAGAGTTTTCTAAAGCAGGGCTTTTCAACTTTTTCACCAATTGTACCACTTTTAGGATATGGCAATATTTGAATACCACCAGTTGTCTAGCAAGGTGTCAAAAACTTGATGACCAAAAAAAGAAAAAAAATTAATAAACTACAGGTAGTCCTCGACTTACAACAGTTCGCTTAGTGACTATCTGGTTACAACAGCACTGAAAAAAGTGACTTATAACCATTTTTCACACTTATGACTGTTGCAGCATCACCAGGATCATGTAACTTACATTTGGATGCTTGGCAACTGATTCATATTTATGACAGTCACAGTGTCCCAGGTTCTGAGGGACATCTGACAAGCAAAGTCAATGGGGAAACCAGATTCACTTAACAACTGTGTTACTAATTTAACAACTGCAGCAATTCACTTAACAAATGTGTCAAGAAAAGTCATAAAATGGGACAAAACTCATTAAACAAATTTTTCACTTAGCAACATAAATTTTGAGCTCAATTGTGGTTCTAAGTTGAGGACTATCTGTACACTTACCACACTTTTAATGGGAAACTTGTGCCTGTTTTTCTGACATTAATCTTTGCATTGTTCTATGCCCTTCTTTCCTTCTGCTTGTCTCAAAGAAGCCTCTCCTCTTCTCAATCTCTCTTTCTTCATCCCCTTCTCTTTCCACATCATTTTTCTCTCTCCCTTTCCCTCCAAAAATTTCCTCCTTTTATATCCTCTCCTCTCTCCCCACCTCCTCCTTTTCTCTTTGGTGTAGCTGCAGCTGACTCCTTCCCCCAAGGCTGCAAACTGCTTCTGGAAGTGTCAATCAGCTGGAGCCATGTGCCAATCAGCTGGATTCCCACACAGATCCTGGGTGTTCAGCAGAGCCCCGGCAACACTGCAGCTCTAGCTGATTCCACCAGCCTGTGTGGCATTGTTGCCACTTCAACTCATCCTCCACTACACTTTTACACTTTTTTTTAACAGTGCCTTTCAACCTGTTCAACGCGTACCACCTGTCAGGTGCTGAAGTACCACCGGTGGTATGTGTACCATGGGTTGAAAAGCACTGTTCTAAAGCATTAGAAGGCAAAACAAGGAAAAATGGTTGGAAACTGAACAAAGAGAGAACCAATCTAGACAGTGGTAGGATTCAAATATGTGAACAACCGGTTCTCTATATGGATACCAGTTCCGGAAGTCCATTCTGGGCTTGGGCAATAAAAAATTAGTTGCCAGTTCTGCTGAAGTGGTACAATCTGTCTGAATCCCACCACTGAACCTAGAACTAAGAAGAAATTTCCTACCAGTGAGAACAAGCAACCAGTGGAACAGTTTGCCTTCAGCAGTTGTAGATGATTCGTCACTGGAGGCTTTTAAGACTGGTCATCCATTTGTCTGAAGTGGTATAAGGTCTCCTGCTTGAGCAGAGAGTTGGATTATAAGACCCCCAAGGTCCCTTCCAACTCTGATAATGATTATGATGGTTACTAAAAACAACATCCAATAAAGCCATGTTATATTCCTTCCCTTTACTTTTAACAGTCTTGGACTTTAGTCCCTTCAAATAATATTCTAGAACTTGATTTCTTTTTCAATTTTCTTCGTCCTTTCTCACTATATCCTTGAAACTTTAACAGGTCTCTTCTGTAAACTAATACAGGAAAGTTATCCAAGTCACTTTTCTAAATTGTTATTTGTACATCCTTTTTAATTGTTACCAGCCACTTTCATTTGTATATCCATTATATTTTGTTTTTTAGATCATACTTATAACCTGTTATAAGGGACTTGGTGGCTCAGTGGGTTAGGACGCTGAGCTTGTCGATCAGAAGGTCGGCAGTTTGGCGGGTCGAATCCCGAGTGCCGCATAACAGAGTGAGCGCCTGTTACTTGTCCCAGCTTCTGCCAGCCTAGCAGTTTGAAAGCACGTAAAAATACAAGTAGAAAAATAGGGACCGCTGCGGTGGGAAGGTAACAGCGTTCCGTGCGCCTTTGGCGTCTAGTCATACCAGCCACATGACCATGGAGACATCCTCGGACAAGCGCTGGCTCTTCAGCTTTGAAACGGACATGAGCACCGGCCCCGACTAGCACGCATGTGCGGGGGAACCTTTACTTTTACCTTTACCTATAACCTGTCATTTTTAATTCTAGATTTAAATCAATTTAAGTCTTGTTTGATAGAAGTTATTCCTCTTCCCTAGCATCATCTGCACATTATCTATGATGGCAGACATTTCTAAAATTAACTTCTCAATCCATTGTTCAGAAATACCCTTGTAATCAGCATTTTTCAGGCAAGCACTCTTTGCTAGGCATTTGAATTATATTTCTGTCTGCAGTTATCTGCTTCACATTCAGACTATGTCTATGTTTCTATATTGCAAACTTAAAACAGAATAAAATTGTTCTTCCAAAGGTTCTTAATATTTGAAAAGCAATAAAAAGGTGATTCCAAAAGTAATTAATAAATGAGGTTCAGCTGAACATTATGTCCATATAGGCCAGACATGTCAAACTCGTGATGTCATGTGACCTCATGCAATGTATTGGGACAGTTTTGCCATTGGCGGCAATGGGGTGGGCGTGGCTTCCAGATGACGCATCCGGCCCACGGGCTGGCAGTTTGATACCCCTGATATAGACTATATTACAACAGTGAGCTTAGATGGAATCCCTCCACTACTAACTGTTCAACTCACCAACTGCCCACACACACACACAAAAAGGATCCTGCAGAGTACTTCAAAAAGGAAATCCAGAGTACATGTGAATGATCTTTCCTTGTTCTGGAGAAATTTTGGTGGTCAGAATCCACCTTCTCGCTGCTAACTTATATTGTAATGACATCCCCACTCCTTCAGGGATGACTAGCTCATCAGGTCCTCAGTGTAAGTCTCCAAAACACCTTTCACAAGATGGGATTCATTGGCCTCATAAAAATCTGCCAACTAAGTAAGAAGAATATGAATAATTAAAGAACAAGGATCTAGAAACCATATCTAAACAAGTTTAACAAGTTTATAATTCTATAAGAATTACAGAAAAATATAATTTTCAATGATAGGATAAAATGTATCTTTATATAATCCTGAAATTCTAAAGAAACCCTATACAATTTGGTGATTTCTAAATTGTCATAATATGGATTTTGGTATTTATCAAGCTTCACAGTGACTTCCTTTCCTTTTTGTTTAACAAAATATATTTCATATAAATTCATTACAGTTCATCATGCAATTCATAAAGATCTCCTACATGAAAAAATTTAAATGCTTTAGTTGCTTTATGAGCTCATATTTAGATTCTGAAGCCAATCACCCTCCCTCCCCTTAAATCACCATCAGTAATGTTTTTCTGGGTTTCCTAAAATATATATGAGAAGGGTAAAAAGATAAGTGAAAATCTGGAAAGCACAACAAACTTTTTTTTTATAATTTAACTTTCCAAATATCAATGAAGTAGAATGTTTATAATATATATAGTGTGTATTACATCTAAACTAGGTCTAGCAGAAAAGACCTGCTCAGTCCTTTCCATTCTGTGGAACTGAGATTCACATGGTCCCACAGGCATTTAGGTCAGGATATTAGTCATCTCAGCTGGTGATGTGACTTTTTATTGTAAGTGTCATTTTACCAGATACTGGAATACTGCTATCATATCTCCCCTATTTCTCCCTTTTTTTTAGACTAGCCCAGGGGTCAGCAACCTGAAACAGTGAAAGAGTCACTCGGAACCGGTTCCCTCACAAAAGGAAAAACTGGGAGTCACAAAAAATGTGTGTGCATATGCGTACATACGCGCATGTGCAGAACAGGGTTTGACTGAAGAGTGGAGCCAAGGCAAGATATTTATTTATTTATTTTATTTTTATTACATTTATATCCCGCCCTTCTCCGAAGACTCAGGGCGGCTTACAAGCTTAGCAGTATATGATATGCACCTACCCTGCATATTTGAATTGATTGGTTGAACTTTTTTAGTCCCACTTTTTTTTTTTTGGACTGCACATGGCAGAGGACTGAGAGCCGCAGGAGATGGCTGAAAAAGCCACATGCGGCTCCGGAGCCATGGGTTGCAGACCTGTGGACTAGCCAAACCCAAGTCCCGCAGCCATTCTTTGTATGTTTTAGTCTTCAGGCCTTTGATCATCTTAGTTGCTCTTCTCTGAACTTTTGCCAAGGTCTCAACACCTTTTTTGTGATATTGTGACCCAAATTGGCTGCAGTATCCTAGGTGTGGTCTTACTAGGGTTTTTATAAATTGGTACTAATATCTCACGTGATCTTGATTCTATGCCTGTTTATACAACCCAGGATTGTATTAGATTTTTAGCGGCCGCCACACATTACTGGCTCACAGCCAAGTGATCGTCCTCGTCAAGCCTTCACTCCTATCTACAGCTATGCTTCTTAAACGGACGTTAATGGGGCAATTCATAATTGCTTGTTTGTGCGCGAAGGATTCCACAGTGTCGAAATGCTTGTGTAAAAACAAGAGGACCTATAAACGTTTTTTGGGGGGTGGGTGGGCATATAAAAATCTGGCATTGGCAGTCGAGCTAAAGACTCCCAGATTCTAACCGCCCCCCCCCCCCCCCAGCTACGAGGGGCTTCCATTTTTTTATATCTCATCGGCCGCTCACCCCCAGCAATTACAGGTAAACTATCCGCTCACGCGCCCCCACACGCGCATATCGCTCCCTTGGAAGGAACCGCCCCGGAAGTGGCGTAATTACAGCGCGCCATCTCTTGTTGTCATCCCTTCGTGTAGCCCAGGGGTAGGCCACCTCGGCTCTTTTATGACTCATGGACTTCAACTCCCAGAATTCTGGGAGTTGAAGTCCATGAGTCATAAAAGAGCCGAGGTGGCTTACCCCTGGTGTAGCCGCACGTGGGTCGGCCGCGGACGCGTCTTCGCCTGTGCCGATGGACGGCGATTCCGGCCTTGCCGGCTCGACGGTGGCCGAGCAGTTGCAGACGCTGAGGGTCGCCTGCGAGGGAAGCTCCGATGCGGCGGCGGCGGCGGCGGCCCCCCAGGGACCCGCTTGGAAGGAGGACGACGAGCGAGTCCCGCTTTCCCCGGAGCGCTTCTGTGAAGAAGCCCCGGCGAAGCCCGCGGGGCTTCCACGGGAGCCAGAGCCTCCTTGGGTCGGCCTGGAGGGAGGTGGCGCTGCAGGAGATGCTCTTCACGCTAGCAGCCCTGCCGCTGAAGAGGAGCCGGCAGCACTTGGGGACGGCAACGGCCGGACCTCTCCCGGGATGAGTGGAGGGCAGGCTTGCGCGCCAGGCGAACACCCGCAGGCTGTGGCGGCAGCATCGGAGAAGGAAGGAGACCGCCCACCGTCCGAGGAAGTGAAGGTGGACCATCAGTCGTCGTCGTCCTCTGCTTTCCAGGCTGGCCCCAGCGCACAGGACGGAGGACTCGCTCGCCAAACGGCGGCGGTCGGGCTGGAAGAGAAAGATGCGCTCTCGAAGGAGAATCCGGCGGCGCTACGGGGGGAGAAGGGAGCAGGGTCAATGGAGGTTGGTGGTAGCTCGGAATCGGACAGGTGAGTCGGGGGGCGTTCTCTCTCTCTTTTTTTTTAAAATGTTCTTCACATTTTATTTCTTAAGTCTTGTTTTAGGCAGAGGAAGTTAGGCGATGTACACATCTGTAAGTATTGCAGTCATGCCAGCCAGCTTAGGTAAGTAATAAGGAAAAAAAAAAAAAACCAAACACGATGCATTAATATTGAGACTTGGCCTTTTTATGAAGCTGTGAGACCAAAGAGGTAACCCTAATACAGGGGTAGGCAACTTCGGCTCTTTTATGACTCATGGACTTCAACTCCCAGAATGCTGGCTCAGGAATTCTGGGAGTTGAAGTCCATGAGTCATTGCCTACCCCTGCCCTAATAGCTTTAAACTTGACAGTTAATGAAGAACCAGCTGCCTGCAATTAGTGCAGGTTCGCATCCCACCAGGCTCAAGGTTGACTCAGCCTTCCATCCTTCCGAGGTAGGTAAAATGAGGACCCAGATTGTTGGGGGCAATAAGCTGACTTTGTAATAATGCCGCTTAGGGTGTGTGTGAAAGCCCTAACAAGCAGACATATACATAGAATGAAGGCTACTGCTAAGCTTGTAAGCCACCCTGAGTCTTCGGAGAAGGGCGGGATATAAATGTAATAAAAATAAAAATAAAAACTGTAAAAATTGCTCTTTTCCAGTTCTGCAGTACTGTAGGTTGTGGTGCAAAAAATAGAAGGCTTTTCTTTTTTCTTAATAGCTGCTACATAACATTCACCGCACCTGACACAAGTCTTTGATGCACGTTGTCACTTATTACTAAAGGGAGATTTTGGTCAAAGCCAGCTGGGCCTTGTGATTATTGTTAATACTTTTTTAAAATTAATGTGGCAGAATATACGTTGAAAAATAGTATCTCCCTTTGCAGCGATACTGATGCAGACAGTTCATCTTCTCTTTCCTCATCGTCTTCTCCTCCATTGTTGTCTGATGATGATAATCAACAAGATAAAAATGAAAATAATTCTCCTGCTACTAAAAAAAGTGAATTGACTAAAGTAAGTGTCTTTACTGTTATAAAACACAGTTGGGTGTTACCTAGGAAAAATTACCACCAAGCTACATTTAGCAAAATAATGAATTTGAGGGGACAACAGAAATATATTGTGCAAATTGAGGTACTTTATTTCTTTGATCGTTCATATAAATATTTATAGCAGACTCTGCTATACTCATTCCCCTTATAAATATCTATTTCTTCTTTGAGAATTGCTGTTTTGATGAAGTGGAATTACTTGTAGAATAGAAATTTTATTCAGTTTCATCATAAGTTGTGCTATATTACATGTATCTAATTGATGTGAAATAATCTTTCACAGAAAAAAGTTTTGAGAGTGTCTTTTTGTCATGTACACAAGGAATGGAAGAAAGATGGACTACAAAGATACATTTACTTTTAAGTTCTTATATCTTTTTTTCCCTTTCCCTTGTTATTTTTCTTACCTTACAAGTGTTAAACCATGTGATGCATCCATATTATGCAAATGCATTCCAAAAAGAAAAAAGTATCAGATTTCTTAGTTACTTCAGCTACTCATTTTGGCCAATCTTGCCCAACTTTCAGAGGATTGAAGTTGTTTGGGCCAATTTTCAGAGTGTACAAATACAGCATTTTCTACTTTTGGAGAACTGAAGAGACTCTTCAAGTATTTTTTTTTTTTGTGTATGTGTGGTTATCTTTAACATATTGCTTGTCAGAATACATCATTAATATCAGTAAGAAAATAATTATAGCCTGTAGTGAATGTTAATTAAGTTACTTAGATTGGGAAAATTGAATGTGGGTCTTGGTATGCAAATGATTTTTAAAATTATTTATTCAGCAGGAGCCACTTCCTGTTGAAGACGTAATGATAATTCTTCCTGAATCTGTTAAATTGATGCCCTTTGGGAAAGTTTCCAGCATCATTGAACATCTAGGTGAGATGATGTGTGGAAATGTGCATTTTGTGTTCCCTGAAAATGTTTTATTATGTAGTTATGTATGGGATATTTGATTGTTTAATACAAGAGTGAGCAATTTGTGGCTCTTTGTGATTATTTTGCAGCCCCATAAAATATTTGATTTTCAGTAACATATTTTATAGTCCCTCCCCCTCCTAAAGGAAAATCCAGAAATTCCCTGTCAGGTTAAAAGAGGAATCATGAAGAAAATGTAACAATAATCCCCACATAGCATCTCATCTATTTTAAATGCATTCTGAAAGTTCAACATCAGCAGGGCGTAGCAGCAAGTAGAGAATACTTGTACATATATCAAAGTTTGATAAATCATTCCAAGCAAAATTAATTATTCAATCTTATTATATTTTTTAATTCAATCTTTATTACTTTAGAAATTTAGCTTTACCTACATGATGCTATGGTTTCTCAGTTGAAACTACAGTTGAGTTTGTGTTGTGTTGCTTTCATGGTGTTCATGGATGCACTCTGCTAGTCTTTTGCCTGTCAGTCCTATATAGTGGCTGTTGCAGCCTTTATACTGTATGTTGTAGATGACTCTTCTGTAATATCTGAATTACATCAGTGAATGTTATAATATAAATTGTAAGTCTACATTAATGCTATAGTCTACAATAATGCTATTAAAGCCTTGGCTGAGGGGAAATACAACATTCTCCTCTAATAGTTACAGCTCTTAAAATTTTTTTGGAGATCTGAGAAGTAATATATGAGGAGCCATCCCCTAAACAATATAAGACCAAATTACTAGCATTGGGACCAGAAGGGTCTATTTTAAGGAGAGACAGTAATTTAGTTCTGCCTGCGTTATATATAGGGCAGTATAAAAAGACATGCTCCATAGTTTCAACCTCAGCCCTATCACAGGGGAATAGTCGCTCACTAATGGGGAGCCTCTTTAAATCGCCCGTCGAGTAGTGCTGAGGGCAAGACATTGAAACGGGCTAGAGAGAAGACTCCTATACTTGGGGATAGTTAGAGTGTAGAAGTATGAAGCCATCCTCAGTCCATAACGATAGATGAAACCAGTTAAAAGAACTTCAAGGCAAGAAAATCTTCCTTAAAGAACATTTTATTAGGAAATAAAATATGGACATTTACATAGTTGAAACCAAAACTGAAAGTTTCCTCCCCTGACACAAAGTTACAAGTTGCAATTCCCACCCTAAACCAAGCTGTCATGCATCACATTCTCCAAATACAAATAAACGTGGGCTTTTCTCCCCCATCCTATTGCCGACAAAATTCTTTACTCACATTAACCTTGAGTATAACTGCAGCTGCAATTGTTATGACTAAGAATGCTCATTCTCCCTTCCCCCTTAGTCTGTCTAGGTGAAAATCCCCAAATATAGAGTGGAAAGTTACAATGAAATACAAAGTAAAATGGCTACAATTCTTCTGTTGTCACAAAGCTGACAACAGCTTTACCCTCTTTTTGGAAGAATTTATCAAAATGTTCATTTTTTTTTCTTTTTTAGTAATAATTGAGTCAGAGAAGGGGCTTCCTCCGGTGAATGAAAATACAGTACTTTTCAAGGAAGATCGTCATTCATTAGGAAAGGTAAATATTTTTTTAATTATTTGGATGTATTGCTAATGCCATTAAACAATGTTTTAACAACCATAAAAGTATTAACAGCATAAAGACATTTTTGAGACATATTACAGTAGTAGGTTTCCTTAGGGAAATACTGTATGTTACCTGGTTTGCAAAGCACATGTTAGAAAAAAATAAGAGTATATTTTTATGATACAGTACATCTGTTGATATGGCTTATTTAATTTTTCAATAGTAATTTGTATAAAACTTGCCTTTCTTAATATTCTTGAAAAACATATGAAACACAAATAAATAGCATAGTGAGTGTAAAAAAGTTAAACATACAAACAGTTGAGTTGCTAAATTTTCCTAAAATGATCCTAAAACTGCTACCATGCACCTAAAATTAATCCAGTTGTTAAATAAAAAAAATGCTTTATATGTCAATTAACAAGCAACAAGATTAGAAATCCGTTGAGGTGGGACTTACCTTAACTTTTATTATTGACTAGACCAGGGCTTTTCAACTGGTGGTACGCGTACCATTTGTGGTACCTTAGCACAGGGCAGGTAGTACGCAGCCCTGCCTAGCCAAATGTAGTGGGGAAGGGAAAGAGCCAGCACAGGCAAGGACATACTGTGAGAGAGTCCTCGGGAGCTGTAGAGTGGCTGGGGTGAGGCAAAGGCCCCAGGCTCACTTCCGGCTCACTCTTCCACATGAGAAAGGAGGGCAGGGCGGAGACAGGAGAGGCTATAAAATGCAGTTTGGTCAGGAGAGAGAGAGAGAAATAAGCAGCCTTGGGAGGAGGTGGAGTCAGCTCTATCTGCACCAAGAGAAAGAAGGAGGAGGGTGGGGGGAAAGGAGAGGAGATCAAGCAGGCCGGCCATGAGCCAATCTACAACTGTTGTGGCAGCCACCTGTGCTGGCAGCAACAAACAGGCAAGAAATGCAGTGGGGGGAGGGGTTGCCCTCCAAGAGGAATGAAGAAAGGCAGCAGCAGCTGGAGGTGAGGCAGGGAGGGTTGGAGATGGAGAGTGGAAGGATTCTGATGTGCTTTTGTGACTTTGAAGTTCTGGGATTTGTGCAATGGGGGCTTTGTGTTCTTAAGGAGCGTTTGGCAATTTCTATTTGGCTGGTGGCTGATGTCTTGTGTTAGCTTCTATTGCTCTGCTATTGTTAGCTGTAAGTTTTTGCTGCAAGGGATTTTGAAGTATTTTTTTTCCTGAATGGATTTTGCCTGTAGCATTCCTTTACTTATGAATGGAGCCATTTGGGGAGGTTGCCTTAGCCAGCAGCCAATACATACTACATTTTGTTTTTCTTCCTTAAGTGCCTGCTGCGCTCCTTAACTTTCCTTACTAGCCAGTAGCTAATTCTTAAAGGGGAATGCGCCTTTTTAATCTAGTTCACTCAGCAGCTTGTCTTTTTTGTCTCTGGAGGCTTTTGCTTGTTTGATGAATATATGGAAGAGAGAAAATATGGGGGAGTTCACATTCTTCCTTCAGAAGGAGGTGGGCATGAGAAAGAGGGAGGCAGGGAAGGAGGGAGGGAGGGAAGTCCCGCCTTAGCACTTGGCCACCAGCAGCCCTGCCATTGACTTTGCTTGTCAAAAGGTTGCAAAACAGGATCACATGACCCTGGGACACTGTGAGCATCATAAATATGAATCAGTTGCCAAGCATCCAAATATTAATCACATGACCCTGGGCATGCTGCAATGGTCATAAGTGTGAAAAATGGTCATAAGTCATTTCAGTGCAATTGCAACTTTGAACAGGTTTTTTTTGGGGGGCGGGTCATTAGGTTTTTGACACCTTACTAGGTGGTACTCGAATATTGCCATATCCTAAAAGTGGTACAATTGGTGAAAAGGTTGAAAAGCCCTGGACTAGACAACCCTTGGCATTGTTTTGCCCAGTTAAGGGGCACAGACCAAGATTTTTAGTTGCATGGAGATAATTACTAGTATCTAGATAATTACCAGTTCACAAAATTCTTGAGAAGTTTGAATTCAGCATGATATATTAAAATTTAAGATTTTTTATTTAAAAAAAGAAATCAGTGTAATGTTCTTTTAAAGCATGTATTAATTAGTTTAGCATTCGAACTTGAATTAGGCATTGTTATATGATTCTAAAACCTGTATTTTCTGTGATAGTCTGCAATTTCCTTGTTTGGAAATTTTGGCATTCCTTAAAAACAGACAAGTTCAGAGAACACCAAGTACACAGTTCAAGACTGTGAGCTCTTATATATTCCTTCTATTGATAAATAAAAAAAATTGCTTTTGGGACAGTTATAAGCAGTTAAATTTGAAGCTGAATGTCAGAGGTTAGAAAAATATTTTTATAGTATTTTCACTTTCCCAATAATTTTCCTTGTTAAATGTAATCAAGTAATTACAGAACTTCTTTTTATGAAATAATAACATTTGTTGTCTTGCAGATCTTTGAAATATTTGGCCCAGTGTCTCATCCCTTTTATGTAGTACAGTTTAATAGTCCTGAGCACATTCAGTCTAAAGATATTAAAATAAAAGATGCAGTATGTTTTGCTCCAGCTGTGGAAAGCTTCACTCAGTATATATTTCCAGAAAAATTGAAACAGTAAGTTTGACATATACATTTTTTGTGCCTAATGTTTTTTTTCAAGTGCAAGATCTGCCTTCAAATCAACCACGTGTTGATCCATTGATCAGGGCAGGAATTGACCAACTGGCTTGTTGTTTGAGTGTGGTGATGTGGGCTGAGAGAGTGATTAGCTCAAAGTTACCCAGCCAGCTTTCATGCTTCAGGCAAAACTAGAAACCACAGTTTCCTAATTTCTAACCTGGTGCCTTAACCACTAGACCAGGGGTAGGCAACCTTGGCTCTTTTATGACTCGTGGACTTCAACTCCCAGAATTCCTGAGCCAGCTGGCTCAGGAATTCTGGGAGTTAAAGTCCACGAGTCATAAAAGAGCCAAGGTTGCCTACCCCTGCACTAGACCAAATTGGCTTTCAAAGTTTGAAATATACATGCATACACACAAATAATTTAAACAGTAAACAAACTTCTAAACTCTTTTTAGCGGTGTCTAATTTATTATTTACCTTTTCATTTTTTATTTATGTAGACTTATCCCACCTTTGTTATTTTTACAAATAACAGAAGGTGGCGAACATATCCAACACACCACCTTCCTCCTATTTAGGCCCTAATGACCTAACCCTATCTATCTATCTCTGCATGTTTAACTAGATCTCAAAAATTGAAAGTTAAAGTTTGTATGTTTCTTCATATATTTCGTAACCTGATCCTGTATTTAGAATTTTGGTTATTAACTGGATTGTCTGCAAAGGCTCACTAGAGCAGTCTTCCTCTACTTGCTACCCACCATATGTTTTTGAATATAATCTTCTTTAGTCATAGTAACTTGCAATTATGATTGTTGTCATCACTATAGTCAGACAATCATTGGTCTCCCAGTTGAGGAAGGCTGTTCTGAAAGTATCTTCACGTCTGGTAACTTTTCAAAAGATTTTACCATTTTTCTTGTGAAGCACCATGACTTAGTTTTATTTTAAAGAAGAAAATACTAACTTTCAAATAATGCTAATATTATTGTGGCGTGTACTCATAGGGATTTTTCTTTTCTTTACAAAAAAAACCCCCCACCCTTTTGTGTTCTAGAGAAAAGGGATCAGATGCGTCTTGGAAGAATGATGAAGAGCCACCTCTCGAGGCAAGGATATCCTTTGCATACTGATTTTGTACTTCAGTTTTTCCAATTCAAAATGTACTTCCTTTCAATTTGAAAAGAATAATATATGCAGAGAATATTACTTGACAAGTAACATTAACTTGGGAAAATTAATTCCGTCTCCTGGAGAATCTTATATTTTATTCCTGAAGTGATAACCTCAGCTTAACTTCTTTAAAAGTTTATTTGTTTTTAATAACAAGTCAAAGAGTTGTTGATGATGCATTTCCCACTCATATTTCACTATTATACTGCATATTTAAAAATCCCTTTTCCAAAGCCCAAAATAGAGATGTTTTATTAGAAATTTAGGGTGTAAGCCACAATTTTTTGAGGATTGTCTCTTTCCTTTTTTATTCAAAAGGAACCAGATCTACCATCTGTAGGTTTTATGTGGGGTTCCTGAGAAGGGATTGAAAGGTCCCAGAAGTTCCATTCTACCAATATGATAAATAGGGATATGCAAACCTACAGATCCAGGAACAGAATATTCTAGCATTCTCCGTGTTCTGTTCCTCCAAGCCACGCAAGTCCAGTATTTTAGGTGATCCAGTGATTAAATGATTTTCTGTCATTTAATCTCTGAATTCTTTCATAACTGAAAAGTGGCCAATATTTCCAATATTTTGGAAATAATTTGGAAAAGGTGCATTGGGGAGAGTAGGAGTGCAAACAATGCCTTTGCAACTTTTAAGAGCATAGATGCTGTGTGAAAAGACACAAATCTTACAGAATTGCAAAGAAGTACTATCCTTGTGTGTTTGTTTGTACTGAAGCATGTTTTTCGAATTGAATCCAAGAATTGCAGTCTTCTTAGATGTAGGCTTTTAAATGACTACCTATTGTGGAATTGCTATAAAATGCAGGCGTTTACCTTTTTTTAAACCTTCCAGTTTTTCATTTTATTTTTTTCTAGGCTTTAGATTTCAGTGATGATGAAAAAGAAAAAGCAGCAAAATTACACAAGAAATCTCAGAATATAAAAAGAAAGAAGCTCAGATCACAGCAAAATGATAGCAGTAAGTAGCTGCTGTCCTGGAATATTGAATAGATATTTAAACAACCCAGAAATCCAATTTTACCATTATTTGTTTAAAGTTGATTCAATACATTCCACACTTTTGACTTTATATATAAGCCTTTCAGATTTAGTATTTTTATATTTATAAGAATTACCCTTTTTAAAAAGTGGGAGATCTCTTCAGCTGTTCAGGCATAAAGTAAATAAAAACAGTGGTTTGCAAAAGAATGTTGGTTTACAATTATTGGTATTTGCTAAGAAAAATAATGCTACCTTTGTATGTCAAAATAGTAGATCAATAATTTTATGTATGTGATGCTGAATGGAAAGTGGGGCATGGATAATCATGAATTAAAAGTATAAATGCCTTTGTAATTGTAAATCTGCAGGTTTTATATTTATGAAGAATATCTGGATGATAAAATAATACTAATTTTGAACTATTCACAGTTGCCTCTTTCAAGGTTTAAATTTAGTTTATCTAAATTGACAACAGATCCTAAATTTTCCTTCATTCCTTTGCTGCGCAGTCCATAACTCAAATAACTAGGTGTTACCTCAGTAATTTTCCATTAGGCAACTCAGTTGTACCACAATCTTAAAAAGTGTACACATTTTAAATAAAAATGTATAAAAAATAAAAAGTACACAATTTGATGACTGTTATATAGTATGCCAAGAGTTATGGAACTTCAGTTTAGTTCATTAGCTATTAGTGTACTCTTGGGGAAAACAGCATTATTTTTACAATATTCATAAGCCATTAAATGATGCTAATCTCTTCTGATTTTTGTTTACTTCTGTAGATGATAATGGGCCAAATTATCAGTCCAGACGACAACCTCCTTCAGAATATTCAGGTGGATATTGTAGAGGACAGCCTACAAACAGGTTTTCGTGGGGCAGATCTCCTCCTGTAGCTCCTTTTCCACGTCTCTATAGACAGCACAATATAACTCCACCATATTATTCCTCTGACTATGCACACTTGCAGAAAGCACCTACTTTTTGTCAGCAACAGAGGCTGGAAAGTATGAGAAGACATCAGTATTCCTTCCCACCCCCATCTTTTGAAACTGTTGGTAATAATACAAATTTTCCACCCCCACCCCCACCAGTAGATTGGGGGTGGCCTCCTACATGTCCTCAGAACACCTATGAGCCTTTATTGTCTATGTTGTCTTTACCCCCACCGCCCCCACCTCCACTGCCCCCACCATCTACAGCGCCTAACACTGGCAGTTCTCCTTAGGACAGAATATATTTTCAGACAACCTATAAAATTAAACGTCCTACCTCAGTGGTAGATATGTTAATATTTTTTTATTTGCTTTGAGAGAGGTACATTATTTTTAGTTATTTACAGAAACTAAAATGACCATTTTGTATGAAATAAAAATATGGAAAGATGTTTAGTGTCTGTTTCTTTGCAAAACTAATGGAAAGAATATTCAGTATTTCTTTTTACCGTCCACATTGACCAAAAGCTATAGTTTTCTACATATCTCTTGTGTATAAATTTAAAATTTCCTCTAAAACAAATTTTCTTGTTTCTCAATGCAATATGTACTTTGTGCTGCCTTTTTATAATTGTTCTTTCTGCAGTAGAAAACAATTCAATTTAAAAGCAAAATTATTCATAGAATAAAATTATTTACACGGTTACTTCTTTAGGAACTTTTAGAATCTAAAACAGCTAATTCAAAAAAGCCAACAGGAAAGAATCTCACACTTTTCCTCTGCTTCTGTATTTTGGAAGGTAAAATTAGATAACAAAATCTATTTCCTGTGTTAACATCTCTGCAATGAAATCAAGATAACAGGAAAGAAATGAGAAACATTTTTCTCAATGTAATTTGTCTAATTTAGCTGATGCTAGAAAAAAAAGTATCTTTTGTACATACTCTTGAAAACTATTTTGAATCTAACCATCTATTACAACTAAACCACTTTAAATTAAACAATTCTTTAAAAAAAGTAATAAAATCACCACCACTGCCCTGAAAGTCATGTTGCCTAGTGCCTCCATGACTTACCATGACCACGAACTCCAATACTGTAGATCAAACATGTCAAACACAAGGCCCGGGGGCCGGATCCGGCCCGCGAAGTGGTTTCATGCGGCCCCCGAAGCCATCCTGGAAACAGTGAGGGAACGGCCCCCACTGCCTTGGCCCTGGCCCAGAGACCCTCCTTCTGCCAAAGACCCTCAGATCTGTCCCACTCCTGCCCAGGCCCCCTTTGATGTGAATGATGTAGAGCTGGCCACGCCCACCCAGTAGGCCATAGGCACTTTAGCCACACCCACCCGGTAGGCCATGCCCACCCAGGCCACACCCACCCGGCCCCATGAGGGCAACCACAATGCTGATGGGCCCTCAGTGAAATTGAGTTTGACACCCCTGCTGTAGATGGTCCTCCAGTCACCAATCATTGATTAGCCCACCAGCATTCCTTTGCAGACCACAAAGATATTTAACTTATCAGTGTGGGCCTTTCCCTTCTACAAGTTGCACAGAGCTCTTAGATTTTCCTCTTGCCTTTCCGAGTTAACTTCTTGGTCTGTCATTGAGCAAGAATTGACTTTGTAGGGAAGCATATTATCATTTGATGTATATTTAACATATGTTCTACCTTTATTTACCAACTATATAATATTTGTATCCAATCCACATGGTGAGGTTTGAGGCAACTTACAATATTTTTAAAATCATAAGATTAAAACATAAAGCAGGGCTTTTTTTTCCTCAGAATGGCATTCTGGCACCCTTTTTTGCGCACACACACACAAAAAGCTTTTGCACAAGCTATGCTACTCCCTCTATTGGCTTTCAAAGGTGAGTTGGCAGGAACTTTGCATCCCTCCCTGCTGCCCAACTACACCATCTCAACTAGGTAAGTAAGAGAGGGCAAGGAGTGGGAGGTGGGTTCTGCGGAGTCCATGTGCATTCCTTCCTTGTGCTCACCTGTGTCAGCCAGGCTGGTGCTGGACCTGTACCACTGTCGCCTCGCCCTGCGTGCCTTAAGTGGCCACTCTGCATTGCCTGGCCCACACTGCCTCCGCCGCCCACCCCGTGCAGCCCTGTCATATAGAGCAGGCCCCACTGCTCCCACAGCACCAGCCGCGCCAGCTCCGGCCCTGGGGGGGGGTCAGCCCGCCACCAACACCTCTCACACCTGTGACCACAGCAGCAAGTTTTGTTGCAAACCGAATGATTGGTCAACATAGTATCTTTTGCCACTTTTAGCATTCCTTACATAATAGAGAAGAGAACATCACATATTGTTTTACTGTGCTCATGTTGAGTCATTTACTAATCATTCAATTCTCACAAATGCTTTATTTCAATCATATCCCTCCTTTGAGCAATTAACTTCCCAATCCATGTTCATACAAACAGTTTATAAAGTCTATTCATAATATAGCTTTTCTGGATAAAGAAACTTAATTTTCAGTAACCACTGAAAAGCAAAATGTGCTTTGCAAAAAATTATTTCTCTCAATTTTGTTTATCACTACCTTTTATGTCATTTCAGTGAAAATCTTGCCATTTTCTCAGACTAACCTCAAATGGGCTGTCTTTTTTTTCAAATTCCAGCTATGTTTCCCTTTATATAAATAGAACAATAGCATTCTTCGAACTCTCAGACACAGATACAATGTGTGTCTGATTACTACTACGGGTAATGAAAAGATAATATTTTTCTAAGCAGAGAATTCATTTTTGGTTTCTGAACAACCCAGGCACTTTTTCTGTACTCTCTTGTCATTTTCACACCACCATTCATTTTCATTACAAAATAATTTTCTTCCTTGATAGCATTCACTCAGAATGGCTCATATTTTTCCTAAAACCCACCTTTGACTCTTCCAGAATGGCCATTATTATTATGCAACAATTATCAACATAAGATTTTTGCTATCATATGCACCTACTTCAATGACACTAATTCATACTTTCAGCTTTCATTCATAATTAAACCTACACTTTCACTTACTTGTATGCATATTATTCAACTCAAAAAGTATCAGGTTTTATTCAAATCTATTACATCTTTTTTCTGTTAATTTCACAGACATGTAACATTCATTTTATTACATTCTCCATTATGCTCTTTATCTTTTACATTTTCCTCTTATTTCTCCAAATCAACTTTCTGGATATAATCATTGCTTCCTCTAAGAAGGAAATTGTTATGAACATCTGCAAAAGGCAAACATGCTGGACCATCATACACCTGACTTACGATGACTTTATTAGAAGTGAGCCTTTGTTATATGCAAAGACAGTTACTAGAGTTCTTTTAGTCATATGAAATTCCCCATTCATTTGATTTGTTATTAGGGCCAGGTCACCTCTGAAGATACTAGGACATCTCAGTTGAAGGTCTGTTATGGCCTTTTACAAAACTAAAATATTTTGCTATGGACATTGGATTTTTGTCATACAATTGGTTGCCATTTCACTCTAGTACCTTAATTATCAATATTTAATACAGATTTTACTTGATTATAGATTGCCATAAATCTATCATGAACTTTTCTCAAAAAAAGTTAATTGAATAAATTCATTCTCCATTGCCCTTAGGACATATATGGCTTTATTTTGTAATAAGATTCTTGTATATAGAGAGCTCTTGTTTAGTCATTAATATTCTTCACTTGTAAAAGATTCCCACTGCTGTTATTTGTACATGTTCACCTCCTTATCTTCAATAAATCTATATTATAATCAGCCTTCTCAGGTAAACCAGATGTCATAGTTCCAACAGATGAAACTCTTCAAAGAACTTTGAGGCATTGTTTACCTTAAAGAATCTTTATTCAAGAAGCATAGCATTGGCACGTACATGGTCAAAGCCAAAATCTGAATTCCCCTCCCCTGAACACATAGTATCAAAGCACAATTCCCTCCTCTAAATAACAGTCATAAATCACATTCTCCAATTAGTCTGAAGTGCAGACTTTCCCTCCAGTTCTCCAACCCATTTCTTATCATCTTTTATTTCAAACAACCTTGAATCATACACTACTACGATATTGTTATGTCTAACTAATTCCCATACACATTCTCCCCCCCAAGTATAATCTAATTATAACTGTTAAGAGTAATACACAAATTAAAGAAAAAGGCTGCATCTCCATATGTTGTCAAAGCAAGAACATTCGATGTTAACAGTGTTGAGACCAGACAGGAAACACTTCTGGACGAATTAATTCTACTTTATTGCTATGCTATTTTAACAGACTCTCACAAACTTCCCACTACCATTTTGACTGCTTAATCCATTAGGGTGGGTCCTTCCAAGTTTCTTTTTCTGATGGTTAGTCTGTTTCCAAGACAGCATCTCTTTTTGTCCTCCAAGATCATTCAAACATTACATTGTAATTATGCCCAGTTTATTTACCTTCAGGGCTCTATTAATGCTTCAAATATACTTTACCAGATGATATACAGTAATATACAGTAATATAATATAAATGAAGAGGAACTAAAGAACCTCTTGTTGCAGGTGAAGAAGGAGAGTGCAAAAGTTGGCTTGAAACTTAACATTAAGAAAACCAAGATCATGGCATTCAGCCCTCTCAATTCCTGGCAAATAGATGGGGAAGAAATGGAGGTAGTAACAGATTTTATTTTCTTGGGCTCCAAGATCATCGCAGATGGGGACTGCAGGCAAGAAATTAAAATATGCTTGCTCCTGGGGAGGAAAGCCATGGCAAATCTAGACAGCACACTAAAAAGCAGAGACATCACCCTGCCAACAAAAGTGCGTATAGTCAGGACTATGGTCTTGCAATGTATGGCTGTGAAAGTTGGACCATAAGAAAGGCTAAGCGCCAAAGAATTGAGGCCTTTGAACTATAGTGCTGGAAAAGACTCCTGTGAGTCCCTTGGACTGCAAGCCGTTCAAACCGGTCAGTCCTAGAGGAGATCAACCCTGACTGCTCTTTAGAAGGCTAGATCCTGAAGTTGAAACTCAAATACTTTGGCCACCTAATGAGAAGGAAGGACTCACTGGAGAAGAGCCTAATTCTGGGAAAGATTGAGGGCAATAGAAGAATGGGACAACAGAGAATGAGGTGGCTGGATGGAATCACTGAAGCAATAGATGTGAGCTTAAATGGACTCCAGAAGATGGTAGAGTACAGGAAGGCCTGGAGGAACATTGTCTATGGGGTCGCGATGGGTCAGACACAACTTCGCAACTAACAACAACAACAACAACATACAGTAATATGTGACTTGATCTTCATCAACCTATCTACAGTGGAAGAATGAGTATCTGATTATACCATTCTATAAGTGACATTGTGGCAGATACATAATTAAAATTCCATTTCCTGTTTAAGGGATCTCCATTCTATCCTCACTGAAGCAGTAGATGTGAGCTTAAATGGACTCCAGAAGATGGTAGAGGACAGGAAGGCCTGGAGGAACATTGTCCATAGGGTCGCGATGGGTCAGACACAACTTCGCAACTAACAACAACAATTCTATCCTTGGCATAATATAAACAAGGGCTATACTGCTAAGCTAGTAAAAGAAGTGCTGCTATAATTCACTGTGGTAAGTTCACCAGCAAGTTCTGGGTATCTCTACAGGTACAATCTGTAAAAAATAACTTGTGGAGAATCTGGAATCTTTATATACCCAAGGATTATTCTGTGCTTTCAACAAGAGAATAACTTTTCAGAACATACAGGAACAAAGAAATATAAGTAACCAGGCAGTAAAGCTGTATGGAGCTTTGAACGGAGCTTCTCTTGCCAAGTTTTCAGTTAAAGCACATCTTCAGAGCAAAGGACTTGATTCAAGTGTTTTGTCAGATTAAAATAGCTATACTGGTATTGAAGAGTCAGATCAGACTCACGTCAGCGTTTTGATCTGAAACAGAGCAACTTGCTTTTTGAAGCAGTTTTCTTCGCCTTGGGATAATTTGCTTCATTAGTACAAGTATGGAAGATCTCCCATGTGTAATCTCTTCAATGTGTTATTTTCTTGTGCCCCTTTACTTTTTCTCAGTACTCTACAGAAAGGAATTTATGTATAAATATGATCGTGGTTAAGTGGAGCAGCTTTGTGTATATTAAGATACAAGCATCTTTTTAGGGTGTAATAATAGTTTGCCTGTAAATGATTGATGCATTGGAGCCTATAACTCCATAATGTTCAGAGCACATTTATTATCTCCTATGCTCCTCAGCTAGGGACGCGGTGGCTCAGTGGGCTAGGACGCTGAGCTTGTTGATCAGATGGTCGGCAGTTTGGCAGGTCAAATCCCAAGTGCCGCGTAACAGAGTGAGCGCCTGTTACTCGTCCCAGCTTCTGCCAACCTAGCAGTTCGAAAGCACGTAAAAATGCAAGTAGAAAAATAGGGACTACTACGGTGGGAAGGTAACAGCATTCTGTGCACCTTTGGCATCTAGGCATGCCAGCCACATGACCACGGAGACGTCCTCGGACAAGCACTGGCTTTGAAATGGAGATGAGCACCGGCCCCTAGAGTTGGAAACGACTAGCACGCATGTGTGGGGGGACCTTTACCTTTACCTTTACGCTCCTCAGCTATTCCCACACAATGGAGATAATGAGAAGCAGCAAAAAATGGGAAGACATACTTTATGGGAGTGAATCTGTAGCAGCTTGTCATTGCTTGAACATTACAACATACTGAACTACAACTTTGATACTTATCCAAAAGTAAAGATAGTATCAGCCATTGCATTTGATCTGTGAATTAGTTGTTCCACCAACAAACAGTATAATAAGCTTTTGTTTGCTTTCTCATTGCTGAGTATATGTAGTAATTTGGATTCAATACTGAATGAAGGGCATCTTTCTTCACATGTGATTGCTCTCTCTGATCATCCTGTTCAGAAGAAACTCCTGATTTTTAAGAGCAGCTGTCCATGAATAACAAGGGAGAGGAAATCAGTACTGCATAAACAATTTTGTTTATACACCTTTAAATTTGGGTCAGTAATCTTATTAACATTCATCATAAACTCTGAACAGCTAGCAGCTTCTAAAACAATTTTAAATTCTTCTAAAAATAAACCAAACTGATCAAAATAAAACTGAATGCTCCTAAACAGCTGCAACAGCTGAATAATATATTTATGGTTCACCTAAATAGCAAGCTTTCTAGCATCACCCAAAATATTAGCAAATGAACTATCCTAGGAAGGTGTTTTGAAACTGAATTCTAGTTCATTCAGGTACAGATAAGCAAGGGATTGCAGAATTATATTCAAAGACAAGTGTGACCTTCAAGCACAATGTAATGAAGCAGAAAATCCCAATCAACTGTGACTTCCTAGGCTAGGCACTACATTCTCTTCCCGCATGACTTTCAGGTTTTTGCCTCTCAGCAATCAGTTGACATTTATTAAGCACAAAAGTTTTCACTGAATGGCTTTGATGCCTCCCACATTTTAGTATTTTCCTTCCCTTTTCTGTACTATTTTGATGCATAATAATTGGCAAGTCACCTCAAAACAGAGCTTGAGCCTAGCGAGTTGGACAATTTCAAAACAATTTGAAATAGTTTGAAGTTTTAAAAAAAAAAAGGGGTGAAAATCAGTAATAAACATTTGCAAAAAACCACAATCTCTCATAACTCATAAGATATAAACTACATTTATTAAGGATGATAGAAACAACATTCACATTTCAGAACAGTATTTACACACCATAAAATCCTAAACGAATTCCATAGTCACAGACTTACAAATAGAATCATGAATCATTAGCTGCTTTTTTTTATTTTTAGGATACTTTAATAACGTACATTTCCAAAATATCCATTTTTATATGAAGAGGCTTTGCTCAGATGCCAGTAATTACTACACTGGTAAGTGATTTAGATTATTCTTTTAATAATTTGAAAATAACTTAATCACATTAAAAAGAGAGTTCAGAATTAGAAAGTTATTCTAACAATGTTTTTAAAAATAGCATTTCTCCATTACGGTTATTATGACCATGGGACAATCATTAAAGACAATGATAT
Organism: Daboia siamensis; assembly: GCA_024449315.1. Lineage (NCBI taxonomy): Eukaryota > Metazoa > Chordata > Lepidosauria > Squamata > Viperidae > Daboia > Daboia siamensis. The sequence continues at coordinate 845,989 of JAKJMR010000173.1, forward strand.
TTGGGGATCAAATGACTAAGATGAAGCCAAAAGAGAGCTTTGTTGTTTTCTGGCTCTTTTGAGTCAAGTTGTGATTTCTGATAAGTGGCTGAGCCTAGTGCCTCCTGTTGTCTTAACAAGGTTTTTCAGAGGCAGTTTGCCATTGCCTGCTTCCTGAAGTTAAGAGAGAAAGAGAGTGGCCTTCATGTCTAACCTGCAACCAGAAGCCTTCTTAGTAAGAATTTGCTCCTTTTTCTCCACCCCTGCAACCTGTAATTCTGCACAAGAACTCTGCAGTGACACAAAGTCAGCACATATGAAACCTAGACTCTATGCCTGGGCTCCAGGATCACCATATTTCACGTAGTTAATTCTTATGCAAAATCTTCATGTTGATTATTTCTCTTATTTCTGGCAAATCCTTTTGCTGTGTTTTGTTGCACAGAGCTAACACATCAGAATTAGTCATCTGCAAGTAAATGGATCAGATTATTCTCACTCCCAAGATTATTACCTGCAAAACAAGAGCTTGAGTTTATAAATTATAATATTCAGTGTAAATTGTATCTCTGTTAATGTAGCACACCTTCCATTAGAGCAAACATGTCAAACACAAGGCCCGCGGGCCACAAACGGCCCGCCACATGATTGAATCCGGCCCGCACAACTCTCCTGGAAATTACAAAGGTCCGGCCCCCACCACCTTGGTGCCGGCCCGGCTGAGCACTTGCTCAGTAGGAGGCAAGTGCACGTGGGCTGGTGGAGCCCAGCACCATTTGCAGCTGTTAGTCTCCAGGTAGGTAGGAGGGAGTGAGGTAGGATAGGGGGGAAGGGAGCAACACCCAGCCGGTGAGGGGGAGAAGTGCCCAGGCAAGGAAGACAGACTTGAGGCAGCCAGAGAAAGAGCCGCAGATGGCTCCTCTGCTGGGCTGGCTGGAAAAGCTGGAACGGATCTCCCATTTGGTCTGCACAGGGAAAGCAGGACCAACTGGAGGAGAAGATGGGGTCTGGGTGTCTGGGTGGGGTCTGGGTGTCTTTCCTTCTAAAGTTGAAGAGCAGTCTATCCCAACTTGAAAGGCAGGCGGGAACGCAGTAGCCAGAGCAGCTCCTTAGCTCTAAGGATGCATTTGACTCAGAAAATGGTCAGGCTGGCTGGAAAACCTGGAGCGGATCTCCCATTTGGTCTGCGCAGGGAAAGCGGGACCAATTTATTATTTATTTATTTATTTTTGGGACTTATATGCCGCCCTATCTCCCAATAAAAATACAATAATACAAAAGTTTTAAAAAAAAAAGAATTAAACTAGCAGCCCCAATAAGTTAAAAACATTTTAAAAATCCCTGTCAGTCCAGGTCAGCCTGATGGAAAAGGAATGTTTTAAGGCTGCAGCGAAAGGACTGGAGAAGCTCCAGCCGGAGGCAGAGTATGATTTTTTACAGGCTGGGGTCTGGGTGTCTTTCCTTCTAAAGTTGAAGAACAGCTGCAGTCTATCCCAACTTGAAAGGCAGGTAGGAACGCAGTAGCCAGGGCAGCTCCTTAGCTCTAAGGATGCCTTGGACTCAGGAACTGGGCGGGTGGACGGGCTGGAAAACCTGGAGCGGATCTCCCATTTGATCTGTGCAGGGAAAGCGGGACCAATTGGAGGAGAAGCTGCAGCCGGATATTTTACAGGCTGGGTCTGGGTGGTATAGTAGAGCTGAGCACTAAAAACTGTTTTTGCCACCCTGCCTGCCCCTCAGGGACACTACTGCCAAGTTTCTTTCAGCAGGAGTCATGCTGGGGCATACCCAGATGCTCCTTTGCGCCTCAACTGTTCCAGAGTAGGTGCCACCCTTGGCTCTGTGAACACCACAGCCCTGGGCCTTGGTGGCCTGGGAATGTCTCCAGATTTGTGTGGAGGAGAAAATGTGCTGTCAGTTTCAAAGTCTCCTTGTGCCCTTCAGTGCAAGTGGGCCTGGGGCTGCGGAGAGTTGGGAGGGTGAGGCAGAATGCTGGGCAGCCCTTTGGAGCCACAAGAGTGAGGCAGCAGCCACGCTCCTGCAATTTTGGGCAGTGCCCAGACTGGCTCCATCCCTCTGTCCTGGAGTTGCTCCCCCCCACATGTTCCCAGCCTGGATCACATGCCGCTGGCCTCCTTTTCCACGGGCCATCCCTGCCAGTGCCCCCATGAGCCCCATCCCCTTGCCCCCTAGGTCCCCAAACCACATTATGCTCAGTCTGATTCTTGGTGGAAAATATGTTGAAATCAATGGAGGGATGTTTTGGGTCTCCCCCAAAGGACAGACTGACAGACCTTGAAAGAACTAACCAGCATTGCTTGCAAAAGCTAAATTTTGGATGGATATTTCAGGGATTTTGAACTCTATTTCTGGGCTTCATGGACATAGGAGAGTTGTTGGGAAAAAATGGAGCAAGTGGTTCCTTGTTTCCTATTTGGGAAAGCTTGATTTCTCCCTCCCCTCCTTGCAATGAGAGACTGGAAGGCAGCTCTGAAAATATCAGAATCTGATCAGAAATGGAGGCTGAGTAGTCCTTGTGGCTGCTAGACCAGCTTCTGAGTGATGGTGGATTGCTGATTTTTTCCTCCATCCATGGATGAGTGGAAATGGGGATTCCCTTTCAAGAAGGGCCAGCCTCCCTCATGCAGGACTGGGAAGTGCTGCTCCCTGCCTCCTCTTGCTCTCCAGAGATCTGTCAAGGCAGAAGAAGGTTCTCTCTCTCCCTCCCCCCCCCCTCTCTCTCTCTCAGCTTGGAGACTAGGAGGCTATCTACATCTGAGCTAACAAACTACCAATCATGCCTAGGCTTGGGAAGAAGGCCCTTTCCATCCTCTGTACATGCTTGGCTGCCGATGTTTGGGGAGGTGAAGAGCTTGTGGGGCAATGAGATTTCCCCACATGAAATTAGCTGGTGCAACTTGTTCTCTCCTGACCCAGGCATTTCGAGTAAGCTGTGCTGAGTGAGCAGCATTGAGCTGGCCATGCCCACCCGGCCACGCCCACTTGGTCACACCCACCCGGCCCCCCAAGGGCAACCATAATGCTGATGTGGCCCTCAATGAAATTGAGTTTGACACCCCTGCATTAGAGCAACAAATTTATTTAGCAGGCCAGAAAAATACCTGGGATATTAAACCAAGCCACTTCTCATTAGCACAGTCTTTTTAGATTATTAGCATGTCAAACTGTCAACAATAATCAAGGGATAATATCTGACACTTTTAGTGTTTATAGCTGCTGTGTAAAGCAGATTGAGTGCATATTTATAGTGCATCTTTGATTTCTATGTCATGTTCCTTGAATATATTATATCATAATATCTTAATTTCAGCAGTGTTGTGATTATAAAAGGGAGTAGTTAATTTGTGATGTAATTTTCATAACAAAATCTAATATTCTAAATACACATCTATTTGAATATAGTCTTATTCTTTTTTCTAAAAGTTATCCATCATATTAAACCATTTAATTAATAATACAGTATACCCTCTAATAGAGGGACACGGTGGCTCAGTGGGTTAAGACACTGAGCTTGTCGATCAGAAGGTCGGCAGTTTGGCGGGTCGAATCCCGAGTGCCGCGTAGCAGAGTGAGCGCCTGTTACTCGTCCCAGCTTCTGCCAACCTAGCAGTTCGAAAGCACGTAAAAATGCAAGTAGAAAAATAGGGACCACTCCAGTGGGAAAATAACAGCATTCCATGCGCCTTTGGCATCTAGTCATGCCGGCCACATGACCACGGAGACATCCTCCGACAAGCACTGGCTCTTCAGCTTTGAAATGGAGATGAGCACCGGCCCCTAGAGTCGGAAACGACTAGCACGCATGTGCGGGGGAACATTTACCTTTACCTAGTTCTTTGGTTGTAGTCAAGTTCTGGGTTTATATATTTAAGCTAGCATCTTGTTCCTTTATTTTGCATCTTATTTTGTCACAAGCTGAAGGAATGGTTTTGTGTATTGATTTCAACATGGAAAGGATTTTTTCCTGATCTTCATCCATGTTCTCTTGATAGTATGTGTTCTGTCCCAGCCTACATGAGTCCTTGTTGTGCTCACAAGGAGAAACCCCTCTTCCAAGAAACAGGCAGGAAGCACAAGAAAAGCCAATCCCTTTTATTCTCACAGAGTCAATGTCCAAGGCAAACAAACACAGTCCACAGAAACTCGATCCTCAACGTGAACAGATGCCTTTGGCAACCAGCACCTCCCACACCTTTCCTTTTATAATTCAACCAAGGCATTCGTAATGCCTTCTCTGTTGCCTTTGGAGCTGCCCCATTGCATTCCTCTGTCCCACTCGCTTTTCCTGCTAGTACATTCAAGCATCTGGGATTTGTCCCAGCTGTTGTTCATCACTGTCCAACTCAGGCTCCCAGCACAGCTATGTCTCAGCCCAAGCGTGATTAGAGGGGCCAGGCTTGTAGTCTGACTGTAAATCTTGGAGCTCCTCTAATGTCACTCCAGACTCAGCTGCTGGATCCACTGGTTGACAAGGAATCACAACAGCATGTTAAGTTGAAGAGTTTAGAATCAAATGTTGAGAATAGTTTTTGTTTTTTATAGCTAGGTATGGGACATCTATAGGTGGTCTTTATAGTAGAAATTGTTTGTCAAGTAAGAGTTTATAGTCCAAGGTATTCCATCATCTCGTGTGATAACATATGCTTCTCATGTAAAGAAATAGGAAAGCAATTCCCCATGTATAGCTCTGAAAGTCAGTAAAAGTTTACATTCATAGTTCAAACAGGCCAGATATGCCGCCCAAAAGTTCCTTCTTTGCAACTGAATTTTTCACAGGTAGTAGCTGTTAAGGTCAGAGAAGTTTTTTCTTGGGCTTCAAGCCAAGTCTTTTTTAAGCAATAACAAGTTGTAATACCATACTCCACCATGAGATGTCACCGATGCTGTTTAAAGTTTTTTAAGTCCAAAGTTTTTATGATAGTTTTTCAAGTCTTCTTTGTTTTTTAGATAAAAACAAACGTCTCCAATAAGAATAGGAACACTTTTAGTCCCCAAGTTTCAAAAGCATATACATCCAATTAGATTAAAATTGTTGTTATAGTTGCTCTGTTTCCCCTGGGTAATTAGCCACCACTGTTCTTAGAGGATGGGGTAAAAATTCTCTTCCCTCTCTCTTCACAGGGAGAAAAATACTTTGGGCAGTTTTTACAGGAAAAAATACTTTAAGTCTCAAAGAGAAGATCAGATCTCACCCAGTTTCATCTCCATTGCTTTAAAGGTGCTTGGTGGTGATTTTGACTTTGGTTGTCAGCAACTAAGTGACGAGCCATATTGCTATGGCCAGTCTCTCCCCCACTGGTTTGGAGGGCTTCCCCAGATCCAATGGGGAAGCAGGGGTCCCCTCCTTGCTCGTCACCCCTACAAGACAACTTTTGACCCTTTCCAGGGTCCCCCAGTGGGACAAAACCAGATGCAAAACATGGAGCTCGTCTTCCAGCTTCCACAGTGCCACGATGGCAAACCAGAAGTCATTCTAAATCTTTATAGAATGATTAAGAATTTTTAAATCCTCTCAGTTTGTTGCTTTATAAGCAAAATCATGAAAAAGGTGATTTTTTTTTAAAAAAATGTTTTATACAATCCACAGTTAAATATTCACAAGTATGTTTTTAAAATCACAATAGCAAGTTATTTTCAGTTAAAGCAAAAGTAAGCTGAAATATAATTCATCTTCAGATGTTAGTGACACAATCCTATTTGTAAATATGAGTCTTTTCAAGTAAGAATTTCAAAGAACAGAAGTGGAAAATAAACAAGGAATAAATATGAATTATGAAAACCAAAATAATGAACCTCTGTGCCATAATCTTTCTTGAAAACAACAAAATTCTACTAAGGTAGAACAGTAAAGTTGTGGTCAGTATCTAGTTTGTTCTAAGAGTTACTCAGTGATACAATATTATGCAGACAATATGATTTTTCCATCTTTTCTCTTATTATGCCATTGCCAGCAAATGCCTTATTTGTCTGCATCTGAAAATTATACATTAGAATAGCCTGTGTAAATTGCTGTTTTCCAGATGTGTTCAACTTTCCCTGATTCTGTTGAATTAGAGGAGTGTAGGATTTTATTCAATGCTTGGCTGTTAATCTCTTTGAAAAAGTAAATGTAAGCAGTGAAGATACTTATTTATAGTTCTCAGAGTCTCTTTCTCCTTAAAGCAGACATGTCAAACACAAGGCCCGGGGGCCGGATCCGGCCCTCAAAGTGGTTTCATGTGGCCCGCAAAGCCATCCTGGAAAGAGGGAGGGAACGGCCCCCACCACCTTGGCCCTGGCCCAGAGACCCTCCTCCTGCCAGAGACCCTCAGATCTGTCCCACTCCTGCCCAGGCCCCCATAGGCACCCTTGATGCGAATGAGGTAGAGCTGGCCACGCCCACCCAGTAGGCCGTATGCACTCTAGCCACGCCCACCCAGTAGGCCACAGCCACCCTGGCCACACCCACCCGGCCCCCTGAGGGCAACCGCAATGCTGATGCGGCCCTCAGTGAAACTGAGTTTGACACCCCTGCCTTAAAGGAAGAAACATATTTTCTATTACTATTCTATAGCTTTATGTTACTATTTTTTTAAAAAAGGAGATCTCACTTTTGGCTGGTGATTCTTTCTGTTTGAATGACCCTAATATTTTGTTAGGGAAGAGTGAGCTATTTTTTTATATTGCTGTGATAGGCATATATGTTATCTATTCCTCAGAATATTGATTTTAGTTCCTAGTGCCTTTAATTAGAACTTATGTCACTATATAAGAAGATAATGATGATGAGGCTAACTATATAGGTATGTCCTGCCACCTTTTCTTTTTCTAGGAGTTTTGTGGAGCAGAGGAGAAAGAAAAAAAAAAGAAAGAGCAAAGTGGGGAAACTTCTCTGACTTCTCAGAAATATATGCGTTTACTGCAATCTTCAATAATACTATATGTAGAATTCCCTTTTCCTACACTACAAAGTAGTAAAGCAATGCAAAGTAATTGTTGCATCAAACATCTGTGTCAGCCAAAAGATAGAGGAGGGATCTAGAGGGACTGCTATAATGGACTTAATTCTTACTAACAGAGATGAAATGATAGAAGGGGGTGACGCTGTAGGAACATTGTGGGAGAGTGACTATATCATATTGGAATTCAGTATAATGCAGTGCAAATACAGGCAATAGAACAAAACCAAACCAATACCTTAGACTTTAAAAGAGATGATTTCAACAAACTTAAAGAGAGCTTGGTAAGGATTCCATGGATGAAAATCTTAAATGGGAAAACAACTCAAGAAGCTTTGAAAATTCTGAAAAACGTGATTATAAATGCCCAGTTTAGCACAATATCACTGGGAAAAAAAAATCCAAGAAGAAACCAGCATGGTTACATAAAGAACTCTCGATAAACTGAAAGAAAAAAAAGGGTAAATATAAAAAATGGAAAGAGGGACACATAACTAAGACAGAATAACAGCATATAGCCTGAATCAGCAAAGATGAAGTCAGAAAAGCTAAGACTCAGATTGAACTAAGACATGCGACAAATGTCAATAATAAAAAAAGTTTCTTTCAACATGTAATAAATAAGAAAAAAGTTAAGGAAACAATTGATCCACTAATGCAGACATGTCTAACACAAGGCCTATGGATCTGGCCCACAATTGGCCAATATTTAGCCTCAGGGATGCCCTAGAGATGACGAGGGACTGGCTCCTGCCACCCTGGCCCCGGCCAGCTTGGCAGCCCCCAAGGTGCGCGGACAGGAGGTGGTGAGTGCGAGCGGGCAGTTGGCATCTGGCAGCAGGGGCTGCATAGCCCGCTGTGAATACCAGGCTGGCCATCCAGCAGCAGTGCTGTGGCAGCATCAGCAGCACATGGAGTTGGGGTTGGCAGCACATGATGCGGTCCACTGGACAGGCCTACTTTGTCCATCTCTTTTTGGTTGGAAAGCAGTTCATCACTGGTCATCTCAGCCCCCTTGCGGGTCTTGCCCATGATCCATGGGTGGAGCACATTCCCATCAGGCACCTTGGTACCTGCTGTAGCCATGGCTGCCAGCCCCTCACACAGATCCATTAGGCCGCCACCCAGAGCTGCAGGCCTGCCCAGCACGAAGGAGGCGAAACGGTCGGCTAGAAAGCCCTGAGTAGAGATAGTAGAGCATGCCCAGGGTCAGCAAGCAAAAGGCCAACCCAAGTGGGGAAAGCCAGATCCCCACTGGTGTTATGGCCACCCAGCCCCAGCAGAAATAGGGGGAGGCATACAGTCCTAACTGGGACTGGGGCATGGCACTAATGGGGATCCAGCTTTCCCTGCTCAGGGTGGCCTTTTGCTTGCTCGGCATGCTCTACCACCTCCACTTGGGGATTCCTAGCCAGCCGCTTTGTCTCCTTTATGCCGGGTGGGTCTGCCACTCTGGGCTGTGGTGGCAGACTAATGGACCTGCACAAGCTGCTGGTGGTGGCAGCCTGAGGTGGGGCCAAAGTGCATCAGGTGTGTGAGGGGAACAGGCTCCACATGCAGGCCAAGGGCAAGATTTGCAAGGGGGCTGAGGAGATGACCAGCAGTGACCTGCTCTCCAACTGCAAGCAAAGACAGATCGGATGAAGTAGGTGTGTCTGGTGGTCTGCATTATCTGTCTCTCCCTCCCCTCCCCTACTCTACCTGCTGCTTGAGGTCTGGCTCTGTATTCACAGTGGGCTGCGGAGGCCCAGAGTGTGCCAGTCAAAGGCTCAGCAGGCTGTGGATGCTGACGGACACCGTCAGCCCCCATGTGCTCGCTGGCCTCTGTGTGCAGGGGCTGATGGTGTCAGGCAGCAGCTGCCCCAGCCCCTAACTTGCCTCACCTCATCCCACAGAATGAGCCGCCTGCCCACCACCCCACTGGCCAGAGACCCCCTGGATCTCCACTCAACCTGCTCTGCTCCCACAGGCATCCTCTCCACAAGCAATGTTGAGGTGACCATGACCACTCAGCCAGCCATGACCACCGCACCCATGTTCACCCAGTGGACACCCCCCCCCCCCCCCCGTGGGCATCACAATGCTGATGCAGTCCTCAATGAAATTGAGTCTGACACCCCTGCACTAATGGAGAAGATGGCAAGGAAGTGATGGGTAGCAGGGAGAAAGCAGAGCTGCTTAATTAATTTTCTGCATCTATCTTCACCCAAAAAGATAATACATTCCAAACTACCAAAAACAGAACCATAAAATACAGATTAGGAATACATATTTAAAAAGGCAAGAAAATGGTAAGAGAACAGCAGACATGATCTCAGAACCATTGAACCATATCTTTCATATGGTCTGATGTTAACCTTGGAGTTAATCTATGTGCCAAGAATGAAACTTTGGCAGCTATATGCCTCTTCATTTCAACTTACCATTAGAGTAAGGGAGGGAGGTATTGCTTTAGAATTGGTTAGATGGAGAAACAAAACCTCTATGATTCTGCTGAAGACCATGAGAGCCTGAAACTTTTCCAAGGACACTGCAGCAAGTGTGGAGAGGAAGTAGATGGTTCCCATAACAAAGTGAAATTGTTTACATGAACTCGATGAGAGGAAGGGGGCTTGGCCGGAGAAATTATTGTTTAATTCTATGAACTGGTGTCTATGAACCTCAGAATTAGTTTTGCTTTGACATTACCATGCCATTTATTCAATAAACAGTAAGATTTTCGGAAACAGAATGAACATGAAGTTTTAATTGGATTCTCCAGCTGGATGTTGACAATACGCAGATCTGGGTGCTAACTGCTGGTGCACCAACAATCACTAGCCAGATCAGCCTAGATTAATTCCGGAGGCTAAAACATATGAGGAATGGTTGCCAGAATTGGATATGCCTAGTCTAATAAAATGAAGGATTACAGGCGTCATGACAGCAGTGTTCCAATATATGAGGAGCTGCCATAAAGAAGAGGGAATCAACCTATTTTCCAACAGACCAGAAGGCAGGCAAGAAGCAATGGATGAAAATTAATCAAGGAGAGAAGCAACCTAAAACAAAGGAGAAATTTCCTGACTGTTAGAACAATTATCCACTGGAATGACTTGGCTTCAGAAGTTGTGGGTGCTCCATCCCTAGAGATTATTAAGAGTTTTTATAGATTAGACCAGAGGTCCCCAACCTTTTGGGCACCAGAGACTGGTGCCGTGGAGAAAGGTTTCTTTCTTTCTTTCTTTCTTTCTTTCTTTCTTTCTTTCTTTCTTTTCTCTCTCTCCCTGCGCTGTGGTGGGGAATAGGCCCCACCTTCACTCAAGATCAGAAGGGAAGGGTGCTGTGGGGCCCTCCTCCCCTTCATTTATTTTTTTATTTGTTTTTATTTTTCCATTTCTTCCACAAACACATCAACACATATACCGCAATTCATAAATACATACTCGTAAGTTTGGGTGTTGCTCGCCCATTTCCCCTTTCACTGTATCCATCCTCCTTCTCTCTCTTCCCTCTTCTCTACTTTCTTTTCCCTCTTCTCCTTTCTTTCCTACTTCCCTCTCCTCTCCTCTCCTCTCCTCTCCTCTTCTCTCCTCTCCTCTCCTCTCCTCTCCTCTCCTCTTCCTTCACTACTCCCCTCCCATTTCTCCCCACTTCTCCTCCTCTTTTCCTCTAACCTTTCTACTTCCTTCCCTGTGGAGAAAGGTTTTTCAACAGACCAGAGGGGGTGTGGTTTTGTGTACTGCCTACATCCCGTGAATGGGGCTTCGCTTGTTTGTGCAGCCTGGTTGCTGGCATGCTGTGTGTCGTGTAGTGGGTTCTGGAGAGCAGGAAGGATGCCAGGACGATGAGTACAGCATAACAGCTCTTCATTAGGTGGGAGTGACAGAGCTCTGGAATAGGGGTTACCTCCATTCTTTATATACCTGGCCACGTATGCAGCCACCCAATTGGATTGAACCTCTGTTTCCCGCCAAAACTGATTCCCGCCAAAACAGTTACGCCTCCTGGTGGTGACTGTTATACAAGTGCTTTAGGTGTTCCTTTAAACCTTTTACATAACACTGTGGACCGGTACCGGTCCACAGACCAGGGGTTGGGGACCCCTGGGTTAAACAACTAATTGTTCAGATTGGTATAGGGTCTCCTGTTTGTGCAGGGGGTTGGACTAGAAGTCCTCCTAACTCTGTTATTCTGTTAGACAAACAGAATTCTGTTGGGCTAGCAAGCTTGTTCCCTCTTAGGAAATACCTCTGATCAAAATCAGAAGGACTCTGTTGCATCAGGTTTGTGTCTTGCTTGCAATACCTAGATTAGTTAATTACCAGAAATAGTAAAGGCAGGCTGGTATAATGCAATGTTACAGATCTGGAGAAATCATAAAGAAAGAGGCTTTGATCAGAGAAAATAATGCCCTATTCCTAAAACTACTAAATGATTGGGCTAGAATAGATACTGTTTTATCCTGGGATTGAGTCATTATTGAAATACCCATGCCAAACCTGCCAAACCTCGGGGGAAAGTATGTTTTATTTCAAATGTATATAATGGAATGAACTGGGTTTAGCTCAGATTCCGAATACTGAGCAACACTAAAGCGTAAAATTCCATTCATACAATGAGAAAGCTACAAGAGTTGTAGTTGACCACAGTAAAGCAGCTGAGAGTTGAGAAAAAAATTAATGGAGCCAAAGCAGCATTAGTTTTACCATCCACTCAGAATTCTGATTGATAAGGAGTTTAGAGATGCTGATTCTTCAAGTGAACATTAGAGACTCCCCCATGTTGCTCAGCTTGCAGTCTAGCATTCTAATGAAATTGCAAGCTTATATTTTACAGTATCCATTACAAATGTAGAAGCAGCAGAAAAGGCATTACACCAATGAAGTAGTGCAAAAGACTATAAAGCTCTTTGAAGTGACTTGATTCAATTTCCTGCTTCAAAGTGAGCCTTTACTTTGATTTGTGAATCTGCTTCCCTGAGGTGATTCAACTGCATTTTAATCAAGTTGAAGCACTCCCTTTGAAGCTTTTCACTGCCAAAAATTTTATAGCTCTTCTGCTCTGTACCAGTTTTGCTATATGTTGCTCGTGTTTCATATTTATTCTTTGCAGAATCTCTGTGTTTCAACTTCAAGTAGGAATAGAAGATGAAAATCTCTCCAGCTCTGGGTTGTATAAATAGAGGCATAGAATCAAGATCACATGAGGTATTAGTACCTCTTTATAAAACCCTAGTAAGACTGCAACTGGAATACTGAAGCCAGTTTTGGTCACCATATCACAAAAAAGATGTCAAGAGTTTGGAAACAGTTCAAAGAGCAACTAAGATGATCAAAGGCCTGGAGACTAAAACATACAAAGAATAGCTGCAGGACTTGGGTTTGGCTAGTCTAAAGAAACAGGGGAGACATGATAGTAGTATTCCAGTATTTGAAGAGCTGTCACAAAGAAAAGGGGGTTAAATTATTCTCCAAAGCACCAGAGGGGAAGGACAAAAAACAATGGTTGGAAACTTACCAAAGAGAGAAGCAACCTGGAATTAAGCAGAAACTTCCTGACAGTGAGGACAATTAACCAGTGGAACAGTTTGCCCTCAGAAATCATGGGTGCTCCATCACTGGAGGTTTTTAAGAAGAGACTGGACAGTCATTTGTCTGAGATGGTTTAGGTTCTCCTGCTTGAGCCATGGGCTGGACTAGAAGACCTCCAAGTTCTCTTCTCTTCTCTTCTCTTCTCTTCTCTTCTCTTCTCTTCTCTT
>JAKJMR010000173.1:858676-939417 GCA_024449315.1 Daboia siamensis
CTTCTCTTCTCTTCTCTTCTCTTCTCTTCTCTTCTCTTCTCTTCTCTCCTCTCCTCTCCTCTCCTCTCCTCTCCTCTCCTATTCTATTGCTTTTCAACCAGTGGTATAGGTACCACCTGTGGTACATTGGCACCTGGCAGGTGGTACGTGACCATCCTAGAAAAGTGGTAGTGGGGGAGGGGAATGAGCTGAACTGGTGGCAGCACTGCACAAGGCTGAGCAAGAGATGGCTGGAGCTACAGGGCTGTCAGGGCTCAGTGGAAGTGCCAGGATCAGCGCCAGGCTCCAGATAGAGCTTGGCGCTGATCCTGGTGCTTCTGCTGAGCCCAGAAGAAGCGCTGATCAGCTGGAATGTTGCAGGATCTCCAGGGTCTTGTGATTTACATTCAGATGCTTGGCAACTGATTTATATTTATGATGGTCACAGTGTCCCAGGGTCATGTGAAGTGACCAAAACCTGCTGCAACCACCCAGCAGACGGGGGGGGGGGGGAGATAAAAACCAACCCCCACCCCCACTGCCAATCCTCAACAGAAATGCTCACAACAATGAAAACTTTGGACAGGAGGAAGAGCGCTGCTAGGTGGGCAGGCAGGTGTCTTGCTTGTCTGTGGCTCGGCGGGCACTTTTTTCAGTGCCATTGTAACTTCAAACAGTCACTAAGTGAACTGCTGTAAGTCGAGGACTATCTGTACTTCATCACTTTTTTCCTTTTGTTTGGTCATCAAGTTTTTGACACCTTGCTAGGCGACTGGTGGTATTCGGATGTTGCCATATCCTAAAAGTGGTACAATGGGTGAAAAAGTTGAAAAGCCCTATTCTATTCTATTCTATTCTATTCTATTCTATTCTATTCTATTCTATTCTATTCTATTCTCACCTTTTTTGCTGCTAAAATAAGTGAAGTTCATATCGAAGCCAAATATTTTATTGTCGTGTATCTACTAAGATAATTTGCTGAAAATTGCTGAATTGTAACTGTGGCTTAGGGCAGTTTTTGTTTTTATATATCTTCTTGCTTTCCTGCCCCAAAGAAATGACACGAGTCAGTGAATCAATTTTACAGAAACAAGGATAGGAAAAGCTAACAGAGCCTATGCTACATGGCATTTCATTGTAGTATAGTTTTCTTGTCTGATAGCAGTATTTCTTTAACAAAGCATAATTAGCTGACATTAATAGACATTCTTATTGAAGTATTATGTGTTAATTAGTCTTTCAAGGATAGAAGAAGCTATTTTTCACTCTAGGGCTGAAGATGCTGTAGCTTAATTTCAAGAACTTCCCAGCCTCAGGCCAGCAGAGACGAGCTACTTAACTTATTTGGTTTCTATCATTTATCTAAAATTAACAAATTATCTAAATTTAGCTAAATTAGCTAAATTTCTACTGAGAATTGTTTTCAGGCTTTGAATCAACAATTCTCCCCTTCCATTTATTTCTGCTTGAAATGTCTTTCATTTTATTTTAATTTTATGATAATTTCCCTCTTAAAAGAACGCTGTTTACTATATTTTCAGAAAAGCACAGTGAAATATGATAGATTAAGATTCTGAGCTTGTTAGAATTTGCACATGCACGTGACAATAGTTGTCTTTATGAGCCATATACAGTACAAAGAAAGCAGAAAGCATGAGGTGATAAGAAGCCATGGCAAGCCTCTTTTCATTTTCTTAATAAGACTCTCATCCAGTAAGTATATAGTTATCGTTAATCAATCCCAAAAGAGGTATCATGGATTTGCAGCTTCAAGATGTTATTGAATATAGTTTCAGCAATTTGCTTGTCCAGTGACAAGCAATGTTTGTATCTGAGTCTGAGCAAAATACTAACTACAGAAAATCAACACTTGCTAGTCTGTTCCCTTATGTTATTTTTTTCTTTCTTTCTCAAATTCCTTGTTAGGGAAAGATTGTGTCTCTCTGTCAAATGTCTGGATTATAATTATTTCAGCAAATACCCCCTATATAAAGAAGAAATGAGAACACAGACACAGAACTTTATGTGTGTGAAGGCATTTGGCATTTGGACTTTTAAAACAGTATCTTAGACTAAGAAATTGCTGTTTTTGAGGTTGGTGTTGAAGGATTCTGAAACAAAGGGAAATTGTTTAGTCTAACCAGTGCTTTTTTTGTAAAAGAAAAAGGTGTCGGAACTCACACATGTCATACAACCCGCCTTGCCTACCCTACAAGGTTCCATCCAAAAAAGGTGCCGGAACGCCGTTCTGAGCGTTCTATGACAAAAAAAAGCCCTGAGTATAACTGTTGCTTTCTTGCTTTTTGTAATCAGCTTTTGCACCAGAGAAATGCTTAGGAAACATGTACCTGGGTGTGATATACTGAAGGAGGGAATAAGGGAGTGTACAGGAATGATTGATGTCTTCTTTATGATGTAATGGCTCTGTTGTCTGTTTTTCATCGGCTAACAAAGTTTATAAAGCAATGCTACCAACTTTCTAATGTGTGGCACTTCTGGATGTAACTCTGCCAGTGTTCCAGATTGTTGGCCACCCAGCTGCTTAATTTGATCAAATAAAGTGCTGCTTGATCAAAGTCTCCGCTTGGGTTATCTGATTAGATTGATATGGTATCTCAAGTTTAAGTAAGGGACTGGGACCTTACAGAATGAAGCATAATAATGATTTATTTATATAGATAGTGAATCATTCTCATTGTCTGTTATGCCTGTAGCATACTAAGATGGTGAATAGCTAGCTAGCATTGCTGCCAGTATGGTTTTATGCTTGCAGAGAAAAAGAACCATGGTTCATTTATGCAACCTAAATGAAAGAACCTAATCCTGCAAAAACCACCTGAGGACCTTTTGAAGGGACCTATGGTTTATGAATATTAGAATCTGCCAGTTAATAAAAAGTGCTCATATCCTGAAATGACTTCAGAACTACACCATGTTATATTTGCTACAATAACCACCTTCCCATAGCTAACAATATCTTATGCTTTCTATATCACGTATAACTTTCCTCAGCTGGAAAACAATGAAAAATCCGATTTTAAGGGTCAAGTGTAAGAACGATAAAGAAAAATTGCTTCTTTTGTTGTTGCTTCTTTTTGCCAACTAGGCCAGTCAAGAGCCTTGGTGGAGCAGTGGGCTAATGCCTCCTTAAGTAACACCAGCTGCCTGCAATTAGTGCAGGTTCGAGTCCCACCAGGCTCAAGGTTGACTCAGCCTTCCATCCTTCTGAGGTAGGTAAAATGAGGACCCAGATTGTTGGGGGCAATAAGCTGACTTTGTAATAATGCCGCTTGGGGGTGGCGAAAGCCCTAATAAGCAGGCATATACATAGAATGAAGGCTATTGCTAAGCACATTGGTTTGTGCTTCTTAGATTGTAAGCCGCCCTGAGTCTTTGGAGAAGGGCGGGATATAAATGGGATTAAAAAAAAATTCTTTATTTGTGATGGAAGTACCTACAAATTATAGACATAATATTCAGCACTGAGCTCAGCCAGTCAGTAAGAAACAACTATTGAACAATATTCTTAGAAAGCCCAACCTGTAGGCAGAACTTACATCAAAAATTAAGAACACTGCTTGTAGCCTCAGTACAAGATAAATAATTGTTTTCTGAATTCACAAACCTCCTATGCGTCTCGGGAGGTTACACGAGGCTGGCTCCTAGCAGTTATCAATGCCTCACTGAGTGAAGGGTACTTCCCTGCCGCCTTGAAAGAGGCGGTGGTAAGGCCCCTCCTTAAGAAACCTGCATTGGATCCAGCTATTTTAAATAACTTTCGTCTTGTCTCCAACCTTTGCTTTCTTGTGAAGGCTGTTGAGAGCGTGGTGGCACGGCAGCTCCCTTTGGTCCTGGAGGAAACTGAGTGTCTGGATCCGTACCAATCGGGTTTCAGGCCTGGGTATAGCATGGAGACGGCATTGGTCGCACTGGTGAATGATCTCTGGCGGGCCTGAGATAGGGGATATTCCTCTGTCCTGGTCCTATTAGATCTCTCAGCAGCTTTTGATACCATCAACCATGGTATCTTGCTGCAACGTCTTGAGGGGTTGGGGGTGGGAGGCACCGTTTTGCGGTGGTTCTCCTCCTACCTCTCGGGCCCTTCGCAGACGGTGTTGGCAGGGGTGCCTCAGGGGTCGGTACTTTCGCCTCTCCTGTTCAACATCTATATGAAGCCCCTGGGAGAGATCATCCGTGGCTTCGGGGTGAGGTATCATCAATATGCTGATGATACCCAGCTTTTCATCTCCACCCTGAACCAACTCAGTGATGCCCTCGATGTGATGTCCCGTTGCCTGGAAGCGGTACAGATTTGGATGGGAAAGAACAGGCTCCGGCTCAACCCGGCCAAGACTGAGTGGCTTTACGTACCGGCATCTTGTTTAGTCCAAGAGGTTCCATCTTTGGTTATAGGAGAAGAGATGTTACCTCCCGTTGATAGAGCACGCAATCTAGGTGTCCTCCTGGATTCACGACTCAGTTTTGAAGGTCATATTGGAGTCGTGGCTAGGGGGGCATTTGCCCAGGTTCGCCTGGTAAGCCAGTTGTGCCCCTTTCTGGACTGAGATGCCCTACGTACAGTCACTCACGCACTTGTTACCTCCCGTATAGATTACTGCAATGCTCTCTACATGGGACTGCCCTTGAAGACCACCCGGAGGCTTCAGCTGGTGCAGAGTGCGGCTGCACGGGTAGTGATGGGAGCACCCCGATACTCCCATATTACACCCCTCCTGCGTGAGCTGCATTGGTTACCGGTTGTCCTCCGGATGAGATTTAAGGTGCTGGTACTTACCTTTAAAGCCCTACATGGCTTAGGCCCAGGATACTTGCAGGACCATCTGCTGCCGGGAATGATTTCCCATCGCCCAGTATGCTCATACAGAGAAGGCCTCCTCAGGGTACCGTCGGCTAGACAATGTCGGCTGGCGACCCCCAGGGGGAGAGCCTTCTCTATGGGAGCGCCAGTCCTATGGAACCAACTCCCCCCTGAGCTTCGGATGGCCCCAGATCTCCAGTCCTTTTGCTGTGGCCTCAAAACACTCCTTTTCCACCTGGCTGACCTGGACTGACAGGGATTTTAATTATGTTTTTAATTTTTAACTCTAATTTTTAATTTATTTTAATTTTAATTTTAATTTATTGTACAGGGGCCTTTAATTTTAATTTTTATTTTAACTTCTGTATTTACTGTATGTTATTGTTGTTAGCCGCCCTGAGTCCTTTGGGAGATAGGGCGGCATATAAGTCCCAATAATAAATAATAAATAAATAAATAAACAATCCTATATCCCTTCAAACAGCCTTAAGTGGCCATTTTAATTTTATAAACTAGTTTTCAAGTTTTGAATTTTGTTCTAAGACTCTCCTGTGAAGTAGAATGCTACCTTTTACATTCTGTACATATGCAATTAATTGTGACCTAACTAATAATAAGTCAGATCTGTTTAAACTTAGGTAACATTTATGAAAATGGAAGTATTGGATTTGAAAGGATTAAAGATAATGTTCAATTAGAGCAATTAAGAATAATTTTAAATCAGTGATGGACTGAAGTGATACGGAATGCCTCAAGACCTCTAATCCTTTGTTTGACCAGGTAAAATTGTGGAAGCTTGCTTTCTTGGTTAGTTATTAGTTTAAAGATAGTTTGTAGCTGGCATTGTGCCTCACTGTGTATAACTTATTTCACTTTTTGTTGTCAGCTCACTCACTTTAGAGAGATTATTTGGGCTCTACAGAGTGTGTAGGTTTCTTATCAATATATGTATGTCAGGCCTGCCCCAGTCTGATCTCCTAGGGAAGTAAAACTCTTTACTCCATTTGAGTGAAGTGAAAAGGCACTTTTACTAAGAGATGCTGATAGAGTCAAGCAGAATCTAAAGTTCCCACACACCAATACCGAACTCACCCCTTGGTTCCCCCTAGCCCTCCCCCCATGATCCGTCATTGTGGAACCAATCCGGCATCTCCGAAATGCTTTTGGAAATGCTAAGCTATTTAGATTGGTGAAATTCCACTCTCAGGGTAAAGCGTTTGTGTTGTCAGCATGGCAGCAAGAACCAGATTCCCAAACTCTCTGTTCTTCCTCAACAACATATCAATCTCACCTACCAATTCCCCTCATAAAAGTATACAGCTTTATTGCCCATTAGTTCCCCCATCCCTTCCCCGCTTGATGGCAGGATGCCAGCAAGGTGCCAAGTCAAAGTTGATGGATCTGGCAATGTATTGCAATTCTCTAAATACTAATTCTTTAGAAATATATTGGGCAGCAGTATACGTGTAGTTCTTATTCATAGTCATTGTGAGTAATTGGCATTTTATCTGATTCCTCCTCTTCTTTTACAGTTTTTATATATAAATTCTGTTTTATTCTACCTTGCATTGACAAAGTAATTTTCTAGAAATTGCTTGCATATAAGGCTGAGAATTTTTAACTTTAACTGGGGTTTTTATTTTTCTCTCAGGGATTGATTTAATCTTTTTAATTGTTTTTAACTTTTTGTAAACCACCCTGAGTCCTTCGGGAAAGGGAGGTATATAAATCTAAATAAATAAATAAATAAATAAATAAATAAATAAATAAATAAATAAATAAATAAATAAATAAATAAATAAATAAATAAATAATATCCAGCACAGACCTATTCAGTTATATAGAGGATTAGAGAGAATTCAGATGCCTTCAAATATAGTATTTACAAGGCAACAGAGTTTCAAAGAAAGAAGACAAATGAGAGATGGCTATTACTGAACTGGCATATGCAACTTCAAGACCCACCACAGATCCTCACTCGACTCACCAACCTGAAGCTCTTATAAACAGAACACTGACACTGATATCCTCTGAACTCTGCTGAAGATGTGACCTAGGCTGGTAACGAAACGTTCGGAAACCAACCCACAAGCTCAGAGAACAAACCTTTACCCTCATATTCAACTGTATCATATAGCAAGAGAGAGAACAAGCAAAATTTATATTATGAAAATATTATGACAGAATACAGATGATGCATATAATAATTTTTGAAGGTTTTTTAACTAAGAAACATTATCTATGTGCAGGTACTTTTCTGTAATTTACAGGGAAGTTCTTTGCCTGGAGATTCTTCTAATCTTAAAGTAAGTGCTTCAAAGCTGTGAAATAAAATAATTCTAGTGCTAGGTTATATAACCATGAAGTGGTGTTATAAGTTTTCATATACAAGTAAAGTTCAAATAAAGTTCAAACAAATTATTATTTTTTTTTTTGAAAAAGTAGATATTGATAAAGTAGCATTCAGGAACCATGAATTTCAGTAGCTAAGGAGCTTCTACCATGCTTCCCAGGTACAATTTTTTAAAAAAAATAAATTAAACTAATAATTTAAGTAGCGTGGGAAGGGAGGTATCTGTGGGCATACCCATTAATATCAGTGGGATTAAAATTCATGTCAAGGCTTAAATTAGTTCAAGCAAGGCTAATTTTGGATTCCATCCTATAATCCAAAAGCAAATTCAAGAATTAATTTCACAGCTAATAAAACATGAAAAATGAATTCCATTGCTGTGACATGAAAGGATGTAGAGTCAAAAGAAATTAAGATACAACAGTCTAGCACAGTACAAATGGTTCCTATGGCTTCTGCAGAAGAACACCAGGATAATTATTCCTGTTATTGATTAAACATTTTGTAATTGTAGATTAAAGAGATGCGGTGGCTCAGTGGTTTAGGATGCTGAGGTTGTCGATCAGAAGTTCGGCAGTTTGGCGGGTCAAATCCCGAGTGCAGTGAAACAGAGTGAGCGCCTGTTACTCGTCCCAGCTTCTGCCAACCTAGCAGTTTGAAAGCACGTAAAAATGCAAGTAGAAAAATAGGGACCACTACAGTGGGAAGGTAACAGCGTTCTGTGCGTATTTGGCGTCTAGTCATGCCAGCCACATGACCACGGAGACATCCTCAGACAAGCGCTGACTCTTTGGCTTTGAAACGGAGATGAGCACTGGCCCCTAGAGTCAGAAACGACTAGCACACATGTGTGGGGGAACCTTTACCTTTACCTTTAATCAGGGCTTTTTTTGTCATAGAACGCCCAGAATGGAGTTCTGGCACCTTTTTTGGATGGAACCTTGTAGAGTAGGTAAGGTGGGTTGTATGATGTGTGTGACTTCTGGCACCTTTTTTTCTTACAAAAAAAAGCACTGCTTTTAATTGTAGACTACATATTGAAATTCAGTCATTATCTCTGTTTTCAGGCTGGACCCTTGAGGGAATCTGGATAGAAAAAAGTACAAAAGTGAGACTGTCGCAATAGACTTGATGAGAAAAAGAGTTTTAAGATTAGATCTCTTCTTCCAATGTTAAAAGGAAAAAATCCTAACCTTATGCCTGCTATCATAGGGATCATATGTTGCATTCTGGTTGGTTTCAGTCCATTTTCCTTGTGCCACTGTACGAAATTCTGTAGCTAGACTGAACTAGAGATATAAACTCCAGTCAACTACTTCTGGATGACCATGGCCAATCAGTCTACATATAAGCAACTTGCCCTCCAGGTTCTTAGGCCCCAAGCAACACATCAAATGTCATGCAAAATATCTGCAGGATATCATTTGTGCCACTTTTTCTCTAATCTTATTGAATGTTACTTTGTAATATGTGTTATCCACATGCTAAGGAGAAAAATGTTATGTAGGGATCAATTTCCTTCATAATTTAGAATTCTGCTTGATTAAAGAAATAAAACTGTCTATAGAGCCCTCTCCCTTTATTGAAAATAAAAGGCTCTTTTGAATATATTAAAATTATTTCCTTCAATAATTTCTAAACAGTACTCTTAATACATTCTCATACCCATACTCTTTGTTTAAGTATATGCATGTGAAGATGCAATTTACTACAAGGGCCTCTGTCTTAGAGCAAAGCTTGAGGACAGGACCTATATCATGATGGATTTGAACAAGTGAGATTATGTCTGGCATTGCCATCAGAAAAATCAGTAACTCTAAAAGCACATTTTATAGCTGGATTACTATAAAATCAATTTCTATAAGAATCTGCACAGAAAAGTTACTTTTAATGGTGCAAAAGTGAAATGTTATCGCTGCAAATCATAAGTTAAAATCCTAAAGCTATCAGTGCAGCGCACAAAGGAAAGGGCAAAGAGAAGGAAAGTGTGCATTTAACTCTATTTAATCATGTTATGATTATTTTTTATCAGTTACCTGTTTAGAAGAACACTTCTGTCATACTATAGTTCATATACTTGCCATATAATATTGAATTTTAATAGGCTTCTAAATAGTTTCTAAGCTAGCAAATTCTCCTTTCTTAC
Source organism: Daboia siamensis (assembly GCA_024449315.1). Lineage (NCBI taxonomy): Eukaryota > Metazoa > Chordata > Lepidosauria > Squamata > Viperidae > Daboia > Daboia siamensis. The sequence continues at coordinate 867,974 of JAKJMR010000173.1, forward strand.
TGCTAAATTTATTGAAATTTCCTCTTATAAGAAAAATAAGAACTATTAAATATCTGTAAAGAGTCTGAAGGATGCTCACATGTCAGTAACTTTTTAATTGCTTGATTACAAATTTAGACAAAGTCACTGTAGAGAAAAGACAATATTGGCATGTTTGCTTTTATTTTTTTTTAATTAATTTGTTGTTCTTCTTTTCCTTATTTAACAATGATTACAAGTACATTACATTCTTTAAGTAGTTCTGACTCAGCAAAGTATTGCTAACTTCTATATATATAAACCAACAACTTAGCAATGTATTGGATGTTTCAGTTATTGAAAGCAAGTTGACTTCAACATTATTGCACATCCTCTCTGAAGGGCTAAATAGTTATTGTTTCAATTTCCAAGAAGAGTTTATCTAGGTCTTCCATGGTTTTAGAGTTGCTACAAGTGTCTTTCATTCTAAAATGCAAAATCTCTAAAGAAATCTCTTTAACCTAAAGTAAATCTGCTATGTGTTTCAAACACATTTTTGAAAAATATAGCATATTCCAAAATGGCTGGGTATTGTTATAATATTGTGGTTAGTTGCAGATTCAACCAGATATTTAGTTGTAAATGGCATTTTTATCTACCTATCAATTCTTTTTCAAGGACCTGGGATTGGTATATGTTGTTTGATGTTGCTAAAGGTATTGTTACAGGATGTAAGCTGTTATTATTATCTGTTCATAAATATGTGAAGTCACAGCTGGTGCAACTGATATTCACCTTCATACCCACTGAATTTTTCAAAAAGCTTTGGATGTCATCAGCATGGCATATGTGCAGATCCCAAGCAGTGTGGCCTTTTGCAATTGACCAATTGCAAAAAAAAAAAAAAAAAAAAAATACTGTGCAGATTTTCTAAGATTTGTTGGATCCAAGATCCTAAACCCCAATTTCTATCCATATCCATGAAAGTTTGTTTGCTTTTTCTAAACAGAAATATAAAATGTAATTGTATCATTAATTTCTTCAATATATATTAACTGTTCTTCAAACTTTTTTTCCTTGGGCAATTGTAGTTATACTCTTGTTTTTGGTCATATTATGTGTTCAGGTATTATTACATTGTCCCTTTCCTGTCTTGTCACTTCCTGTTACAAGCATTGATGAGAAAGAGAAGGGAAGAAAGCCTTCATCTTCCATTCAGAGAAGTTGGTTGTGGCAAGTTGGCTGGGTGAATTGTCAAAGACCCTTGTGAGTGGCTTCTTGAATTGTCTATGGAGTTTTTCAATGGCAATCGCAACCCATCTGGGGATATTGTGGGTGAGCAGAATATCCCTACACACCTTTAGCCAGCTTAAGCCCTGGAGAGGTATAGGGGCAGTTATATTTTTGGCAAAGTCTGTATATAGGCCAGGTTATAGTTAGGAGAACATGGTTTCCTTTATGGAACATGGCTGTTAGCTATTATGTATTCATGTTGGAGGTGGAGGCCTTTCACCGTCACTCCCCCCTAGCTCTGAAAGAGGGAGCAGGCAGCGTAAGTCAGGCAGAGGACAAGAGGGCGATGGTTGTCACCTGGCAATTGATCAGCAGGGTGGGGCAAAGCAGGGGCAGGAAGGATCTAAGAAAGCTCCTCCAGCAGCGGATGTGGCTGTTACACAGTGGCGGTGGAGACCTTTCACCGCCATTCCCCCCTTGGTCCAAAATGATGAAGGGGGATCTGGTAAAGGGACTGAGGCTCCCTCACACATCCTCCATAGCATGGCAGTCTGGCTCAGGAGGGGAGTGAAAAGGAAGAAATGAGTGTGGGGTGCATGGGGCAGCTCCATCCTCCCTCCCACATACACACCTGCCTTGCCTCAATTCATGGCAGTGGCACTGGTGCAACATGCACTCTCCTGCCCTTTTGTGACTCAAGCAATCGGATGGTGGGATGGTGTGGATGGGTGGCCACAAAGTAAGACATCCCCAGAAAATAAACCCTAATGGGTCTTTTGGTCCAAAGAATATTATAAGACCTGGTCTTATTTTTGGGAAAACAGAGGGAGACTTCAATGGTTTTTTTTTTTTTTTTTATTGAAAAGTTTTTCAATACATTTTATTTATTACATCCCATCCCCCAACCCTTCCCTCCCTTCCCAACCCTATCCCACCCTCTCACCCTCCCCTTCCCCCCTCCCCCCTCCCCGACTTCCCAGAGCTGGATACAAGGTATAAAAATAAAGTAAACAATCATAAACTCCCATATACTAATAACAACAAACTATTAAATCTCTCGCACTTTAGCTCTTATAAATTGACTACAAGCAATATACTTATTCAAATGCTAGATGAAACTTTTTAGTCCTGTATTTATTCTGGATGTAATCAATCCATTTCTTCCACTCCACAATATATCGTTGTTGCGAATGGTCTTTCAAGTATGCTGAAATCTTCGCCATTTCCGCCAGGTTGGAAACTTTTAAAGTCCATTCCTCTATAGTCGGCAGTTCTTCCTTCTTCCAGTATTGCCCTATTAAAAGTCTCGCTGCCGTAATTAAGTTCAACATCAGATTAATGTCCAGCACGGTAGTATCAGTAATAATGCCCAGTAAAAACAATTGCGGACAAAACTTTATCCTTTTCTTGAATATCTTCTGCATATTCCACCAAATTTTAATCCAAAATGCTTTGATCTTTTTACAACTCCACCATATATGAAAGTACGTTGCATCTTCACCGCCACATCTCCAACATTTAGGCTGATAATTCGGATACATACTTGCTAACTTTTTAGGATCTAAATGCCACCTATAAAACATTTTATAAAAGTTCTCTCTTAAGTTTTGAGCTTGCGTAAATTTCACATTTCTCACCCAGATCTTTTCCCAAATGTCCATTGTGATAACTTCCTGAATATTCTGTGCCCATTTTATCATACAATCCTTAACAATTTCTGTTTCTGAATCAATCTCTATCAATGCAAGATATATCCGTTTAATATGTGCTGGTCCCTGATTTCTAATTTGCTTTACCAAATTTTCATCATCCATTAAAAAACCAATTTTCTGGTCCTCTTTCCACCTGGCTTGTAATTGCCCATATTGAAACCAAGTTTGAACAATCTTTTTTTCTCGTAAAAGATTATATGACTTCAAACACCATACATTCCTCTCCAAACTCAAAATTTCCTTATATGTAATCACATCATGTTTAAATCCAACATTTATATTCTCTATTGCGTGTTTGGGTATTGCCCATAAAGGTATCTTGTAATTTAACTTTTGTCTATGCTTTTTCCAAACTCGCAACAAAGCATGCCTCAAAATATGCATTTTAAACACATTGTCTACCTTCTTGTCATACAATAAATATGCATGCCAACCAAATAACAAATCATGCCCTTCAAGATTTAATAGTCTCCCCTGTGTCAAATTAATCCAATCACTTATAGCTGATAATGCCGCAGCTTCATAATATAATTTAAGATTGGGCATTTTTAGACCACCTCTTTCACGCGTATCCTGCATAATTTTAAATTTAACCCGTGGCCTTTTCCCTGCCCAAACGAATTTATTAATACCCTTCTGCCATTCCTCCAAATTTGAATCCTTTTTGAGAATGGGTATCATTTGAAACAAAAATAAAAATTTTGGCAGAACATTCATTTTTACTGCTGCAATTTTTCCCAATAATGACAATTGTAATTTTTTCCAACTATCCAATTCTTTTTGCACTTTGTTCCATAACTTTTCATAATTGTTTTTATATAATTTTACATTTGAGGGTGTTAAGTATACCCCCAAATATTTAACCCTTTCAACAATTTCAAATCCAGTTAACCTTTCTAAAGCTACCTTTTGTAATACTGTCATATTTTTAGATAACATTTTAGTTTTTTGTATATTAACCTTAAATCCAGAAACTTTCCCATATTGCGATATTAACTCCATCAATTCCATAACAGAATTTTCTGGGTGTGTCAACGTAATAACCAGATCATCCGCAAACGCCCTCAATCTATAATCCTGATCTCTTATTTGAATTCCCTTAATTGTTTCCGAATTCCGTATTTTAATCAGTAATATCTCCAACGTTAAGACAAATAATAAGGGTGATAACGGGCAACCCTGCCTCGTACCCTTTTCAATATTACACATTTCAGTCAAACTATTATTAACAATTATTCGAGCTGTTTGCTTTTGATATAATGCCCTGATTGGTTGTAGAAATTCATCCCCAAAATTCATTTTATCTAATACTTTCAGCAAAAATTTCCAGTCCAATTGATCAAAGGCTTTTTCAGCATCCAAAAAGATCAATGCTGCAGGGATCTGGTTATTCCTTTCCAGAAATTCCAGCAAATCAACTATATGTCTCACATTATTTTTCATTTGTCTACCACTTATAAACCCAGTTTGATCACCATGAATTGTCTGTTGCAATACCCTCATCAGTCTACTAGCTAAAACCTTAGCAAATAGTTTTTTTTTTTTTATAGTGATGGTAACAACATAACATTAGGATGATTGTATTATAATGGCTTTACAAAGGCTCTTCTGGGCCCATTCTTACTCTGGATATAATGTCAATTATAATATCAGTTATTATTTGTGAAGGTGCCTATTAATTTATGTTCTCACTGAATAAGGATATGCATGCCATTTATTTGTCATTAACATGAGAAGATGCTATCATTTTTAATGTCCTATGAGGGCTTTCACTGGCACCTTGTTGGACACCATTTAACAGAATGCTAGACTGTAGATGACTTTGCTATGATATGCTCTTCTTATGTTCCATATGGGAATAAGGAAGAGGAAGAAGAGCAGAAAAGAGAAGCATGGAAAATCTATGATATGGAAATACTTTTGAGAGAGGTTAATACAAAGAATATAAAGAAAAGTCTTTTTCGAGGAAACTCACTGTCACCCCTACTGGTTGTCATTGCACTGATTCCTCTGTCAACAATACTGAACTTTCAATATTGACCATGGTTATCAAACTTCAAAAATATCTGTATACTATCTCACCTTCTTTATATGGACAATCTGAAGCTGTATGGAAAAAATATGCAGACATGATATTGCAATTGAGTTTGGACTGTGCAACAACAGACAAATAAGTGAAACTAAAGGAATCATGATCACCAGTGAAAATAACATTAAGAGTTCATTACAAATGCCTGAGCATCCTTCAAGTTTAACACTGCAGTAAAAGAGATTGGTATGAATACATCAGAAGAATGAAAAAAATCTTAAAGTCCAAAGTCACTGTCAGAAATACTATCAAGACAATTAACAACATTGAATTCCAGTCATTGGATATAGAGCTGGAATAGTGGACTGAGCTTAAGCAGAACTAAATGCCCTAGATGGGATCACCAGAAAAATAATGATAATAAATCATGCCATGCAATGTTAACAAGTCTGAAAAATGGGGAATTTTTTCAAGAAATGAAAAGATTCTACCCAAAATTGTCAAAGAGAGACCAGCTTTTGGAATGTTGACTACAGTGGGTGTATGAACAATTGAGGAGAGAATAAGTTTTAATTTACTCATAGTCCTCTCCTCTTCCTTAAAAATGGCTGAGCCACAAATATATCCAAACAATCCTGAGTCAAATTTTTGAATGGTTTTGTTTTGAGAAAAATAAAATAGAAAAGAGTAGAACTCTAAATGGTAGTAAAAAGGACATGTTGACTATTTCTTCAACGTAAATATAATTTTGCAATCATTCTCCTCATTTTTTTGTAGAATTTAATGCATTTTTTTTAATCAAGTATTTTGAAAGTTCAGTTCTGTGTATTATCATTGGTTTCTTAACTCCTATACAGAACAATATAGATACAGCAACGTGTGCTACACATATAATTAAGGTTAATTTGCACAATTTTATTTATATTGGCTATTTCATTTCCCTTTGTTGTCTTCCCTTTCAATGTGTCCTTAGGTGAGAAGGAAGATAATGTTAAAACAAGGGACATTACACACATTATCATATAAATGAAAATTTCAGAAACAAAACAAAAAAGGTATACAATGTATTTTAACTTCTTTTCTCCAAAATTGCTATGTGAAACAGCAATTCCCAAGAACCAGCAGAAAGATATTCAGAATCATCAGATCATTTTGATTAGCTTCCAAAGTTACAAGAACTGTGAAACCTATTAAGTTTAAAGTCCAGCAACTCTGGATCTGCCTATGATAAAAGAACACAGAATGTTCCTGTAAGTTACGGTCATCATTATTTCACCAGTCATAGGAGAATATGATACACGAGGGCATGTCAGTTCTGCCTATCTTGCTTACAATCAAGTAGATTCTATTCTTACTTGTGTCATTACTTAGATTTATTTAAGAAAATAAAAAGGGTTTGCCTTGTAGAAATTTAGAGATTGGATCTGAGCACCCAGTAATAAATAAGTTTGTTAAGACAGAGAAAACTTTGTTCTCTTTTACAAATTCTTATAAGAGATAAGGTACCACATAGATTACATTAATGCTTTATAGGATGCATTATGGAGGCCATTAAATCCTAAACAGGCCTCTGTGTGCATGCAGTTTTCCGGTGCAAATAAGAAAGAAAGGCTAAGCTAGGTTGGCTTAGGATATTTATTATTTTTTACATTACATTACATTACATTCAGTGGTGGGATTCAGCCTGTTTGCACCACTTTGGCAGAACCAGTAGCTAATTTTTTGTTGCCCAGGCCCACTTCTGGAAGCGGCATCCACATGGCTGTTCACATATTTGAATCTCACCACTGATTACATTACATGAGCCCTGATGGCATAGTGGTTAGACTGCAGTATTGACAGCTAACTCTGCCCACAGCCTGCAGATTGAGCCTGACAGGCTGAAGGTTGGCTGAACCTTCCATCCTTCCAAGATTAATAAAATAAGGACCCAAATTGTTGGGGCCCATACGCTGACACTGTAAACCACTCTGAGAGTTCTATAGAGGAGCAGTATAAAAGTCTAAGAGCTATTGCTATTACATTACATTATTATTGTAAGCCCCCCAAAGTGGGGGATGGTTAGTATATAAATTTAAGAAAGAAATAAACATAAACAGCACATTAATACAATTTCTCTTTCATGTGGAATATAAGTAGTGTCTGACTCAGAACTGAAAGACTTCATTTCCCTATTCAACAAAGAAAAATATGATAACTTCTCATGTATCTTGTATCATGTATCTTGCCTGCTAAAACTGATCCTAGATACATTCTGTTTTCCCATCAGTAATTTCGGAACAATAGCTTCAAATATTTTGGGGATGATGACACAAACAAAATTTACCTGCCTCTGAATGGAAAAAAAAAGTGTTAGAAAATGAATTGACAAAAGAAAATTTGAGCAAAAATGAAGGACTATGTGGTATACCTTGATTAGCTATCAAGCTAATATAACTGCAGGTTTAGAAGAATTATTTGAAAAAAGTATGTTGGAATTCAGATTATAATTGGGAGATTACATCAGAGAAATAATTTTGTCTTGACTAAGCTCTCATTTTACAGAACTAAATTGTTCTCTGGACAATTGCATTTAGGATTTTTGCCAGTTTTTGAATAATCTGATGATATCTAATCTGGATTAACCAACTGGTAAATAATTTATTGGCTTCTTTAAATATTAATGAACACTTTTTATTTTTAAATTTGCAAGCAGTTTCAAGCTTCATCTTTTAAAATCTCGGTTAAAGAACACATAAGTCATTGACTTAACCATATTCTTTGGTACCAATTTCTCAAACTCATTTTCAGATTATGTATATACAATTCAATTTCCTTTTATTTGGGATTAATTAAAAACTTCTGAAAAATACATTTAAGATTCCATTATTAGCTTTCTTGCTGAACTAAACATAACCCTAATACTAATATAAGAAAAGCTATTTTGAGAAATTTAACATGTATGTTAAAGCTTTAACATTAGCTAAACTTAATGCTCATGAAGTTGGCATTACCCATTATAAATCTGAACTGATCAATAAAATGGATTATGGCAATACTGGACAATCTCTAGCTGAGGGAGCATGTGTGGGTGGTCCTTGAACACCTTCTTGCATCTGCTAGTCACCCATAATACCACACAGTCAAAATTTAGCAAATTACCAAATAATTTCTTTGGTTAAAAAAAAAGAGAGAGAGAAAAATGAGCAAGAATAGGCCTGAACCAAAACATTTGATGGCTAAAATTGAATTGTTGTGTGAAACTGAGCATTTTGTAGCATTAGCTAATCCTTTAAGTCATCATAACAGAGACATTAGTTTACAAAACTTGACTGAAGTCTGTAAAACTGATCTTTTAAAATGCATTTATTTAAGGTTTATATTTGTAAATTTTATTCAATACTGAAGAAAAGTAGAAGGGATTTAACCTGCAATTATTGCTATGACATAACCAAAGGATACTGTAACTGGAAGCATTTATTCCTCTTATTACTGTATTCAAGTGCTGTTGTTCATTACCTGGATGAACCATATGTATATGTATTTATGCATGTGAGTTGCTCATCTTCATATATGTATATACACACACAGCAGGAGAGAAGGGCGGTATACAAATAAAATAAAATAAATAAATAAATAAAAATAAATATATTGTGTATCATTTAACTGTATGATTTTATAACACATGACATATGCATATCTATGGATGATTCGTAACACACAATTAACATGAAGACTTCAATAACTGGGGTCATAAATTTATCTTCCCAGTATTTCTTAGCAATAAAAAATACACAGTGAATCTATTCCAAATGTTCAGCCATCAGTTTCCATGTAATATTCATATTGCTCAAAAGAATAGGCTATTTTTAGCTTAGGGTCATTGTGTGCTCAATGTACATGGTGCTTTCCAAAGAATAAACCTTTACATCAATAGTAAAAGGTAAAGGTAAAGGTTCCTCCGCACATGCGTGCTAGTCATTTCCAACTCTAGGGGCCGGTGCTCATCTCCACTTCAAAGCCGAAGAGCCAGCACTTGTCCAAGGACGTCTCCATGGTCATGTGGCCAGCTTGACTAGACACCAAAGGCGCACGGAACGCTCTTACCTTCCCACCATAGTGGTCCCTATTTTTCTACTTGCATTTTTACGTGCTTTCAAACTGCTATGTTGGCAGAAGCTGGGATGAGTAATAGGCGCTCACTATGTTATGCGGCACTCGGGATTCGACCCGCCAAACTGCCAACCTTCTGATCGACAAGCTCAGCATCCTAACCTGCTGAGCCACCATGTCTCTTACATCAATTGTATACAACCTTAAATGGGGGAGGGACAGAATAGGAAGAGAAAGGGGATGAAGACATGACAGCAGCAGAAGAATGTATGATTATTTCATGACAAGAAACTGTAGCTTAGAAGTTCTGGTCCTCTTAAAAATGTATCTTAAAGAAAATAGGGAAGATAAGCTGTCAAAATTTAATTGCTATATGTTTACATGAAGTTTCATATTGCATAAATACTGTTTTATATTGAGTATTTCATATTTTGGAAAGAGTCTTTGGTGCCATGAAATAGCTTTTAATGAAGCAGAACATTTAGGAAACCTATAAGAGAACATGAAATTTAAATGAATTTAGTTTGAATAAATATTGCAACTTTGCTTTTGTAAGTGATATCTGTCTCCTTCATCCATAGCAGGAATTAGTGGGATGATTGAAAAACCTATCCAATCCAAAACCTATCCACTTTTTTGTATGACAAGTCAACTACGGCGATTTTTGATCCAATATAATTTCATAATCAACTCCCTACATATTCAGGAGTTATTTTAATGGAAGAATAGAATAGGGAGGGAAAAATCAAGATACAAAACTTGCCTGGCTATAAAATTGTTGTGATTAAGCTACAAACAAAGGTTCACATGCTCCTGCCAAAATTAGTGCTTCAATTAAACAGTGAATTAGACAGAGACCAACACAATCTCTACATGGTATGAAGTTAAAGATAGTATATTTTGGCTAATTTGAATCCATATTCACTACTTAGATGATGTTGATTCAAAGTAAGAAAACAATGAGTTTTTCTATGATGATGAGAGTAAAAGCTAGACTTTGAAGAAGCAGGACAGAAATAGATGTTTTTGACTTTTGATACTGGAGAGGACTCATAATAATATTACATATAGCCAAGAAAACAAAAGGACCACAGAATCCTTCCAGAGCTTTCATCCCAGGTATCAATGACCAGATTATAATATTTTGAATATATTATGCCTAGCTCTCTTAAAATGTCTACAATTATAGTACAGGTGGAAATAAAAAGAAGAGGGCAACCAGCAGTTGCAAATTGGGTGACACATAAAATGTAGCAAACTACTATTATTAATTACAGTGGTGATGAATGCACCATAGGAACATTTGAAGGACCAGGTTAAAGAAAGAATTGTGTTTAGAGAATATCTTGCTAAAAGTCAACACTCATTTGTTGGCACATAATAACAAAAATCAAATCACTTGTATTGTACAGGATGTTGTAGACATATTAAAAATATAATGGTGTTATGTGTGAAAAAATCATTTCATTGTTGGAACAATTGCATTATGTTTTGTTCCTTCTTACCATTAAGATTGTCTGCACATATTCATAACAATATATTGCCATTTTTCATGGGAGTTGGAAGTATTCCAGACCACTTTCTTCTTTCATTGATCAAAAGTAGTTTTTAGCATAAATATTTTTGAAAGAATGCAAGGGTAGAAAAAGTACAAATAATAATAAATGTGGTATGGAATAAGAAAAAAAGCCCAGATGAACATGAATTTCAAAAATCTACTTTTATTGTTATAGTTGGAAATATGACTTTAAAAGTATGGAATAATATAAATAAGACTTAGTTTACAAGGAATAAATTACAAATGTCACTATTGGGTAGAATCTCTATAATTAAGGTTAATATTCTACCTTGTTATTTTTTTTATTCCAAACTGACTTCTTTTAAACAATGACAGAAAGGTATTTCCAGATTTGTATGGCATGGTAAGAATTAAATATAAACTGCCACAAGATACAAATGTAAAAAGCAGACCAGGATCACATTTGTACCATTCAGAGTCACTCTGTAAAGGAGATGGTGATTTCTAAATGTGATAAACAAACAAACAACCTGATCTAAAATTGCATTGTGAGGCATATTGTATGATATGGATGAAAGAGTGGATGACTTTGAAAAAGGAAGCTACTGGATTTAGAAGGACATGATTTGGGATTTGGGTGACAGGGCTATTTATAGTATGACAAAGTTAAAGTTGCCATAGATTTTAAGTCATTTTGCTTCACATATCATATTGACAGTTTGTAATAAACATAAAGCAACCCATTCCTTTATGGTTATCGCCTCAGAAAGTCTTTTTCCATAAAAGAAATGATAATTACCTAACCTTGAAGCCTTATTCGTGTTTACTGGAAGACAAACTAGAATAAAACAAGAGAAGTGTTGGAAAAGGAGGTCATAACTGCTGCTGCAAAACTGATAGAAAGGTTTACATTTTGTAGATGGAAAAAACAAATTTTAAAAGGGACATTCCAGTCATGAGTTTCATCCTGCCATATTTCAGTAATGGCAACTATATCATATTTAACTTCATGTACTAGCACTTCAAGTTTACCCTGTTTGTTCCCTAAACTTTGAGCATTCGTGTATAGGCATTTGAGTCCTTTATGGGTCTTGAGTATGTTCTTATATCTCCTACTTTGTATCTGGGTTTTACATCCTTTCCATCACTCTCTACTTCACTGTGTTTTTCCTTTTCTTCTTCTTCTTTCTCTTTACTCCCAACCTCTTTATATGATTGGTTAGCTAGTGGTTTTTGTTTGGAATTAGGTTCTAAAGGCCTTGAAGATTGGCCCCTCCCCCTCTATTTTAATTTAAAGCCTTTCTGATAAGATGAGTCAGTTGTTTTCTGAATATATTCATTCCAGGTTTTGTGAGGTTTGCTCCATCCCTTGCCAGTAGCCCTTCATGTAGGTAATGAAAACCATGGTATAGGAAACTGAAGTTCTCTTGATGATACCAGTTTTTAAGCCAGTGGTTAGTTTCTAAAATCTTTTGCTCCCTCATTGGATGTTGGCCATTTGTTGGAAGTCTAGATGAAAACACCATTTGAGTGCCTAATTTTTTTACTTTCTTTCCTAGCTGTTCATAATCTCTTGCTATTGTTTTTAGATTTATTGTTTTGTCATTGGTCCCCATGTGTAGAAGAAAGGGATAGTAATCTGTTGGGTTGATTATTTTAGTAAGGTTCTCAGTTACTTCTTTGATTTTTGCTCCAGGGAGACAGCATACTGATTGACTGTTTGGTCTGATGACTATAGTTTCTATTTCCCAAAGAATTGAATCTCCTATCATCAATATTTGCCTCTTTTCCCCTAGGGAAGTCTCAGATACTATTCTTCCTGTCACAGGAATGCTGGGTTTTGTCTCCTTTTTAGAAACTATTGGTGACTGCTCTTTTATAGGTGTCTGCATATTTTCTTTCAGGGGGAGTCTATGAAAGCGACTGTTCAGTTCCAAAGGGGCTTCATTGGAGTCGGCAAAGGTAGACAGTTGGGGCTTTGCTTTTGGTTACTGTCTTCTTCTAAAAGTGACATGTTTCCTCCTTAGGTTTATATATAGGTTTTTTCCCAAGAAGCTGTTTGTTCCCTATTGTGTTCAATTTGGGTGTATCAATTTTCTTTTTTTTGTTCATACATGAGGTCATTTTTTAGAAGCTGTTTGCTCCCTATTGTGTTTAATTTTGTTTAGGTTGTTTAGGCCATCTTGTTTAGGTTGGAGATTTTCAGTTTGTTCATTGAGGTTCAGAGTGGCTAGAGTTGCTTCTGGACCCTTTACTTTTTCTTCTAGTAATTCAACAGATGATAACAAGAAGGGGAAAAAGAAGAAGGTAGGTATTTGTATTTTAACCTAGTACTGACATGATAGTTGTGATAAGTTAATACCAAGACAGCATAAAAGGCAGATAAGAAGTACACAGTTCATTAAAGCAAATATCAACAGCAATAAAAGTGATGATTCCTCTGGATATAATTAATGCATGTAGCTTACTTCTGTAACAGCAATAGAAAGAAGATATTTGTAATTGAAAGATCCCTTTTTGCAACCAATAATGTTAAAATGCATGAAGAGATTTCTCTTGTGTACCCTCTTTCTCCCACTCAGGATGTTTAAAAGAACAAACACATAAATAAATTCCTTTTTTTTTTTTAGCACAAAGCTAAACTAGCAGCCCCATCTAATAAAGTTTATTAGCATGTTGTCATGCCCATGTCTAATTATGCAACCTGAAACTGCCAAGTCAAAAATTGGTTCTTCATTCCCCACTGCATAATTTTAAAGAAGAATCTTTTGTACTGCATATATTACATTCTGTAGAGGTGTATTATTAATTATTGCTTCTGTTGGTTGTTTATACAAAAATACGATCAATAATTTTAGATGTGGCAAATTATAAAACAGGACATAACTTTCACATTTGACAGCTTTGGAACAAAACTTGTTTGTTTTTATGTATGGCCTGGATTCTCTTCAAGCAATGTACTTTCTCACTGTAAACAGGGTAGACCAGATTCTTTTAATGATGGCTATTGAATGTTCCGAGATCCAAATTAGTCTGAAGCTCACTTCTCATAGGTATGCTTTCTTTGCTGTCAATGAATTGGTAGTAATTTTTTCCCCAGGTAATGAAGTTACACGGACATGTTCCCAGCAACTCTTGCAATGTTTGTCTATACAGTCAAAACAACATCAGTCATGCTGGAGATTTTAACTACTTTAAACACATGTGAACAGATGGTACTCAGAACAATATAAGAGAACAGATAAGTCTACAAGAACCACATACTGTACTTCCAGATATTAAATATACCCGCTCAAAATTTAATCATTTACAGCAGGTCTTCAAACTTTGACTGTTGTGTTTATCTTTGTTTACCATCTATGAATAGCAGCAATCCAAGGGCTGTACCAAAGATCCCAGATTTCCTACCTGCTTAATATTATAAAGCAAGGAGATTAGCTGCAGTTAAAAAGTGGGTGGCTTAAATTCAGCATGTGAGCCACAAGTTAAGCAGGACTAATCTACATTTGTTGAGCTAACAATCTGACTGCAGTGTTATAGAATTTTAATGGAATCATACAAAATAAGACTAGTGCTATATACTGTTTAGATGTTTCTGGCTTGCAATATACATCATAGACATGTCCATCATAAGGAAACTTTCACATAGCTATTATTTTACACATGACCACCATCCTCACTGTCACCACTGCCAACCATGAGAGATACGCAGATTAACATAAAATATTATGTTAATAACATGCCAGATTAACATAAAATATTAATAAATCTTAATTACAATTTAAGAGAGTAATTATGTGTACAGAACTTAACTTGAATTTAAATGCTTAATCTTGTTTTTGAGCACATAAATAAGTTCACTTGTATCTCCAATAAGTATGGTGGTGACAGAAATCAACCACACCTTGGGCACAAATCTCACTGAAAATCCAGTTGGCTGGGCTAATATAAGCAGAGCCCCGAGTTTCATAATCCCTTTTTATTTGTCTCAGAAAAAAAGCTTGCAAGCATTCAGCAGATAAAGCTTTGTAAATATTCTGTATCCAGGAGGCTAAGTCAATAATTGTATATTTTATTATACATAGAATTTTGAAGTTTAGATTGACTGATTAGCAGAGTAGCATTGCTAAGGTAAACTATATATAGTTCAGATCCATGTAATAATATATCAAGTTTGGAGGAAAAAAAAATTGAAAAATAAATGAAGTTTTTTCATTCTCAAATCAGGGATTTCCCCCATTATTTCTATCTTGAGTCTGCTGCATTTCTGAAGAATAAGAGCAAGAAAACTGCTACAAAAGCTCTTATTAACTGAAGTTATTTTGATAATTTTAATAATCAGAATAACATTTATAATTAAATCACATATTGTTAACTGCAGAACAGTATAAATACTGTTGTATTTGTAATATTTTAGCAATAATAGAATAGAATAGAGCTGGAAGGGACTTTGGAGGTCTTCTAGTCCAGTCCCCTGCACAAGCAGGAGAATCTATACCATCTCAGACAAGTGACTGTCTAGTCTCTTCTTAAAAACCTCCAGTGATGGAGCTGCCACAATTTCTGGGGGCAAGCTATTCCACTGATTGTCCTCACTGTCAGGAAGTTTCTCCTTAATTCCAGGTTGTTTCTCTCTTTGATCAGTTTCTAACCATTGTTTCTTGTCCTGCCCTCTGATGCTTTAGTGAATAACATGACTCCCTCTTCTTTGTGGCAGCCCCTCAAATACTGGAATACTGCTATCATATCTCTCCTATTTCTTATTTTCTTTTAGACTAGCCAAATCCAAGTCCTGCAGCCATTCATCGTATGTTTTAGTCTCCAGGCTAACACTTTGGGCACCAAAACGGGAAGCTTCTCAGTGCCATGATCTTGTGTGACAGAGAATCTGGAGAGAGACAACTGGAGAGGAGACAGCTCGCTAGATCTTTGCAAGGTGAGTCCAGAGTGGCAGGATGAGGGGCAAAGGAATTGTGGGGAGAATGAGGTATCTCAGTGAATCGGGGTGGCTTTGGGTGGTCTGAAGCAGGTGGCCTGTCCCACCACTAGGCCCCCCATGGCTTTCCCCATACTGAGATACCTCATGTGCACTTTACAACCTACACATTTGATTAGTGAATGTGTAGGCAAAAGCAGGGAGTGATGGCATTCAAGGTATGCCACTCACTCCTATGAATGTCCAAGTTACAAATGGAATGGTCATTACATTCATAACTCGAGGATTACCTGTCTGCTGAATGGTTGGTGACCACTACCTGCACTTATAACAGTTGCAATAACTCATGGTCATGTCATCATAATCTGGGTTTTCTGTGTCCAACTCACAATTACAACAGCATAGCATCCTACAATCACTTGATTGCCAGTCCTGACCTTCTTTGCCAACATTTGTAAACTTCTTTCCCAGCAAAATCATGGAAAAGCTGGCAAAAGGTCACAGATGGTGCTCACATGATATCATTATTTAATAACCCATAGTGATTCACTTAACAATGGCAAGAAGCAGTGTCGGAATTTCCATTGGTCAGCAGCACCATAATGTGATGTCACATTTTATGAACTCATTGCTCAGTGACCCTTTTCCTACAGCATTAACAGAAAAATAGTCTCTCAGTTTTCTCCTGAAGTGCCAGCTAAGGTTAGGAATTTCTTTATGAGAAAGTATTGTTTATTTTTGTTTTGAAGTGAAACTACTTCCCTTGTTTGAAGTATATACACTTCAATTTTATGATCCAGTTGTGACTCACAAGCTTTCTGTGATAGCTATTATTTTATTTTCTCAGGTTAAAATGTCCATTACTTCCTGATTATTGCAGATAGTTTGTGCACTGATGTACAGATACAGAAAACTGTGACTGTCATTGCTTATTGAACTTCTTACTAACCTGTATTGGTGATTTTCCAAGTACCTTTATCTACGTCATATGCTTTTGATTGTAAAATCAATTTATGCATATGTATAGCATTGTATTATTGATAATGTAATTTTATCCTTTGAATCATTTGGGATTTACTTGGAGTTTTTGACCAATGCTAATTCAATATTTTCCTTCACTATATTTTTAATACCCTTGCTACTTAACTAGGAATTTAATATTTGATATATTTGTTATTTTTTTTATTATGTATTTGTTTATTTCATCATTATAAAAATGTTCCAGTGCCATCGCAGATGCTGGAAGGTGAGTTCTGTCTTCCACGTTATGTTTCACTCTGCTGGAGGACCCTGGAAAGGGTCGAGACTCGCCCTGTAGGGACGACAAGCAAGGAGGGGACCCCCACTTGATTGCAGGAGGGCAGTAGCCCTTCTGCTTGATCCAGGGCATCCCTCCAAACCAGTGGACGAAAGACCGGCCATAGAAATATGGCTCGTCACTAGGCTGCAGACAGATCTGAACCTCTCTTCAATCCTAAGTGTTTTCTTCTCCTGTAAAAGCTGCCCAAAGTATCTTCCCCTCTGTGAGGAGAGAGGGAAGGGAACTTCTATCCCACCCTCTAAGAACAGCGGCAACTGACTATCCAGGAAAGTTAAAACACTGAAAGAATAACCTTAATCTAATTGGATTTATAAGGTAAAAGGTAAAGGTTCCCCCGCACATGCGTGCTAGTCGTTTCCGACTCTAGGGGCTGGTGCTCATCTCCGTTTCATAGCCGAAGAGCCAGCGCTTGTCCGAGGATGTCTCCGTGGTCATGTGGCCGGCATGACTAGACACCAAAGGCGCACGGAACGCTGTTACCTTCCCACCGGAGTGGTCCCTATTTTTCTACTTGCATTTTTACGTGCTTTCGAACTGCTAGGTTGGCAGAAGCTGGGACGAGTAACAGGCGCTCACTCTGTTACGCGGCACTCGGGATTCGACCCACCAAACTGCCGACCTTCAGATCGACAAGCTCAGCGTCTTAACCCACTGAGCTACCGCGTCCCTTAATTGGATTTATATGCTTATACAATTTGGGGACCAAGAGATTTTTTTATTTTTACTGAAAACTTTGGTTTTTATTTACAAAAAAGAAATAAAATTGGAAAAAAGTTATAAAAATTTTTGACTTAAAAAACCTTAAACGGCATTGGTGACATCTTGTGGCCATGTTTGATATTACAACTTGTTATTGTCTAAAGGAGACTTGGCTTGAAGCCCAGACTACAGATAAGACTTTTTCAACCTTGACGAATATCAGCTATGAGAAGCTCAGCTGTTATAAAATTATTTTCATTCTCTGACTGTAAAGCTCTCAATTTAACACACCATTAAGAGAATATGGATGAAGACCAGGAACAGATTCTTTTTGTGTTGAAAGCAATATATAAAACCATTATTTCTGCTTGTGATGAAATAAAGTGCTACAGAAAAGAACAAGATGTCAACCTAGATATAGAAACCCAAATTTTGACAATTAAAGAATCAACTATGCAGAACATAACAGAAGAAGTGTAAAAATTAAACACTATGACAGAGGATTCAACCGATCAACAAATAGAGTCAATTGAAAATCCAGAAAAGGGACTGAAAACAATGAAAGTGGAAAAGACTTTCTATATAAACCAGAAGAAACTTGAGGAGCAGGAAGAAGAACAGACTGAAGGGAAGACAAACATATCAGGACAACTATGGGGATCTGGAATAATAGAGAGATGATTTTCTAGCCCTTCCAAAAAAAATGGTGACTGGATGGTCTCTTTTATTTCAAATAATATATATAACAACAGAGGAAGATCTATTTAATGACTTAAAAGCACTAACATGGAAGGCGAGCTGGCAAAGGAAGAAAGCCAGAATAAGGCTGAAGAAAATTGGGGTTTTGATTTATTAGAGAGGATTTTATATTACTAATTAAAATAGAATATACTTAAATAGACAAGATGTGTATTTTGAGTACTAGATTTTGTTATGAATTGAGATAAAGAAAATTTTGGTCATTTAAAGCTTGGAAGTATAAATATTAAAAGTTAAATTTGAATATTGATGGGAAATTAAAAATTGGGGAAAACAAATAAATAGGATATTGATTGTTTATAAAGATTGAATGTAAAAGTAATTAAGATATGTAAAAGCTAAACATTTTTTGATAAATGTAATCAACATGTTTTTACTTAGTTTATTTATTTAATTAATTTAATTTAATTTGTTGATGTAATAAGAATTGTATTACCTTAAATATGAGACAGTAGATATTAAGGGAAAAAGAGAGGAAATGTTTGATGTTGAAATAGGGGAAATTTTGGTCATTAAACTTAAAACATTTGAAAATTAGTTGAAAATAAAATTGTTATACTGTATTATTAACTAGAGAGGTAAGATGGTGGGAAATAGAATATATTCAAATAGATAAGATGTGTATCTTGAATATTAGACTTAGTTATGAATTCTGATAAAGGAAACTTTGGTTACCTAAAACTTGGAAATTATAAATATCAAATGTTAAATTTAAATATTGATGGGAAACTAAAAATTGGGAAAAACTAATTACAGGACATTGATTGTCTATAAAGGTTGAATGTTAAAGTAACTAGGATATGTATAAGCTAAAAATTTATTGATAAATGTAACAATGTTATTTTTACTTAACTGATATAATAAGAACTGTATTACTTCAAATATGAGACAGTAGATATTAAGGGAAAAAGAGAGGAAATATTTAATGTGGTAGCTTGAGATTTGTACTAAAGATTTTGTATGTTATTGAATTATCGATTAACCTAGCCACCATGTTGCTTTTTAAATACTTAAATGTAAAATTAGAAAATTAATAAAATATTCCAAAAATAATTTCCAGTGAAGAATACCATCTGCTTGTGCTTATTTCTGAGGCAGATGCTTTAAATCACTGCCAAGTTCTTGAATAAATGTATCATCACAAATGGCAAAAGAGGATATTCTGCAAGTTATGTTTTATCAACAGCTGACATTGCTGTTCTCCACAGTGTTATACCAAATTCTGTGGAAATAAAGGATTACTGAACAACCATAAGAAAAGTAATTGACTGATCAAACATGGGATAATAAATCTGTTTACACTGTAATCAGTCAAGTTGATTTGGTTGATATATAGTCTAGTAAGGTTAAAAACAGTTTGCAGCTGTTGGCTGTGAGGAAACGCATAGGAAATGATTGGAGTCATTAGTATACTACTTGCATATATCATCTTTATCTTTCTTCCTGCTTAAGATCTCCTGGGGAGTAATATATAGATGGATCCAAGAAATGATTAATTAATTCTTGGATGAAAGGAGAAAGTCCAACCCTTTCTGTCTTTCACCAGATGCTTATACAAAAAAATGTCCCTTTACTTTTAAAGACAAGATGAAGTGTCTGGGTTGCTTCATCATTTGTTGCTTTACAGCTTCAGTCTGGGACTTTCAGTAGCCAAAAAAGACTGTGCAGACTGTATACTTTTCTGCTCAGCATGTATACGTGGAAAAAAAGTCTTATGTACAAAATATGTTCAGAAGCCAGTTCTTTTTGTGAGTGCTGGGTTAGAGCTATTAAATGATGTGACATACACTGCACTACCTTTTAACATTCTGGAATGCAAAAAGGCTGTTCAATATCTGTTCATTTTCAGACACCCTATTTTGATGATATATTATGCAGTTCAATGTGAACAGCATGTCTACATAATTTAATTGAAAAATATATTTACCATCAATACATTTAATAGAAATGAATAGTATATTGATTAAACTATATATTTTCCTTCAGAATGAATCCTTCTTACTGCATAAAATCATTTCAGACACATCTTAGATTAACATTAACCTTGAAATACAAGTCTCCAGCCATCTCTAAAAAAATAAAAACTGCTATTTTATATAAAGTTAAATATTGAAAATAGGTTAATCTTAATTCTTTTCTCAGTTTTCCTGCCTTTTCAATTTTCAAAACGAAATTACTTTTGGAAGTGTACAGATTGATTTTAGCTCAATGAACTCTATCTTTAAAAAAAAGAGCTATTTCTTTTTCACTGCATTTTTAATCTCATGAAAAGGGTTGATGACATCATATATTAAATAATATGAACACCATAGTCATGAATAGAAAATACACTTAAGTTCTTTTTAAAAAATCTATCTGTAATAAGGATTAACCAGTTAATTTACAGCATAAATTGAATGAAAATGATAATGTTCTAGTTTTAGGACAATACTTGGATTTTAGCTGTATTTAAAGAATCAGTACCCCTTTTCCCTATCAGAATTAATTAAACTAAAATTCAAATGATTAGTTTACCCATATTAAGGTGTATTGCATGCAAAAAAGCAAGTATGGGATGTCTGATATGTTAAGAGTAAATATCAATTTGATAACATTTCTTAGAGACCTTTTAATAATGTTATGATTTATATGTATTGCAATTTACTTAGGGTTTATTAGGATATTATGTTTTTCCACAAAGAGGAGAAAAACAAAGCTCAGAGAGTAAGGATTATCCATCCTTCTTTTTTATGGTGGCCTTTTGCTCTAGATCAGACATGTCAAACACAAGGCCCGGGGGCCGGATCCGGCCCGCGAAGTGGTTTCATGTGGCCCGTGAAGCCATCCCAGAAACAGTGAGGGAACGGTCCCCACTACCTTGGTCCTGGCCCAGAGACCCTCCTTCTGCCAGAGACCCTCAGATCTGTCCCACTTCTGCCCAGGCCCCCATAGGCACCCTTGATGCGAACAATATAGAGCTGGCCACGCCCACCCAGTAGGCCATACGCACTCTAGCCATGCCTACCCAGTAGGCCACACCCACCCTGGCCATACCCACCCGGCCCCCTGAGGGCAACCGCAATGCTGATGCAGCCCTCAATGAAATTGAGTTTGATACCCCTGCTCTAGATTTTGATGATAATCATTTAAAAACTGGGAATCTGCTAGGAGGTGCAGCTTGAAGTCGATTTAGCAGTAGTCATTTCCTGTGGATCCAAACTAGAGAAACTTAATTGGCTTATCTTCAGAAGTAATCAAAATGTTGGCATGACACTATGAAGTTTAATATGTAGGGTTAACATATAATATTAATTTTGAAGAACAAAATATGGAAAATGTCTACATCTGCATTTGCTTTATGCATATGATATTTACCTGATCAATCTTTATGTGACAATGCCACTGTTTCCTGAAAGCAAGAAAAGCTTAGAAAAATAGATAGCCATGCTGTCAACATATCGACATAGTATATCATAAAACAGACAAATTTCCAACTAAATTCATTGAACAATGGCTTCCCCACACAACCACATCCACAGTGAAATATTTAACTAAGCTCTTGAAATAACGCACAGAAACTTTTCTATGCTTTTTTCCCCTTAATGTTCAAAGGCATTTATACCACTAAAACTAGCAGCATTTTAAAAAAACAAAACATGGCAGCTGTATTTGGTGAATGTATCTTATTGTCTGTTCCTGTGACACCAGAAATTTCACACCAACAGCTCACTCAAATTCAGCATACATATGAATTATTGAGAAATAACCTAACTGTTGCTGCTAAGCATTCACATTTTCATAGAATATAATGTGTGTGTATGTCTGTGTAAGAAGACTTACCACCATAAAAAGGAGAAAAAAAATGTAAACATAACAATAATAAAGGAATAAAAACAATAAAAATGAACAATAATATGAAATTAAAAAGTTGGGCAGAGGGGGAGCAGGTATCACAGGAGACAGGAATGTTGGAATGTTTTTGTACATACTTTTCTACTTTGAAAGAATACTATGCAAAAAGAAAGCCATTATTTTGACATTGAAATAGTGTAAATTAGTTGAAGTAAATACATGTATGTATCTGAAACTCTTCAGTACTGTCTCATTTAAACTGCAATAAAATGCATAAAGCAATAAAATGATATATTAAAACTTAATCCTTCAACTATCACTGGAAACCCTTTATGGACTTTTTTGTGTATAGAAGAGAATGATTTTGTGATTTATGTGTTTGATTATTAGAAAGAGCAGCTTATAAAAGGAAGGAATTATTATGTAATCTTAAGGAGAAAAGATTTGTTAGAACCTGCAGAAAGAAAAATTGGTAATCAGTTCTTCTGGTTACCCCCCCCCCCCCTTGTTTCTTGTTTTCTTTGTTTCTTCTTTTATTTTCCACATCTACTTTATCATTTGTTTATTTCTTAAGAATATATTTCTTAATATGCATATATAATCTTTTAATAAAAATTATTTTAAAAAGACATAATCCTGAAGCTGTGAGTACTATCATAAGGTATTATATTATTTGCATGAACCTAAAGTCCAGTAAAAGCTTTATCTTTGTGAGGCAATTCAAATTATACTTGAATATCTTAATGAACTGTACTTATGATTTAGGTAAAGGTAAAGGTAAAGGTTCCCCCGCACATGTGTGGTAGTTGTTTCCAACTCTAGGGGCCGGTGCTCAACTTTGTTTCAAAGCCAAAGAGACAGCGCTTGTCCGAGGACATCTCCATGGTCATGTGGCCGGCATGACTAGATGCCAAAGGTGCATGGAGCGCTGTTACCTTCCCACCGTAGTGGTCCCTCTTTTTCTACTTGCATTTTTAAGTGCTTTCGAACTGCTAGGTTGGCAGAAGCTGGGACGAATAACAGGTGCTCACTCTGTTACGCAGCACTCAGGATTCAACTTGCCAAAATGCCGACCTTCTGATTGACAAGCTCAGCGTCCTAACCCCCTGAGCCACCGCATCCCTTATGATTTACTGGCTATCAAAATGGGCTTTGCAATGAATGATTAATTAGGTTTCCAAAAGAATATTGTAAGGTCTCGCCTCAACTATTCCCTTAAGAAAGTCGAACTCTTGAAGCATATAGCATTTCAAAAGGATATTTTATTGAGGGATAGTGATTGTAGAGAAAGCAGGCAGGATCTAAAGTTCCCATACAAAAACGTTAAGCTAAAACCCATTGTTTAAACCCCTCCCAACTACTAGTCCATAGGGAGCCAATCCAGAGGTGCAAAGGTGTTATGAGAACTCTGAGCTGAGAGTTCTTCGAAGATGAGACAAAGCAGATGGCCCCAGGTTCATACTCCCATTCTCTCCTTTCCCAGGAAGATACATCAAAGCATAAGAAGAACAAAGTAAAAACGGATACATCACAGAAATGTCCTGAGGTTCACCCCTCCCACCAGAATGGTTGTGTCCTGATAGGGATCTATGGGGACCTGACAAATACTCTGAATTATTGAAATGTTGCAATGCTGGCACCTGATCAGTTGCACCTCATAGGGCAGGGGTGTCAAACTGCCAGCTCGCAGGTTGGATGCATCATCCGGAAGCCGTGCCCACCCCATTGCCGGCAATGGCAAAACCATCCCGATACATTGTGCGACGTCACGTAACGTGGTGAGTTTGACATGCCTGTCATAGGGGCTGCAAAATTAGATTTCCCCAAAGAATAGTCAGCTCCTTTAGGACTTTAAATTCAATTGTGTGGGTAGATAAAAGACATGATGTAAGCATTTCATAGATTTGTAATGTAGGAAGCAATGGGTTCTTGCTGTATTGTGGCATATTAAACCATTCAGTGAAAATTCAGAAAAATAATTGACTCTGTATAAAGTTCACTGCCTTTGTAGTCAATGCACTAATTCTCTGAATACAGAAAATATGATGAACTTGAACTCTTAATAGAGAAAATATGATTTAATGCATAACTAGTGTAATGATACAATTTGTCCAAAAAAGAAAAAAAGAAAAGCAATCATTCCTTTTTCAAAATTGAAGTCAAAGAAAGTTAGGTTAAAATAAACAGAGATATGATTAAAATAAAAGCGATTTTTCATAGTTGCCCAATTAAGGAAAATATAAAGATACTTTCCAAAGGCAAAATGAATTCTTTCAAAGAGACTTTAATTAAGCTGCCTTATGTTAGTTTACAAATTCAGTCAATCATGTATCTAAGAGGAATATCCTAGCATATTTTTATATTTTGAGATAGAGGAAAGCCCCAAAAGATCAGTTATTGATGTAGATATTTAACGTTTTATGTAAGGAAGTGACAGCAATTTGGAAATCTTAAGAGGAATTTCCCACCTTTACTTATTGTGAATGTTTTGAATGATTTAAATGCTTCTCCCCAGACTGAGCTAAATTGCTGTTTCTAAGATTGTCATTTGTCTCTTCTTCTGTCTCTTGATCGTTTATCATCTACTCTCTCTTCTGTTCCTTTTCCAGCCTCGCTATAATTTCTCACAGTATCTAAAGGAAGCAAAAGGGTTATGCCATTATTTATATTGGTGCTAATGAAAACTTTACCATCCTGCATTATTGCTATATTTTTAAAAATGTGTTACTATTTCCATCCTTATTAACCAGTCGAGATAATTGCTTGTCAAAAGCTTGCTCTTGTGAAGTCAAATGCAGCTTTGTTGCTGGCACAGGTAAAGCTACAATCTCCTTATTGCACTTTTAAATACATTATTAGTATCACAGCCACACATGGTTTATTTACCTCTTATTTGAAGTTTTTGAGGTGATTTCTGATATTACATAAGATGTATTTCTTACAGATCCCAAACCATCTGATGTAAAAGTAATCAGTCAAGGAATAAGTAACTAATAAAGTGCAAACAGTGAAGACAGGAGTTAAACATTTTAAGAAAGATTACAATATTGTTTTGCTTGTGAGTTTGTTTAAATTTTTATGCCATCAATCTCTTCTACAAGGTGACTTTGAGAGCCTTTCAGGTTATAAAACATATTTTAAAAATTAAGGCCTTTGCAATGATGCTGAAGAGAGGTTCACAGATCCTAGCCAAGCCACTCTAAGGGAGCTCAGCCATAAATCTTGCTAACCCTTCCCATTCAAGGTTCTGGTGATGACCTATAAAGCCCTAAATGGCTTGGGTCCGGGATATCTGAGGGAACACCTGCTGCCGGCATCAAGCTCCCTTCGTCCAGTGCGGTCCCACAGGGAGGGTCTTCTCAGGGTGCCGCCGGTGAGAGATTGCCGGCGGATGACACCCAGGGGTAGGGCCTTCTCTGTGGGTGCGCCTGCCCTTTGGAACCAGCTGCCGGTGGAGTTGAGGACTGCCCCCGACCTCCGTTCATTTCGTCGGGACCTGAAGACCTGGCTCTTCGAGCTCTCTGCCCCAGGCTGAGAATTTTTAATTTTAATTTAGTCCAATTGGGTTTTTTTTAATTAATACAGGGATTATTATAATTTATTTTAATTTGTTTTTAACTTTTATATTTGTTTTTAATTACCCTGTAAACCGCCCTGAGTCCTTCGGGAAAGGGCGGTATATAAATGTAATAAAATAAATAAATAAATAAATATTGTGCTCTTAGTCTTTTTATACAGCATCTAGTTCTTCTATGCTATTTCTTTAAAATATATATCCATACCATAATATTTTAGAAGAACAATATAATTGGAACGTTGCACTATTTAATTCACCTCAGGATTCAACATATATAGCTTAAATTATTGTTTCCATAGCAACTGAAAGCTATGCTGTCACCTGAGTCTGACATAAGAACCAGGGCTTCTTTTCTATTAAAAAAAATCATATTTAGTTATATCTTAGATCTGTGGGAATACTTCTGTGGTAATGTATCACTAAACCTTTTAGAAAAGGCTAAGAGTACCATGTAAAGGGTTTATTGAAGCCATTTTCAATTTTTTCTTATATATATAAAAATAACCAACACAACCGTGTTTCTCAAATTTAGGGAATTATGATGTTGCACCCAGTTTTAAAGCTCTGACACAGTTTATCACAGAAAGTTTCCAGATCTATTCACTTCAATGATAATGTAACTTAAGGATTGACCTTGAATAGGGATGGGTAAAACATACATCAGAGATAGATACTTGAGTTATTTGAAGTACACAATTTTTTCCCCTTTCATTAGAATGGTCAAATTATCTATTGCTAAGCACATTGGTTTGTGCTTAAATTGTAAGCCGCCCTGAGTCTTCGGAGAAGGGTGGGATATAAATGGGATTAAAATAAATTAAAAAAAATTATCAATAATATTTAACACAATTATAATCTTGGATTTGTAAATGATGTGGATTTGCAGCTGGAGAAAATGTATGCCTTGGAATATTTATTGTTTGTATAGCTGTATAGTGTGAAGAATTTGTTGTATTTATGTGCTGCTGTGGACATCTTACAGTTGCAAGCTAAAGATAATTGGATTAGCTAGCAACTTGGCGTAGCTGAGGCTTTCATTAAAAATAGCTAAGGATAGATACAAGAAGCGCAGAAGAACATTTCGAGCTGTACTGTAACAAAACATGGGCAGATCCTTGGAGATTTCAGAGCAGACAAAATTAACTGTGGTATGACCCTGCCTATGGTCAGGTAACTCAGTTTAATGTAAAGTTAAGACATCAGGATAAAAATCAGAAGACCTTGACTTCTAGTCTCCCTCAAGCACAAAGCCAGCTGGGTTTTTTGGGGGCCAATCCAATTTCTGTCAGCTCTAGGAAGGAGGTAGTGACAAACCACTTCCAAAAAACCTTGCCAAGAAAACTGCAGGGATTAGTTGAAGCGGTTTCTGAGAACTTGACCTGATAAGAGAGATATAAGCTGAACGAGGGTTTTGCAAAAATGCTAGATGCCAGGTCAATAAAGTGAGATCAGCTTCATATTTCTTAAAAGCATTAGTGAATGTTGAATATGCTTGCTGAGGTGAAAAGGAAGTTTTCTTTTTATATTGTATTTTCTTCTTCTTCTTTTGGGGGGTTGGGGGGTAGGTAGAGCTTTCTGAACTTTCTAAATATTTTTTTTCCTCTTTATTTCTGTGTTGAGGTTTTGTATCTGTTTTATCTGTTTAATCTTTGACAAAATTCCTGAAAATGAACAAACCAAAGGTTTCTGAAGTCAGAAGGAAATTCCAAGTTCCATCTTCAGATTGGTATGCTAAAAGTGCCGAAGGGAGGCAACAGCATATTGCAAGAAGATCAAAGATAGAATCAGTATTCTATCTTTCTGAAATACAGTAGAGATGTCAATATCCAAGGTACATAAAAAGTTTCCCTTACTTACAAGGAACTCTAGAATAGAAAAATGAAGTTAGAGCAGCACTCTGGCCACTATCAATCAGAAGCCTATAGGATGAGTGGAATATTTTTAGAAATATGACAAGCATCAGAATTCAAATATGTCAGCAAATCTGGAAAATGATACAGTGACCAATAGATTGGGGAAAAATCACTCTATATATCAATGCCAAATAAAGGAAACAGTGCATAAACTATCTAAAATATCCTTATACATGCTGGAAGAATAATTCTTAGGATCAACCAACAGAGATTATATCGCTATGTGGAAAAGGAAAAAAAAATATTCAAAATAAGATCAAGAAAAAAAACAACATTATAGTTGATGCACAACTTTTGATTTTATCAACTATATAAGTTGTGGAACATCTTTTTAAACTTTGCAAGTCTCAAAGCATTCTCCCTTTCTCTGCTTCTATGTTCCAGAGAAGTAGGAAAGGTTAATTCTGAGTATACATATTGAGTTTGGAACGAGATAAAAATTGGAAAAGTGAATTTAAATAGTTGGAAGAAACATCAGTAACCTGTGCTATTCTAATGAGATTAATTTGATAGTTAAAATGTAAAGGATTTGGAAGCTCTATTAATAAAAGTCAAGGAGCACAGTGAAAAAATGGGACTAAAATTAAATATAGATTAAAATAATGACAGCAGCTACATCACTCAATCTTTACAATGAAGATATTAGCTTCTTCTTTTTAGGATCCACTACCAATATTAAAATAACCAATAGCCAATACAGGGTAGTCCTTGAGTTACAACCACAATTAAGCTAAAAATTTCTGTTGCTAAGTGAGACATTTGTTAAGTTTATTTTGTCCCATTTTATGACCTTTCTTGTCACAGTTAAGTGAATCACTTCAGTTGCTACATTAGTAACGTGGTTGTTAAGTGAATCTTGCTTCCCCATTGACTTTGCTTGTCAGAAGGTCATAAAAGGTGATCACATAGCCAAGGACATTGCAATCATCATAAATATGAACCAGTTGGCAAGTGTCAGAATTTTGATTACATGATTGTGGGGATGCTGCAACAGTCACAAGTGTGAAAAACAGTCATAGATCACTTGTTTCAGTGCTGTTGTAACTTTGAATGGTCACTAAATGAACTGTTGTAATTAGAGGACTACCTGTAAGTAAATCACAGTCTTAGACTTAATAAAGTAACAATGAAGAGATATTTTGTTGTCATGACGTGTCTAAACCCACAAAGATCAGAATTATAATATACTATGGAAGCAAATGTTAGACTTTGAATAAGTAGAATAGAAACAGCATTGATGTTTTGGAAATTTAGTCTTGGTGAAGACTCCTAGGAATATTATGGACACCCAAGATAACGAACACATTGTAAAACAAATCAATCCAGAGTTTTGCAAAAGAGGACAACCAGCTCCAAAATGGATGGACTAATTCAGAATGGCAGTGGATAAACAAAGATAAGAACTGAATGTCTCATATATTTGTATGGTTGCTAGGTGTAAATGATCTGATGGTACAAAAATTTACCAATTTAAACTAATAATTACAATTTTTGCCTACTCATAGCCTTTTTTTAAAAAAAAATTGATTATAAATAGCATAATGTTGTAGAAATAACTCAAATTTAATATGCCTTTCATAACCTGATTGTAACTGCCTATCTATCTAAATTAATTTTGGATCACAGCTATTAGAAATAACACTGTGTGTAATATAATTTTTGTGGCTTATTATATTCACAAAAAGAGTGACCCTTGGTTGATGCATTATTGTGAGCTGAACCACAGCTGTAGTGTGATAATTTTACTGCTTTGTGAGGGCAGTTGGTGAACAGCATTAGTGAAAGAGTGAAAGAGTCCTTTAAAACAAAATACCTGCTTTCTGATTTTAGCCGCAGAATGCGGCCGCACGAGTTGTGATGGGAGTCTCCCGATACTCCCGTGTAATACCTCTTCTCCGCAAGCTGCATTGGCTTCAAGTTGCCCTCCGGGTGAAATTCAAGGTGCTGGTGATGACCTATAAAGCCCTAAATGGCTTGGGTCCGGGATATCTGAGGGAACACCTGCTGCCGGCATCAACTTCCCATCGTCCTGTGCGCTCCCATAGGGAGGGCCTCCTTAGGGTGCCGCTGGTCAGGGAATGCTGGTGGGTGATCCCCAGAGGGAGGGCATTCTCTGTGGGCGCGCCTGCCCTTTGGAATGATTTACCTGTGGAACTCCAGACTGCCCCCGACCTGTGCTTGTTTCGCCAGGACCTGAAAACCTGGCTTTTCGATCTATCTGGCCTGGACTGAGGGGGTTTTTAGTTTTAAGTTTTAACATTGTTTTATTGTTGGGCTATTATTAATTTACTTCTTTTTAATTCTATTTTTATCTTAATTTATACTGTCTTTTAAATATTTCCCTGTAAACTGCCCTGAGTCCTTCGGGAATAGGGCGGTATAGAAAACTAATTAAATAAATAAAATAAATATTAAAGTAAAGATTATTTACTTTTCTCATCTTGCTCTGTATATTTCACTTATATTCCACTCTTCTTGAAAGAAAGAAACACAGCTAGTGCTCATTGCTCTCCCTGACTCTTTATTATTATAACAATTTTGAAAAATAGATTAAGCTGCAAGATAGCTGCTGGTCCAAAAGACCAGTGTGTTTTTTTTTTAAAGCTGTATTTGGCACTATCAACTGAATCAATCAAATCCATGAGCCAGCTTTCCACATATTACTCCAGACAAGAGTAATTGTTTTCTATGTTTCCCAAAATGTGTCTACTGCGTATGATGTAGATGATGTAGATTTAGTATACTGATGTAGATTTGGTACATTTCCATGTGTAATAATAGAAGTAGCATGACTGTGGCAAAAGAAAGCAAAGATGGTACCAATAGTAATAAATGGCTTGAGTGAAAACTCCAAAACCACTGGAGCACTTTTGAATAGTCCATTGGTGTTGATAAAATCATCATCAGTCAATTGCAAAAGGAAATTTTATTTGAAACAGCTTCAGTCTTGGGATGATACCTTTAAGAGAATCAAAAAAACAACATCTGCCTATCCCAGGTCCTTGGGAAGGACTAAGCAGGTGGATAAAATGCCAAATCCAGTCCATATAACTGGCTGATTATGCAATAAACCACAATAATTTAATAATGCAGTTGAGGATGACAGCATGACAAAGACTTGCATTTTTTTTTTTAAAAAAAACCCTATTACATTCAAGGAAGCACCTACAGGAGTACCAACATTGAGGTAACAATCACCCTAAAATTACACTTAAGCAGAGAAACACTGACTCTTCATTTGTAGTCTGTATTATTTCCTATCAGGCAACAGAAACAGCACCAGCCATTTTTTCATCTGGAAGAAAATCCAAATTGTTAAAAAAAAAAAAGGAAACACAATTTCCATCCTACTTCCTCTCCAGATAACATTATTGGCAGTCTTGGTCAACTGAAGAGCGTATAATGTTGACAGAATTAACAAAGATACAGTAATGGTGAAAATAGAATAACTTTTACTTTCTTTTCATTACATGTTAAGACAAAACCAGATTTGAAACCAGACTCCCCATTTCTCTATTCCATGATATTTTTATGTATTTATTCTCAGCAATTCACATATTTGGTTAATTTTAGAATTGGACACAAGCATAAGAAAAAAAAATCTGCCTGTATTTTTCATATGTGTTAATCTGCATATAATATAGTTTATGTGATTCAAATTAATTCAATCTGTTTAAATTGGATAAAAATCTGAAAGCAGTCTTATTAGAAACAACTATGGTTCAAAGTTGCTATAAAAGTTCGGTACGTTGTTCTTGTATTCCTGCACTAACAGAACACTGTGATACACTAAATATAGCATTAACCTGAGCAAACACATACATGGGGGAAATGTGGAAGATAATTTGAGCAAAAAAAGGACATTTCCTTTCTTTCACTCCAATGGGATTGTTTTCTGTCAAAACAGGATTTTACATACAATGGAATAAGCATTATCTTTCACATTTGATCAACTACCTAACCACAACAAAACTGTCTGGATCGTTGACATACTATTTTACTTCCCTAAACATCAACTGAACGTACATATCTCATGATTTGCCCAAATGAATTAAAGATTGTTTCCTTCCTCTTTGCAGCTGAAAAAGCAAAGCAATGTTTGTCATCATTATTTTATGATCATCATTCCTATACAAATAAACATATGTTTTAATGGAGATTCTGAGAAAGAAAATAAAGAAAGGTAGACTCTTACTTTGGCAACCTATTTTTATAAAAAAGAGATATCCTGTGGCTGAAGTTAGCATCACTTTATAAGTACTAATACTCATTATGTTATGAAATCCTTAGCTTCCTAATTCTGTTATATCTTTTTGCTATTTCACTTGTTTCTATATAAGTGGACATTGGCAAAAATGGAAGAGTCAGCCTATACCAGGGGACCCTAACTCCCATCACAGCCCACTACCAGGCCGTGGCCTACTCAGAACCAGTCTCCACAAGTAGCGGACGGGCATGCATATGCACCTGTCGAGCTCAATTTCTGCAAATGGCAGGCCAGCACCTATGCACATGTGCACACAGCTGAAATTGCACAAGTTGAGCTGCATGCACACACACATGCATGTCAGCCTGGTTCTCCTCTCCCCCCAGCCAGGCTGCCAAGCATCAAAGATTGGGGGACTGCTGGTCTACACCTATATTATCTTTGTTTCCACATGATTCTATGGGTCCTAGAAGAAAAGGACATATAGATATAACAGCAGCAGAAATTAGGCAGTGAGAGATTCCTGAAGGAGAAATAAATAGCTAGTTATGGGAAAGATTCGTGCCTCACATATTTGAGAATCTGAAGAAAGGATGAACAAAAAATGGACACATCATAAAAATAAGTTCAAGGAAGTTTTTGTATTATTGGGCTACATTTCTCTCAGAGGTATGTGTTCCTCTTGATGTAATAATCTGGAATCAATGTGCACATCACCCTCCACAGAATACAAAAGTGCTACAACAGCTGGAAAAGCTGCTCTAGTGGAAGATATTCTGCTATAAAGCCTTACTAGGGAGGCATAACAACAGCATCCAGAAGGTGATAAAGATAGAATGGATCAGGACTCATTTGATTCTTTATTTTGTCTTGGCCATTCATTACTATCATATTCTAGACCAGAGTTCCCCAACATGCCCCAGCACCCATCACTCACTTGAGTGGGGCCAAGAACATCTGTGATGCTCACACAAGTAAGTCCCTGAGGTCCCACAATGCTCATACAAATGGGGCTGTGAGTGCTCATGATGCTCACATGAGGGAGGCCATGAGTGCCTGCGATGCCGCCTCACTCCACCTGGTTGTAAATTTATTTATTTTATTTTATTTTTTTATTTTATTTTATTTTATTTTATTTTATTTTATTTTATTTTATTTTATTTTATTTTATTTTATTTTATTTTATTTTATTTTATTTTATTTTATTTTAATTCCATTTATATCCCGCCCTTCTCCGAAGACTCAGGGCAGCTTACAAGCTTAGCAGTAAATAGGCCATGGACTGGTAGTGGCTGCAGCCCACAGGTTCTAGACCCTTTCTCCTTTCACTGAGCAATTAACAATGCTGGAGATGCAATGTTAGGCACTGGAGATTATGATATTTCCAGTATAACATAAAGCCATGGCACAGGATTTTGAGTATTTGTTCTACTATTCAAAAATCCCATTTCCTCTTGTGGCAGCAAGTTGTTAGCTATGATGTTATAATGTTTCTGAAACTATTTTCTTTCTTTGTGTGCATAATTTTTCAAAGAATAGCTCTAACCTGGGCCTTTATGTTTCACAACATCTTCTTGTCCTTGTTAGTTGTGAAGTCGTGTTTGACCCATCGCGACCCCATGGACAATGTTCCTCCTGGCCTTCCTGTTCTCTACCATCTTCTGGAGTCCATTTAGGCTCATCCCTACTGCTTCAGTGACTCCATCCAGCCACCTCATTCTCTGTCGTCCCCTTCTTCTATTGCCCTCACAACAACTAAGTGATCTCTAAATATTATCTTGGGTAGCAGCACAGGGAAAAGAAATAAAATGCACAAAGCCCTTATTCAGTTTTCTAATGATCCAAATTTCATGAAAATAAGACTATTAGATATACTTAAGCTGATTTGGAAATTAAATCCTATTTGTTTAACAGACACTGGAACTGCACCACATGGCAGTTGAAAAAAAAATCCAGTTTGGTCTCTATTATGGTCTAAATATACTCACAGGAAAATATCTCATAACTTTTGGCTTTTAAACTTTATTACCCATCTGTATCTGAAAGGTATTTGTGCATATATGCAGGACAATATAAATTGTAATGTTTTAAAGTTGGGATTACGTAAGGGGAGAGTGTGTGTCATTTGATACCAAATAACTGAATTGATTTCATTGCTTAGAGGTTGATAATATCTGCTACACTTCAGAGCGGAAAAGGAAGCAGCAGCAGATTTATTTATCCATTGATGGGCCAACAAATAAAGCCAGTTGCTCTGTTTGGCTTGAGGGTGATAAGCTGTAAAAGCTTGTTTAAGAATGAGCTCTGCTGATTCTAAACAATAGCTCTTCTTCTCCTAAAGAGACAGTAATATCCAAAGTGTACTAGTTTTCTAATAAAGAAAAAAATATGAAAGATTGAAAGCACATTTTTCCTACATTGATAATCACATCATTTTATAAGCAGGAATATTTTAATTTATGAATACTGAAAGACAAAAATTTGCTTAACAAATGTATGCTTTATTTGATTACAGCAATCTGCATCCTCAATGATTCATAATTCATAATGTTTTGAACATAACAGCAAAGTCATTGACAATCCAGATATAAAGGAACTGAAAGACCTAACTAATAATATTTTGTTCTGACTGGGAAACTGATGATAAAAGTAAAATACCAACAATCAGAGCCATACTGCTCTTTGAAAGAGGGTCTTTGCAATGTGGGGTAATATATACTGTACTGTACAAAGTATCTTTCTTCAAATGATAAAACAGTTGCCTCTTTTTTTAGTCTTATATGACTTTTTTGTACCTTGTTTTCAGTTCTCTCTGTATATGAATAGTTATAGTTAAATATTCAAGAATTTTATTTGATTCATAAACAGAAGCAAATCGGTCAAATCCACTTGTTTGGGACTGAGAGCTGTGTCATTGCTAATGATTGACTGATTTCCTGCACAATTTGAAGGGTGTAGAAAACCAAAAGTTTGGAACTTATATTACATGATTGATGAAAAAGTAATATTTGCAAAGGACTACATACATCTTTTTTATGCGGAAATAAGGTCAATATTTTTAAACACTGCTGTATTTACCAGGTTGATTAGAAATCAAAATATAATATATATTTTTCTCTGGAAAAAATATTTGGATTATTATTATGAACACTCAACCAATCAGAGAAAACTTAATAGATGAGGACATGTCATAGCCAAATCATGTAGTCATGTAATATGGTAACATCATGTCTGATTGTTTGGAATTGCCCATCAGCATGGAATAATTTTCTTTGCTTTCATTCCTTGCACTGGCTCCCAGTTGCTTTCCAGATGCAATTCAAGGAGCTGGCTATAACTTTTAAAGGTCTACATAGTAAAGGGCCAGGTTAGGTAGGGTGGGTGCACTCCAGATCCCCTTTTCTAAATGTTATCTGGTTGGACGTTGGAGTGTGCCTTCTCAATGGGCTGCTTTGGAATAGCATCCCACCTGGGATCTGAGGAACCTCTACTCTTTCAGGGTTACAGAATGCTGGGAAGACCTGGTTCCACCCCTCAAGCCTTGGATTAGGGCAGGGGTAGGCAACCTTAAACACTCAAAGAGCCACTTGGACCCGTTTCCCAGAGAAAAGAAAACACTGGAAGCCACAAAACCTGTGCACGAGCACACACACATGAAGGGGAGAGCTTGATTGAAGAGTTTAATTAAAAAGAAATAGAGGCTGCTGTGCATGAGTTCTCTCTCTCTCTCTCTCTCTCTCTCTCTCTCCCTCTCTCTCTCCCTCTCTCTCTCCCTCTCCCTCCTTCTCTCTCTCTCTCCCTCTGATCTTCTGTTCACCTGGCAAGCTGTTTTCACGCTGTTCTCTGACAAGCTGACACACATTCTTATTGGGCTGGCTCTCCTGCCCTTGGTCTGCCAGTCTTCTTCCCCCACTCAGTGTGTGTGTGTGTGTCTGTGTGTGTGTCTGTGTGTGTGCATATGCGTGTGCATGTGTGTGTGTGAGAGAGAGAGAGAGAGAGAAGGGAAGCACAACTGTCTTTTTCTGTCTCCGTCTCTCTCTCTCCCTGCAAATGGCGGAGGATGACTGGGAGCCGCAGGAGAAGGCTGAAAGAGCCACGGGTTGCCGACCTGTGGACTAGGGGTTTGAGTGGAGAGGCTGTTGGTGGGGTCCCTAGCTTTTAAGCTTGTTTTTATTGCTTTTTGTGCAACTTATAGAACCACTGTATAAAATGATGGCCATATAAGTTCTTATATATATAAATAAGGCAATATTGCAGTATACAAACTGAATACCACATATTTACTTGCCAAGAAATTCACAGTGTGGAAATGTTGTTGATAGTATTCAGGTATAAATAACAAACAAACAAAAAACAAAAGTGATATCATTATGGGTGTATATTATAAAACTGCTTGGATAGACAAAATATAAAATTAAGGACTTTCTATGTCATATGACTAGACTTTCAGAGATGAGTAATAGTGAGAACATGATAGGGAAAGGGTGGATGACAACAGATCAGACATCTGCTACAAATGAAGCATAAACCTAAAAGGCAGAGCCCAGCAAATTTCTATATTTTTGCTGAGAACTTGGTGGAGCAGTGGGCTAATGCCTCCTTAAGTAACACCAGCTGCCTGCAATTAGTGCAGGTTCGAGTCCCACCAGGCTCAAGGTTGACTCAGCCTTCCATCCTTCCGAGGTAGGTAAAATGAGGACCCAGATTGTTGGGGGCAATAAGCTGACTTTGTAATAATGCCGCTTGGGGTGAGTGTGAAAGCCCTAATAAGCAGGCATATACATAGAATGAAGGCTACTGCTAAGCTTGTAAGCCGCCCTGAGTCTTCGGAGAAGGGCGGGATATAAATGGAATTAAAATAAATAAAAAATAAAATTTGTAAGTAAGTGCAAGAAAAAACACAGATGACATGGTGGAATCTATCTTGGACCTAATTCCCACAGGGATGAAATGGTTGAAGAAATTAAGGTGACAAAGCCTTGGACAATAATGATCATGCTGTTCTTGAGTGCATGGTTTTGAGAGGTGAAATATCAAAAAAGACCCAGACTTATATATACTGGATTGCAGAAGAGTAGATTTTAATGAACCCAGATGGAAGAAAGGTCAGATCCAATGACTAGAAATCCTTAAAGAAGAAAATGAGGTTTTTTTTTCTTCCTCAGGGAAAGCATCTTGTAAAATGAAAGAAAGGAGGTGGGATGTAAAAGAAAAAAAAGGAGAGATGTATAATGAAAAATCATGCATGGCTATGGTCAAAAACTATAGGAATTGTGACAGAAAGGTTAAAGGGAAGAATATGCTGAGGCTTGCAGAAAATGTCCCAAAAAAACCCCAAATGAGGCAGAATTAAGAGAAATGCAAAGAGGCCATAGATCTCCCGCAAGGAGAAAAACATAAAATTATAATGGGTGATGGTAAGAATATGGAATGTTTTAACTCTTATTTTTGTCTATTTTGTCTTGGAAGACAACTGAAACCCTAGTTGGCCACTGCTATTCCACTGGTGGGAGGAAGAATAGGATAGGATAGGATAGGATAGGATAGGATAGGATAGGATAGGATAGGATAGGATAGGATAGGATAGGATAGGAGCTGGAAGGGATCTTGGAGGTCCTAGTCCAGCACCTCGCTTAAGCAGGAGAACTTATATCTTAGACAAGTGACTGTCTAGCGCCTCTTCTTTAAAATCTCCAGGGATGGAGTGCCTACGATTTCTGGAGTCAAGCTGTTCCACTGGCTAATTGTCCACTCTTTGAAAATTAACAAGTGGCTGAATTCAAGCATATGAATTGCAGTGTAAGGTGATTAATGAACTAATGGAGGTGATTGCAGTGCTTCTAACTGTGATTTTTAAGAAGCCTGAGGGAATGGATGAGATTATGGAAGACTGCAAGAAAGTAAATATTGTCCCTATCTTAAGAAAGGGTTGATTATCAGCTTAATACTCTAGTGGTTAAAGACTTTAAACAGATTTTTAAACTGCCTATTTGTGAATACTTGGTAAGAATCTAACAATTGTGAGAGACAAACATGATTTGACACTCAAGGTCATGCAAAACAACAACAACAACATATTATTTCTTTTGTTGAAAAAGTTAACTAGCTTGATCAATTGAGTAAATGTCATGGGGACAGTGGAGCATTAGGCAATGTCTCTCTGAAACTCACGTTAATAAAGGGATAAAATGAGACATACTATAGATGTGTTATATAGATTCATAAGTGGATGGATGACCAGATTAAAAGAATATTCATAAATTTTGAAGAATAACTGAGTTAATTGTCATAGGATCCTGTTCTGGGCTCTGTGCTGTTAAACAGTATTTTAGAAGAAAAGGGAAGATTAAAAAAAATATTTAGTCAGACTTGAAGAATGGGCTGAATTTAATAGGATGAACTTTAACAGGGACACATATAAAGTCCTTTACAAAAAAAATATTGGTTCATTTTAACATTCTCCCTCAAGCATCATTAGAGAGAAGTACAGGAAAAACTCCTTTGCAAACAACAGTGCTCTATGATACAGATACAGTAGAATTGCACTACACGTGTTGTGTTATACTGCTATTACAATACACTCATCTATAGTTGATTTCTCACTCTTCTTTAAATTCCCAAAGCATGCTGCCTTATTTTAGTTGCATTACTTATTATATAGTAAGAGACTTTTGTGTCTTTAATTGTTGCTAAGTTTTGTTATGAATCTTAAGTCTTCATGGTTTTACATTATTTTACATTATTCCTGCATCTGGAGTGAAAACAAAGAAAGGAAGAAATGAAAGACACAACTATAAGATGAAAAGGATATAAATATTCTAATAGATCACAAGCTGAATACAAGCCAAATGTGTGATGCAGTGTACTAAAAAAAACAAATGTTAATTTGAGAGGCATTAACAGGACCACACAGCCCAGATCATTCTCCTGTTCTGTTTTGTCTTCTGCATATTTATGATTGAAATACGTGGCCAGTTCTAAATATAACCATCTAAAAAGGATGTCCACAAACTGCAGCAAAATTAGATGAGGTCTATCAAAACATTGAAATGAAATTCTATAAAGAATGATCTAAGGAACTGAATATGCCTATCTTGCAGAAAAGAAATATGACAGCACTGTTCAGCTATCCAAGAGTTCTCATATAGAGAAAAAATCAGCTTATTCTTCTTTGCACTTGAGGCAAAACCAAACCAATGGATTGAAAGTACAGAATAGTGGATTCAAGTTAGATATGAAGAGAAACATGAAGGCAATGATTCAATGTATAGCTAAGTCAATGTCAAACTGATTAACTTAGAAGATTCAATTCAAAGGAGTGATTTAATCATGTCTACTAACTGAATTACCCTTTTGAAGCTTCACACAGCTTTAAGAATTGCTGTGTTACGGGCTTCCAGTTTGCGTGCATGGTGCTTCCGGACGTGCAGGAACAGCCTGCTTCCTGCCGTCTGTTTCTTTCTTTTTTGGAGGACCCTGAAAAGGGTCAAAAATCACCCTGGAGGGGCGGATACTGAAAGGAGGACTTTCCTGCAATCGCGGAACGGCGGCAGCCCTCCACTAGAATCTGGAATCATTTCCTTTGGTCCAAAGAAGAGACCAGCCATAAAGATGGCCAATCATTAAGTCACTCACTGCCGAAAGCCAAAGCACTACCTAGCACTAAGAAGCAATCTGGAGGACCTGGGTGAGCTTTTGCCTTTCTTATTCCCTAACCATCTTCCTGTGGGACTTTCCTGAAAATCTTTTTCCCCATTTTTTGAGAAAACGGCGAATATCTACTTTGGGAACAAATCTTAAAGCCTCAAAGCTATAAAAGAACTTTAATTAATTCAGCAAAGAAATTAAGAAATTTCATCTGTATTTACTAAAAAGCTTCTATTTGTTGCTGGGAATCCACTACCCTATCTTTTCTCTAAGCTGTGAATTAAGGAAAAAA
This sequence comes from Daboia siamensis, assembly GCA_024449315.1. Taxonomy (NCBI): domain Eukaryota; kingdom Metazoa; phylum Chordata; class Lepidosauria; order Squamata; family Viperidae; genus Daboia; species Daboia siamensis. The sequence continues at coordinate 907,699 of JAKJMR010000173.1, forward strand.
TATGGACTACTCCTACAAAAGTTCTATATTAATTTTGAAAAAGAAAAGAAAATTCCTACATTGCATATTATATGTTACTGATGACATCTTGTGGAGAAACCTGGTACACCAAGTAAATTTCCTTTTTTTTGTTGTTGTGAGAGCTGACTGAATAACACAGCTGTCCTTGACACTAAGATGAGGGTGGGAACACCTGACACTGAATACAACTCTTCAGGAGGTGGAAAATCTTTGATTATTATTAAAACAGCCTCTATGGAAGATTTAACTGCAAACAACAATGAAATGGATGAATACATCCCACCACTTGATTATAAACTGATACTGGACACGATTTTGGCAATGACAGAGCAAATTAAAGCCAAATTGCAAGAAAAATCTGACAACTTAAAGCCACCAAATCAAAATTTGACTTTAAATGAGGAAAAGATAACCCAAAATCAAAGAGAAGAAGTGGAAACTAACACTAAAATAGGAGATTTCAAAGAACAACAAAAGCAACCTACAGAAGACCTTAAAGTCCAAACTTTAGTGGCAACTACAAAACCTACAACCCAAAAAGCAGCAGCACCTGAAGAAAACAACACCAAGAGTGAAGACACTAAAAACCTTCAAATACAATATATTGAGAATTCAATTAATCAAAGGACAATCATAATACCAGCTACTACTTTCTACCTAACCCAGATAGAATTGGAAGAACAAAAAGATTTTATTGATTTAATGACAACTATATTATATCAAAAGGGACGCGGTGGCTCAGTGGGTTAGGACGCTGAGCTTGTCGATCTGAAGGTCGGCAGGTTGGCGGGTCGAATCCCGAGTGCCGCGTAGCAGAGTGAGCGCCTGTTACTTGTCCCAGCTTCTGCCCACCTAGCAGTTCGAAAGCACGTAAAAATGCAAGTAGAAAAATAGGGACCACTCCGGTGGGAAGGTAACAGCGTTCCGTGTGCCTTTGGCGTCTAGTCATGCCAGCCACATGACCACGGAGACGTCCTCGGACAAGCGCTGGCTCTTCGGCTATGAAACGGAGATGAGCACCGGCCCCTAGAGTCGGAAACGACTAGCACGCATGTGCGGGGGAACCTTTACCTTTACCTTTACCTATATTATATCAATCTTCAAAAACTGAATTATCAAAGCAAAAATACAATGGTTACAAAGGGGATATATTCCTTGCAAAACTGACATTTGGATACGCTCCCTGGATTCAAATAAGGCATATAGGAATTAAGGAAGATACATTTGAGATTTTAAAAATGCCAAAAGGGAAGAATGATTGGCACAAAAGGAAGGCAAGAGTTAGATTTAAAAAAAAAACTGAACTTGTTTCCCTTTTGGGATTCCTAAAGATAGACTATAAAAATAACTCTTTTATGGATTAAGGGGAATCCCTAAAAAAATATAACTGATTTTACATTTAGCTTCTAGATCGGTAAAGGAAAACAAATGTAAGCTTTTAGAATATAACTCTGAACTAGATTTTAGAACTTGGAATGACATATCAAAAGATAGTACTTTAATAATTGATGTACGGTCAAGATGACTTATAGAATATTCAGTGGTTACTTTTGAACCATAGTATAGAATCTAGAATTTTATATATAAAAGATATTATTTTAATGATTGTTGAATGGTTAAGGCAAAAAACATATTTCTAATAACTGTGATTTCTTAAGATGAAAATTAGACTTTAATGGTAAAACATAAGAATGCTTTGTAATGAAGAATATAAGTTTTGTAGACAAAAGAATTATTCTTTATTGAAATAGGGAATTGTGGGTTACCCAAAAAGTAAGCGTTTTCCTATACTATAGGCCACTTTAGAATATCCTATTGCAATTAGATAAAATTTAAAAACAGGATATTGATATGTATTACTGAAAATATATTTTAAGTTTTGTTGATTGACTAGGTTACAACTAGAAATGTACTAACTTGCCTATTTTGACCATGTAATAAGTAAGGAAAGTAGAGAGGGCATCTCTGTTGAACTAACCTGAACTATTTATAACTGGTTATTTCTTATTTTAACTACCCAACCACCATATTGTTTCACAAATACCTGTATATGTAAATATTAAAAAATCAATAAAACTTGTCTAAAAAAAAGAATTGCTGTGTTACTGTCTAATTAGGGAGGATCCTTGAACAATTTTTAGAATGAAGACTTTTAGGAAGACTATGTGTGCTAATCCCTTGCAAATTTATAGAGGTAATATTTTAGTTTAAAAACTTTTAAATTTAATAACCCAATTCTAAACTTATTGTTCATGAAGGAAGTCCTATTGAGTTTATCATCATGCTATTCTTCTATATTTTGGATGGTAATTCTGAAAGAACAGAAAAGAATAGTTGTCTTGGTTTGGGTAAATTTTTATTAGAAATTAAAGTGGATATCATTACTTTTTTTACATGTGCCTGTAACTGAAATTGCTAAAAATGCTGATAGGACACAAAATAGTTTTTTTTTTCTGAAAGCCTGTTACAGATTTAGGTATGTGTGCTAAAATTATTGTTTTATACACAGGCAGCTCAGCTACTGGATAAAGAATGAGAATTTTTCTTTAAGATTTATGGGTAATATTTCTTCTTTCAACTCCTTTCCTGTTCAGAATGTTTGTTTTGTTAGCAGAAAATGAGTCCATAGGATCTTGTTACAAAGTACAGATTTTGAGCATTCAGTGGTAAAATACAGCCATTTTGTATTGTCCTATGAGATATTGCTGTTCACACTCGGTGAGATCTTTGAATTATTTTGAAATCTGCTGTTTCAGAAGCATTGAATAACATTGCCAGCTTACTTTTTCAAGAAAACTAAAAAAGTATAGCTCAGTAGCATGTGGATATTGGTTGCCAAGGTGAAGCTTTTATAGGTTTAGCTTGCTCACCAGGCTTCAGAAAAAGTAACTAATGTACTTTTTTAATCCTGTGGGGAGGAAAGATGTTACAATGTCCAAAGCAAAGCAACCTCTTATCTCCAGTAAAAAATGTTTTAAAAGTTGCTTTATCAAAAACTTTTGTCAATGACATAGTGCTTTATCCTTCTTTCTTTAACATTAGCATGTGTTCTGTCTGGAAATAAAGCAAACAATATTCCAAAAATCAAAATGAAACAGGAAGCAAAATGAGAAACAAAAGGCAAGAAGAAATAAAACGATGTTGAAGGATTGTATGTAATTCCTTAGGTTTTTTATTTTTTTTAAAAAAAATATTCTTTCATATGTTTCAAGACATTTTTTTTATAAATGCTTTATAATTACCAGAAGTATTTTATTATCTTATACAACCGAAGTACTTCAACTTGCATCTGGATGGCTGCTTGGATTTATGTCAACTGGTACTAATTTCTGTTTGATTGAGACACCATCAACATGATGACACCCAATCCATTACTCAGTTCTTAACAGAAGCTGAGAAATAAAAGGAATAGATTAGCAACGGGAAACTATGGATGATGAAGAGTACTGCACAGAATGGTGAGAAGAACTAGATGTTTGTTCTAAGGAATTTGGAGCAACCAAATTACAAAGAATATTTATTTATTTATTTATTTATTTATTTATTTATTTATTTATTTATTTATTTATTTATTTGATTTATATACCGCCCTTCTCCTGAAGGACTCAGGGCGGTGTACAGGGCAATAAAAAAAAAATACAGAATATAAGATTTAAAATTAAATGATTGTGCCCGATGCAGTAAATTAGTTAAAAGCGGTGTTAAAACCCCAAACCCATCAGACCAGGCCGGCTTGTTCGAATAGATAAGTTTTTAGATCACGCCAGAAGGAGCAAAGGTCGGGGGCCATCCGGAGTTCAGCCGGTAAGCGGTTCCAAAGGACTGGTGCGCCCACCGAGAATGCCCTCCCCCTGGGGGTCACCAGTCGACATTCTCTGACCGGTGGTACCCTGAGGAGGCCCTCTCTGTGGGAGCGCACTGGATGGAGGGAAGTTGACGCCGGCAACAGGTGCTCCCGTAGGTAATCCGGACCCATGCCATGTAGGGCTTTATATGTCATCACCAGCACCTTGAATCTCACCCGGAAGGCAACTGGAAGCCAATGCAGCTCACAGAGCAGAGGTGTAACATGGGACTATCGGGAGACCCCCAACAGAACTCGCGCGGCTGCACTCTGTACCAGCTGAAGCTTCTGAGTGGTCCTCAAAAGCAGCCCCATGTAGTGGTCCTCAAAGGCAGCCCCGGCACGTACAGCCACTCAGTCTTGTCAGGGTTGAGCTGAAGCCTGTTCCTCCCCATCCAGACCCGGACCGCTTCCAGGCAACAGGACATCACGTTGAGGGCATCACTGGGGTGGTTTGGGGTCGAGATGAAAAGCTGGGTATCATCAGCATGCTGATGATACCCCACTCCAAAACCACGGATGATCTCACCTAGTTGCTTCATATAGATGTTGAACAGGAGAGGTGAGAGGACCGACCCCTGAGGAACTCCATAAACGAGAGGCCTCGGGGTCGATCTCTGCCCACCCACCAACACCGACTGTGAACGTTCCAGAAGGTAGGAGAAGAACCACTGAAAAACAGTGCCTCCCACTCCCAACCTCCTGAGACACCGCAGTAAGATACCATGGTCAATGGTATCAAAAGCCGCTGAGAGGTCTAATAGGACTAGGACAGAGGAACAACCCCTGTCCTGAGCTCGCCAGAGATCATTCATCAGAGCGACCAATGCCATCTCCATGCTGTGTCCGGGCCTGAAACCCGATTGGTACGGGTCTAGATAATCAGCATCCTCCAGGAACAAAGGGAGCTGATGCGCCACCATGCTCTCAACAACCTTCGCAAGGAAGCAAAGGTTGGAGACCGGACGAAAGTTGTTTAATATAGCTGGGTCCGGGACAGGCTTTTTAAAGAGGGGTCTCACCACCATATGAAGTATAAAATCCAAACATTTAATCAAAGAATAAGTAAATGGTGAACTTTTTAGAATAGACCTGGGCATTTTATGGTTCCTGAGCCATATCCATTTTTTCTTTGTATTAAATCTTCTTCCCCAATCTAATTGTCTATAGTGATTCTACATTATGCTTTATATATATATAAAGTGTTTGTTAAGTATTTAGAATACCTTGCTAGGCCCCAAACACGGGGCAAATCTTATTTCCTGTTTCAGCCTAACCCAAGGCCATCCACAGGCAGTAGTCACAATAGTGACAGCTCATATTTGTGTAAATTTTTTGGATTGATAACAAAGAATTAAAGGGAGACTGATATGATCATTTCAAACTTATTTGTTCTCATCAGTCAGCCATACCCTTCAGAGATTCAAACCTGGGCCGATTGCACATTAGGCAATTGTTCTAACCTTTAGGCACTGGCTCTTTCTCACTTTGTTAGCTGAGAAGCAAGGGAGATATGTGTTAAGTGTTTGTTAAGTATTTAGAATACCTTGCTAGGCCCCAAACATGGGCCAAATCTTATTTCCTGTTTCAGCCTAACCCAAGGCCATCCACAGGCAGTAGTCACAGCAGTGACAGCTCATATTTGTGTAAATTTTTTTGGTGCCATACAAAAAGAGAAAATCAATCTGTATTGTATAAATTATTTGAAGTAAAAGCCTAATATTCCTTTTGGCAAATATAGTATATTCAAACAAAAGTAGAGATCTGATTTTAGAATGCTCTCTGAATGTATGACACATTTAGCACAGCAGCTTTCAAGGCCTGAGCAGCCATTTGCATGTAGGTTACATATATTTCAGACATATTCTTAATTGGAAATCTGACTAGATCTAATCAGATACATCAGCTATTTTGCAAATAATTGCTCTCAATTGCTAGATGTAGGAAGTCAAAGAGGTGATAAGAATATAAGCACATTTCTTATTCCTGCTTTTGTATAAGACCCTAAATACTGTTAGCATGTGAATGTAAGTATGTTTGTATATGTGTATGAGTATGCATATGTATGTGTATTTTTCTGTATTTTTCATTTTCTTAGCAAGGTTTTTCAGAAGTGGTTTGCTGTTCCTTCCTTATCCCTCCCTACCTCACCTTCCTCTGCCTGGTGAACGAAGTAAAAAACAAACAAAAAACAATATAAATATTAAAATAGTATATTTAGATGAAAGTAAAATTAGCAAAACGTATAACAAATATATTTCAAAGTTTAAAAATATTCAGCAAAAGAAAATAAATTCACTTTGAAGTTCTCTCTCTCTCTCTCTCTGCATCTGTGCATGCACATTTTTCTATCCACAGTGGAAAAGTCCTTTTTGATCTTTATTCTAGCACTGAAATCACTGGGATCATTGATTCCTTAGAGTTTCTTTATATCCCTAAGGGAGGTCTATGAATTGTCAACAGATGGTACAGAATTAAAATTCAAATACTTTCAGTGAATAGTTATACCACGTAAACTTCATTATATAATCACACACAACTGTTTTAAATTTTTTATTGTTTTGAGCACTATTGAGACCGCATTTCTCACAATATACTGTTGATGTGAAGAATATGGCAGCCAAAATAATATTTGCTCTAAAAGGTTTATTCAAATTTAACATTTCTTTAAACATTATTGAATGTTCTGGTTGAATACAATAGACTCTTATATATAAAGTAAGGTTTTTCTTCAGTAGCTACAGTAATACAAGAGAAGAAATTGACATAAAGGCTAAGGGATCCTTTCACTACAACAATTTTTAGTACTAAAATAAAATAAACAAACCAAAAAAGCAAACAAGAATTGCTGTTGGTGACTAAGCTAGTGAGAGGCCTTCTGTTAACTGAAATCTTTTCTTTCCCACTGATTTATTTTGTCCATTATTCTAGCTCTTAGAAATAAACATCTCTTAAGATTACAGAAATATCCTTGTATCAAATTGCTTTATGGAAATTGGAAACAGTGCTAAGTGATTGATCTTCCTTCCCTTTCTTTCCTTAGTGAGCTATGTCTACATACTAACAAAACTCTTATTCCATAACCTTCAAGTGGGAGAAATGATGCATCATAGGCCAACAGCTTTTGAACTTAGGTGCCTCAAATTTACTGAATTTTTTGTCAGTAATATATTTAATCCATAGAAGTTTAATGTATAAGAAAGTCAAGACACCAAAGTTTTATGATCTTAAATAATTTACCTATCTTAATTGCATTTATGAGAGAATTTCATGTGTTTAAGCATCAAACACAAAGCTATACAATAGAAAGTAAGCCAATATTGATGAATGAACTGAAACAACTGGAATTAAGACATAAGTATAATCTATATTTAAATTTACAGCAGAAGATGAAAACCATCTATAAATGATTGGACTTAATGTCATTTATATGAAGATCAACTTTGCCAGTTAAAAATATTTTGAAAAAGGCAAAAACTGATAAATTATATACAAAACAAAATAAAATCTCAGGAATCAAATGATCAAATCAAGAATGTAATTTTAAATTATATGCATATAACACTGTTGTGGGATCCAATCTGGGTCGATCACTGGGACCAGAGGCTTAGTTTTCCAAGCTTTTGGACTTGTGCTAGAGCCCATCTTGAGGAAATTTCTCTCTCCCTGAGGATGGGATCCAGCATGAGTCTGAAAGCTCTGGTCCCAGTGACTGACCCACATTGGTTCTTATAATATTATCCAGGGACATGTATATTCACCTTCATTTGTGAGATAATACGGAAATTCCAGTTCCCTTTATAAATGATAATGAACTATGTAACCAGTATAGTTTATTATCAGGATATTAGATCAATAAAAACAAGATTCAAATGATGTCATTACTGTACTATAGTATATTCAGGACTGCTGTTGAAAAACTCGTGAATACTAAATGTTATAATCAGATTAGACTAACTTTTAAACAAGTACTATTTACTTCAAATTTCAAGGTTTAAAAATTTGAAATAAAGCTTAAAGGATTTGGATTCAAATATCTATAAATCTCTCTTGGTACAAGACTCACTGCCCAGAGTCACTTCCCTGTGAAATGGGTGGCTATACAAATATGATAAAAAAATTAAAAAAATAAAGACCATTTTCTGCTGTGATATTTGCATTCAGGGACACTATGCCATGTAATAAGGCTGGTAACAACATTAAATTCTTCTTAGTCAGAATGGTATCTGATTTTTTAAAAAATGGTATCTGATTTTTTTTTTTTTGAAAAATATTTTAATGGCTTTTAACCTGTGAATAGCTATGATGCTTTTCATTTTTCTAACTTGTTTATTACTTTTGATTTTATTATTGCCTATTTTAAATTATTCTTAAATAAGTAAGGACACATTCAGTCTTATTGTAGATTTTACTAATGTCAATACCAGTTATTAAAAAAATGCTTTCCAAAGAACTTGAAATAAAATTGTTGCCATCCTGCTGCTTCTGCTACTTTAGAGGCAAAATGAGATAAAGTTATGGTGCATAACTTGAGTATGTATATAAAACACTCTTGTTCTGTGAACTGTAGTGGGTCCCAGTTTGATTCCAGGTCCAAATTAAGATGTTGGACATCACGTATAAAGCTCTACATGGCATAGGACCAGGTTACCTACACAACTGTCTCTGTTGCATCTTATCAGCTTATCTCAATTAATCAGGCAGGGAAGATATGCTGCAGATCCTATCAGCCAAAGAATTTCGACTGACAGGGTCTGATAAGAAAGCTTTCTTGATCACTGCTCCCACTTTGTGGACTATCCTGTCCCCATTGCTGAGGAAAGGGACCAATGTCCTGGCTTCCCAGAAAGGGGCAAAACCTGGCTCTGTAGTCTTGTACGGGGAGGCAAAGAATACCATGCAACCAGGGGGCTGGCTGGTCCCATGAGACACCTCCCCCACCTGTAATAACCATCTTTAAATGGTTATCTAACTTTTTTTTAATTTTCCCTTTTGATGCTTCATTGTCATTATTCTAAAATTTTAATAGTTTTAATCCTAATTTAACTTTAATGTTAATACGGAGAAGGTTATATGCATTGACAAATGCAATGAAATTCAGTATATTGTGGCGAGATGTTCATACAAAACCTCCTAAAGTCTCTTTAGAAAAATGGCCTGCTATATTGTTATCAAGATTTAGGAAAGAACTGAAACCCATTAAGGAAATCATGCCATAAAAGAACAGTGTACAAAGGCAAATAGTACTGATCGTCAAGTGTTTTTAATACATTGCATATAATGAATAGTCCTACCTTGGTTCCCTAGGTGGTTCCAGGCAGAGCTTCAATTGTGCTGTTGAGGATGCTACCTTGACTTTTTTTACCACACCCTGTGGCTACCTCTGTAGATGGCTGACCCTCTAAGATACTTAGGTGATTAGAAGCCTTGAAGCCTGAAATGACACACAGTCCAGAATATGTTACACCAATCCTATGGGTGTCATTCTGTATTCTGATCTGCCTGTCCATGTGATAAATTCTGTATTTGAGATGACTGAATATGGATCCTAATCTAGTTCCTTGCTAGCTGCTGGTTGAGTCTCAGGGAATGTAAGAGTGGGAATTTGCCTATCCACTCCCTACCCTACCTAATTACAAGAGGTAATTAGAAGACCACTGGTAAAGCAACCTTATTAGATTCCTTAGGTAAAGGTAAAGGTTCCCCCGCACATGTGTGCTAGTCGTTTCAACTCTAGGGGCCGGTGCTCGTCACCGTTTCAAAGCCGAAGAGCCAGCGCTTGTCCGAGGACGTCTCCGTGGTCATGTGGCCGGCATGACTAGATGCCAAAGGCACACGGAACACCTTTCCACCGTAGTGGTCCCTATTTTTCTACTTGCATTTTTATGTGCTTTCAAACTGCTAGGTTGGCAGAAGCTGGGACGAGTAACAGGCGCTCAATCTGTTACGAGGCACTTGGGATTCGACCTGCCAAATTGCCAACCTTCTGATCGACAAGCTCAGCATCCTAACCCACTGAGCCACCACGTCCCTACATTAGATTCCTTAGAAGCAGGCAATCTTTACCTTTTCAGGGGTGATAAGATGATTAAGAAAATATGAGTTCATAGTTGCAAGCACTTCTGAAGGAGTGTCCTGACTTGTTTCAAACTGGTTTCAGAAGAAGACAGACAGAATAACAGAGTTGGAAGGGACCTTGGAGGGCTTCTAGTCCAGCCCCTGCTCAAGCAGGAAACCCTATACCATTTCAGACAAGTGGCTGTCCAGTCTCTTCTTTAAACCTCCAGTGATGGAACCCCCACAAGTTCTGGAGGCAAGTCATTCCATTGATTGATTGTTCTCACTGTCAGGAAATTTCTCTTTAGTTCTAAGTTGCCTCTTTCCTTGATTAGTTTCCATCTGTTATTTCTTGTCCTGTCTTCTGGTGCTTTGGAGAATAGGTTGACCCCCTCTTCCTTATGGCAGCCCCTCAAATATTGGAGCACTGCGATCATGTCACCCCTGGTCCTTCTTTTCACTAGACTGGACATATTCGATTCCTGCAACCATTCTCCATATGTTTTTATCATCCAGCCATTTAATCATCCTTGTTGCTTTTTGTACTCTTTCCAGAGTCTCAACATTGTTTTTATACCGTGTCCAAAACTGGATGCAATATTCCAACTGCGGCCTTACCAAGGCATTATAAAGCAGTACCAACACTACATGTGATCTTGATTTTATCCTCTGTTAATGCAGCTTAGGATTGTGCTGGCTTTTTTTGGTGGCTGCAGCACCAAAAGTGATTGTCCACTAGGACTCCAAGATCCCTCTCACAGTTGGTACTATTGAGAAAGGTACCACCTATAGTATACCTGTGCATTTGGTTTTTCTTGCCTAAATGTAGAGCCTTACTTTTTTCACCATTGAATTTCATTTTGTTAGATAGCGCCCAGTGTTCAAGTCTGTCTAGATTCTCCTGTATCTTAAGCCTATCTTCTGGAGTATTGGCTATTCCTGCCAGCTTGGTGTTATCTGCAAATTTGATGAGTTTCCTATCTATCTCCTCATTCAAATCATTGATGAAGATGTTGCAGAGCACTGGGCCCAGAAGAGAGCCCTGGGGCACCCCACTACACACTTCCCTCCATGTAGATGCAGTTCCTTTGAGGACCACATGCTGAGTGCAGCCAGTCAGCCAGCTAATGTTCAAATCTTCTTGATCTTGAGCCTATTTTCTAAACTATTGGCTCTCTACCCACTCCACAACTTGGTGTCATCTGCAAATTTGATGAGTTCCCCTTCTATTGTATTCCCTCATCTAAATCATTTATGAAGACATTGAAGAGTACTGGACCTAAGACAGAACCTTGGGGTACTCCACTAGGTACTTCTCTCCATGTAGATGTAGTAATTTTAAAGACTACATGTTGAGTGTGATTTGTCACCAGTTCCAAATCTGTTTGGTGGTGATGCTATTGGTGATCTTTGGGCACCAAATATGGAATGTGATTTTTGATTTTTCTCAACCTCTCAGTAGCTTTTTATATTACTGATTTTAATATACTTCAGTACAGCACTGCCTTGACAGGCCCTCCTTTACAATGGCGCCATTCATACTACTGAGGCAGATTTCAGATGGTTTTGGATGGAGACAATTGCTGAAAACAGAAGATATTAAGTAGAGTCCTTCAGGATTCTGTACTATTTCCAATTTGATATCTCTGTGAAAATACTGAGAGAAATCAGGAGATTTAAGATGGGAGATATAAAATCAGTTTCTTTGCAAAATTGCTCAGGCCTTTGGTGAGGGAGATTGAGTTTCTTCTCTGTATCATGCTTGCCATCTTCTGTCTTATATTGGTTTTATTGTGCAGTAATTTCTTTGTTGTGAGCCAGGCAGAATTGTTGAGAGTCATGCAAGAATATCTTCAAATAATGGGAAAGTTCCCTTAAATGCCTGTCTGTTTTGAGTATGAAAAATGTAAACTGTATTCACTTGACACAGTAGTTCTCTTGACTGATTGATTAATTGCCGACCTTTAATGCCACCTATTCAAACAATTTTAGGTAAAAATACCTAAAACCATCAGAATAAATGAGATAAAAATTATATACCAATTGCTCAGATGAAAATCTTCTTATCCCAAAACTTTCCAAAATAAAACTATCTTTTTCATTTTTCTAAAAACTGAAAAGAAGGAGCTACACTGATATTAAAGAGCTGGTGGCACAGTGGTTAAAAGGTAGAACTGCAGGCTACTTCTGCTGAATGCTGACTACCAGCAGTCAGTTCGATTCTCACTGACTCAAGGTTGACTCAGCCTTCCATCCTTCCGAGGTTGGTAAAATGAGGACCCAGATTGTTCGGGTCATGATGCTGACTCTGTAAACCGCTTTGAGAGGGCTGTAAAGTACTGTGAAGCGGTAGGTAAGTCTAAGTGATATTGCTATTAAGGGGCACGCTCTGATCGAGAAAGGGGGTTCTTCCTGAGAATGTTGTTTTCTAGGTCTCAACTGCCCTGATCTCTTGCAAGACAGGCACCCAAAGTATCTTTTCTCTATTAGAATGGGAGAATCTACTTGAAGCCATACTGTATATAATGTAATCACCAGCACTTTGAATTGGACCTGGAAGATCTCTCCTTGCGGTTCCCACAAAATAGATGTTATCTTATTAAATAATCTAACACTGGCCAATAGGGGAACAGCTGCATTCTGTCCCAGCTTCAGCTTCTGAATAGTCTTCAATGGCTGCCCATTGTAAAGCAAATCACAGAAGTCTAGCTTTAAGATAACAAGGATGTGAAGAGCCTTAAGAGCTTCCTGGTCAAAGAAAGGGCATAAGTGGTGGATCTACTCAAAAGCTGCCACAGTCTCAGCTTCTACTGCTATTCCAATCTAAGAAGACTTTCTCTCAGAAGGTAACAGATAATCAGCTTGCCCATCTGGATTACTTTATGGTTTCCTAGATGGAGGTAATGGTTAAGAGCAGGGGTCTTCAAACTTGGCCCTTTTATGACTTGTGGACTTCAACTCCCAGAATTCCTCAGCCAGGCATGCTGACTGAGGAATTCTGGGAGTTGAAGTCCACAAGTCACAAAAGGGCCAAGTTTGAAGACACCTGGTTAAGAGCATCTTCATTAGGTTCTGTTGATATGTAACTGGAAAAATATGATCCTAAAATTGTGGTACATTTGCTGCAATTTCTGGGTTTGATTATTGTACAATGTTGTATGCTTTGACATCTAATCCAAAAATATTAGACTATTATTATATATTCAAAAGGGTGAAGTTCTTTAGCCAATGTTGGCCTTTATATGCATCGAGTTCCTCCCCAGAACCTAAGATGTCCTAGGGAGTAGTATTTGTGTAGACCAAGCAGTGTGGCCTTTATAATTGTCATATGGAAATTTTGTCAAAGTGCAGATTTTCTAAGTAGTGCCCAGAATTTTGGTATGGCACCCAGTGGTCCAGTAACCTTAGGGAGTTATTAATAATAACCTTTGTTATTATTTATTCAAATTTATTATAGCCATCCACCTCCATTTGGAATAAATAGTTGATCAGTAGTAAAGCCGACTTCTGAAAGAACACAAAAAAGTGGCTTCCAGGACTTGGTCTTAAGCGTTGCCATCTAGTAGGATCTAGGAAGTGTGGCTTTTCCATAGCAGCCACTACCCTTTCAAATACCCTTCAACCTGGGATCCAGCAGGCCCCCCTACCCTTTTAGCCTTCCAGAAAACTGTAAAGGATGGTTTTGCCCAGGTACTGGGGTAAAGGTTGGAATCAGAGAATTATATGGATTGATAGATTGGAAATGATGCATCAAGTGCCTGACTTTCTTGGTTTTAATTTTTTGTTGTGATTCCTCACCAGCCAGTGGATCCAGCAGCTGAGTCTGAGGAATCAGATGAGGACGAGGGGCCTAGAGTGACATTAGAGTCAGAGGAAGACTCTGAGGGGCTCCAAGACTTACAGTCAGACGAGGAGCCTGGCCCCTCTACTCACACTCAGGCTGAGACTTAGCTGTGCTGGGAGCCTGAGTTGGACAGTGTGAAGAACAGTTGGGACAAATCCAGGATGCATGAAAGTGCACGCAAGAGAAGGAGTAGGACAGAGGAATGCAGTGGGGCTGCTCCAAAGGCAAAGGAGAAGGCATTAGGAAGCCACATCTTGACTGAATTATAAAAGGGAAGGTGTGGGAGGTGCTGTTTGCCGAAGGCAACTGCTCATGTTGAGGATCGAGTTTCTATGGACTGTGTTTGTTTGCCTTGGACATTGACTCAGGTCTGTGAGAATAAAAGGGGTTGTTTTTTTTCTGGCGGTTCCTGCCTGTTTCTTGGAAGAGGGGTTTCTCTTTGTGAGCATAACAAGGACTCACGTAGGCTGGGACAGAACAGCATTGTTGCAAGCCATCCAGGGTTTCACAAGATGGATGGTCAGTTAAGTCATTTAAATAAACAAATTACATGATACATAAGTGGGTTTTGGGTTGTACTTTGGGCACTCAGCCTCTAAAAGTTTTGGTATCACTGGCATATAACATTATTGGAGAAACAGATTTGTATTCTTCATTTTAAAAGGCTGAGCTGCATGATTAATGCAATTTTATGGTCTAGCTTTAGATAACTATGATTTTTCAGTTTGGGAGGAAGAAATCATTGCATGATTTGATTACTATATATGAAATATATGCCAAAAATATTAAATATATTTTAAAAACCAGGTAAAATTATCTTTAATTTTATTGAAAAAGAAGCTTCTTTTCTTTCTCCCCCTCAGAATGTTTTAGTGAAATTTTTATCCATGAGTAAAATGATGTCTTATCTGTCCTATTTTTCAGTGTCTAATAATATCTCCAAGAGGTTCAAATCTTACCAGCATTCCATATTTCAGTTAAATTTGAATAATGCCAGGAAATGTTCTAAATACTGTATTTATTTATTTATTTATTTAATTTATTTATTTAATTAATGTCAGGAAGCCAAAAATTCTGCAGGTTGAGGGATATATATATATATATATATATATATATATATATATATATATATATATATATATATATATATATATATATATATATATATCAGCAACCAATGATCCAATTCATGCTTCACATTTTAACAATAACATAGCTCAGAATATTCAAATAGATTATTTTAATTCTGTTCAAATCAAATTCTATAGTACATAAGACTTGAAAGTGAAGACTTTTTCCCAAGCAAAGGTATCTTTGAAGGCATTGGCACCACCTTCTTATGTGTCCTTCTTAAATATGACATGACTCAAAACTTCTGTAACAATTTAATATTTCATGTGTGGGAAGTTTCTGTTTCAAATATGCAATCTTGTCACGTGGATGTATTCTGTCAAATTGTTTCTTACGGTTCTGCTCTGTGAACGTGAAGCAATCAGTTAGCCAAACCTGGAATGAGAAAATATTTCAGAATAGAGAGCCATTCATCATGTCAGATTTACCACCAAAGATACTTATGCAGATACTCATTAATCTCTTCATCATTATTTATTTTCATTAAGCATCAATATATACAGTTTGAGGGAGAAAAAATATCACCAGGAGAAGCTTTCATTCTTAACTCATTTGGCTAACTTTAGAGCATACCTTGTCTAACATAATCTTATGTGTATCATTGTTACAAACTGTTTGTGCACATTAAATTACTCATAAGACTACAGAGCTTTAGTTTAACAGCAGTCTGCTAATTGTTTCAATGGCTACGTGTCATGTAGTGTTTACTTTAGTTTTCTTTTCTTTTTTACTGTATCCTATACGATATTACTAGCTTTAAAAAAATTACTTAAGTTCTAGTTTATGCATGCAATAATTAAAAATTGAAACCCTATCATTTAACTCAAAATGCTTTACAGGATAGAAAGCAAGAAATAAAATTTCTAATAAGTTTAGGAAAAAGAGCTTTATCTATTTGGTTAAATAGAAAGAATCTCCCCATCAGTATTTTGTGCCATGCTGTATAGTCAGAAACAGAAGTAAAAAGAATCTTACCATCACAATTTCCCATGCTCCCATTTCAGTTTGTAGGAGTGAATTCATTTTATATTTATGTCTGTTTACAGGCGTAGGTGTTCTAGTGTGGGCAGCAGAAATTATTTAGGGAAATCTGCAATGACACTTGGGTGAAAAAGAATGTGTGACTATAGACATTCTGAATCTAGCAATGAAAATCAATTTATTGCATAGTATTCTTTTTAAACAGAGATTGGAACTGGGGCAATCCCAATTTTTGTTAAGGTTAGAGCATCAATATACAATTCACTTTGAAGAACTAAGAGACATTTATCTTTGAAACCACCTGAAATGGACAATAATTGATCATTTACAGTGTTTCTTTTAGAATGAAGAAATCTTTAGATGATGCCATGACATTATGTATTTGCAAAGTGTAGTGCAATGCTAATGATAAAAAATTGTTGAATCTTCAGATAAACCTAATGGTATCATGCTGATGAAATAACCATTTCAGTGAACTAGTCTAGGTTGTCTTAAAAGCACAACACACTCTGCTAAATGTTGCAATTGGCTATATGTAGGAATTTGACAAAAGCCACAATAATATAGAGTGACTGATGACCTCATCGTGCAAATGATGTAAATGAAATTTAATCATTTTGATAATATTTAGATGAACAGTACTACGACTACTACGACTACTACTACTACTAATAATAATAATAATAAAGTTGGAAGGGACCTTGGAGATAATAATAATAATAATAATAATAATAATAATAATAATAATAATAATAAAGTTGGAAGGGACCTTGGAGGTCATCTAGTCCAACCCCCTGCTCAGGCAGGAAACCCTATACCATTTCAGACAAATGGCTGGCCAGTCTCTTCTTAAAAACTTCCAGTGTTAGAGCATTCACCACTTCTGGAGGCAGGTTGTTCCACTGGTTAGTTGTTCTAACTGTCAGGAAGTTTGTCCTTAGTTCTAGGTTGCTTCTCTCCTTGTTTCCATCCATTGCTTCTTGTCATGAATTCAGGAACTTTGGAAAATAGCTCGACTCCCTCTTCTTTGTGGCTGCCCCTGAGATATTGGAACGCTGCTATCATGTCACCCTTCCTCCTTCTCTTCAATGAACTAGACATACCCAATTCCAGCAACTGTTCCTTATATGTTTTAGCCTCCAGTCCTCTAATCATCTTTTTTGCTCCTCTCTGTACTCTTTTTAGAGTCTCAACATCTTTTTTACATTGTGGTGACCAAAACTGGATGCAGTATTGCAAGTGTGGCCTTACCAAGGCATTTTAAACTGGTATTAATACTTCATGTGATCTTGATTCTATCCCTCGGTTAATGCAGCCTAGCACTGTGTTGGCTTTTTTGGCAACTGCAGCACACTGATGGCTCATATCTAAGTGATTGTCCACTAGGACTCCAAGATCCGTCTCACAGTTGCTACTATTGAGAAATGTACCACCTATACTATACCTGTGTATTTGATTTTTCTTGCCTAAATGTAGAACCTTACTTTTTTCACCATTGAATTTCATTTTGTTAGATAGTGCTCAGTGTTCGAGTCTGTCCAGATCCTCCTGTATCTTAAGCCTATCTTCTGGAGTGTTGTCTATTCTTCCCAACTTGGTATCGTCTGCAAATTTGATGAGTTTCCCATCTATCACTTCATCCAAATCATTGATGAAGCTGTTGAAGAGCACTGGGCCTATAACAGAGCCCTGTGGCACAACACTACACACTTCCCTCTATGTAGATGCAGTTCCATTGAGGACCACATGCTGAGTATGGCTGGTCAGCTAGCTACAAATCCATCTGGTGGTGATGCTGTCTAACCCAAATTTTTCTATCTTATCAAGCAGTAGGTTTTGATCTACTTTATCAAATGCCTTACTAAAGTCCAAGTATGTTATATCCACAGCATTTCTCTGGTCCACTAATTTTGTCACTTGGTCATAGAATGCAGTAAGATTTGTCTGGCATGATCTGTTTTTGACAAACCCATGTTGGCTTTTAGTAATGACTTTGTTTGCCTCGAGGTGTTCGCTGATTTGTTGTTTGATTATCTTTTCCAGAATATTCCCAGGTCTTGAGGTCAGGTCGATAGGTCTGTAGTTTCCTGGATCTATTTTTTCTCTTTTTTTTATTAAAAAGTTTTAAAGTACATTTTTGAACATAAACCCCATCCCCCCTACCCCTATCCCATACCCTAACCCACCCAATACCCCTACCTCCCCCAACACCCCCCCCCCGACATCCCAAAGCAGAATACAGGGTATTATTTTCATAATCTTAATCTAAAATATACTAACTATAATTACACTTTAAATCCAGTCACGCTTTAACTCTCCTTAAACATCATAATATATCTCCATTACAAATATTCTTCACATATTCCAAATTCTACCATTTCTATCTAGTTCAAAACTTTCAAAATCCATTCTTCTATAATAAACAAATCAGTCTTCTTCCAATATAACAGTACCAAAAATTCTACTATAGTCATTAGTTATAAATATCTCTTTCTTAAAGTTCTTACATATTCAACTAAATTACTTTAACTTTTAAAATTGTAATCGTTTACAATTCAACCATAATAATACATTGCATCATTACAGCCACATCTTCAACATTTAGACTAACAGTTTAAATACATACATACTAATTTTTAAGATCTACTGTAAATACTATCCCCAAATATCCACCATTATTAGATCTTGATTATCCTATGATCTTTAACAAGTTCCATTTCCAAATCTTATTTCTATCAAAGTCCTCCATTAATCTCTATTATTATTATTATTATTATTATTATTATTATTATTATTATTATTATTATTATTATTATTATTATTATTATTATTAAAATCTAAATGCAGCCCATGTCATTTTTTAAATCTTAAGATCTTTAAATAAAGCCAAGGATTGCACAGCCTCTGAAACTATTTCTTGTAACTGTCGCTCTCCTTCTTCCTTTCCTTTTTTTTCTTCTGAGGATGACAGTAAGCCTGCTTTCAATACATTAGAATAAAAATCACATGACTTCTCTACTGTATTAAGACAATATCTTTCTCCAGAATAATTCACCACAATCCCCACTGGTATCTCTCATCTAAACTGAATCTGTTGTTTCTTTAATTCATCTGTCAGAAAGAAAAAATCTTTCCTTTTTCTCAAAATTCTTGGAGGAATCTCTTTCAGAATCAAAACCTCCTGATTAGCCACTTTAAGTCTTTTATTATAAGAGATTTGAATGATCTCATTTCTAATCTTTCTCTTTGTAAAATACACAACCATATCCCTTGGCAGTTTCCTTTGTTTAGCAATCCAAAAATTAACACGAAATACTTTATCTATCTTCCAAAAAAAATCCTCAAGTTGAAACCCCAAAATAGGCGCCAGGGCATCCACCAACATCTCTTCCAGATTCTCCTGCGGATTTTCTTTCAAACCTCTGATCCTCAGGGTGAATTCCATATCTCTATATTGCATCATCATCATTTCATCTTCAAGTTTTTCCATTTTATTCTCCACTTCACCCATTTTAGCCTCCAGCATCAGATTATTTTGTTTCACTTCTTCCACGCATTCATCCAGATTCTCAATACAGCCTGAAAATACTTGAAGTGCCATCAAAGTATCCTCCCTTATTTTCTTGCTCTCCTTTCCAATAAATTCTGCCACCTTCTCAAATATTTTTTCAGACTGAATTTTTAAGGCATCGTTTAGAGCATATTGTAAATCTTTTAAAGTCAATACAGATGCAGCAGCTTCGGGAGGTAACTTCAAAGACTGCGTTCCAGATTGCTGAACAAACAATGCCTCTGCACTTTTAAAAATGGGTCTATGCGGTTTGGGAGCCATCTTTGCAACTAATGACTTTCAATACATACTTTCACTTTCTAGTCCATTTATTACTTTGTAGTTAAACTGTGAAATAACCAAATTTTAAAAATAACTTTTTAGCACCTCCAAATTATAAGTAGCTCTTTTAAGGTTTAAAAGTCCATTTTACATATTCCTACTCAGTTCAAACAGTCACTTTACTTTAAAGAAAAACACTTTCGCTTCTTGTTAAAAAGAAAAAAAAAATCAGTCAGGGGCCATCTTCCCCTTCTTTCAAAACGATCATTGGAACAGGAAAAGAGTTTGAGTTTCAGAGTTAAAGCTTTGTACTTGATATTTATCTTGCTCCTGCATCAGCTCTGCTGCTACCGTCACTCAAGATGTCAATCAGATCCAGCAGGAGTGGATTCAGCGTCTTGTTCTGCTAAAGCAGAAGAGTCCTTCGTCCGGAGCATTCCCAGGCTTTGGGGGGGCTCTCACCCTTCATGGCCAAGAACAAATGTTCTGGGGCTCTAGGGGAGCTCTACCCCTACCTGGAAGTTCCCCCTCCCCAATTTGCCCGAGGAGAAGGGTTTTCGAGCGGCGGAACAGCTGATCGTCGGCTATTCCGCTGCTTCAACAGGATTGAAGGGCCGGTGGTCGAATCTGACCGTTCTTGCCCCTGAAGTGCCACCCGGAAGTGTCTATTTTTTCCCTTTTTTGAAGATGGGAACTACATCAGCTCTTTTCCAGTCCTCTGGTAGTTCCGCAGTGCTCCAGGATCTTTGAAAAATATAGTTCAGTGGTTCTGAGACCACGTCTGCCAGTTCCTTGAGAACCTTGGGGTATAATCCAGGGTGTATTCATCCTTCCTTTCCCTGATAATTCCTATGCTGCTATAGTTGATAAAGAAAATGCCAATTATGAGGGTTTTTTTTATCCTGGATTTAAAAATAACTTCTTGGACTTTGGTTCTAAGCATCCTGATTGCATCAGGTTTTTTAAACACACATACTAAACACCAACCTTTTTTTATTACAAATGCCAAGAGATTGCTAGTAATAGAGCTAATTTTGCTTTTCATTAGAACTAAACTTTGAATTAAAGTTACAATGTCTTGTCTTTATTTTGCCTTCATTGCAAAACTCCAAAAGTTATGGATGATATATTCTGACCCTTATTATTTATAGTATCTGAATATTTATCTCCATCTCTATCTATCTTGATTATTGAATATTCTGGCCAATAGCATTTCAGGGCAAGGGATCTAAGCATCCCAATGTCTTTGCTTTCCTATGTGAGACTACATAAGACAATATACAAATATATTACTTGGAGATAGTAAAAATTAGATGCATGACACACTATAGCTATACATTAAGATAAAGCTTCTCTGTTTGACTTTTCTCTTCAGGCTTTATCTAAGTCCAGTGTAGATAGATACTGGGGAGAGAGTCAATGGACCAAATGTTTGGCAATCTGTAGGGAATTATCAGTGCAGGAATAGTAGGGACGAATATAAACCCACTATTCAGGATTTTAGTATCTCTGGAGAATCAAGTTTCCTGCTTTTTCCATTTTTCCCCCACTAAAACTTCTTTGTTCCACACTTAACCTCATTATTTCTGATTGTGAAACTGTGGCAAGTCAGGTGTACTTGGGTTCCTGACCATGATCTTTCTTTTCAGAAAGACCTTGGATTCCTTTTTTAGGGAGTAAAACATTTATTCATTTGTTATACATTTCTACACTGACTTGATGATAGCCTGAAGAATATCTAAAACAAATTGAATCTCCCTGTCATCTCTCATAGACTTTTTAAGCAGCAGGACTTTATGTATAGTTAAAAATTGAGTATAGATGTTTGCTAGCCTGTATGACAATTTAATGAAAAACTTCTTACAAGCTGCAATTGTTTTGAATGTCCCAAATCAATTTTTAAAGGGACAGAGAAAGGTTCCAGTACAGATAAAGATAGTCACTGTTGAGAAGAGAGACAACCTAAAAAGCTATATAGAGGATAACCAATTGTGGACAATTAGTATGCTAATTCAAAGCCTTTACCTTAAAATGCAATTCTGCTATTTATTATTAGGAAGTAAAATTTAAAACTCAGTTGGGCCAATCTCTATCCCTGCATCTTAATGTCCTTGTTCTAGTAACAACAAGGACCAAATGGACAAGATTGAACAGTGTGTAAGTATGAGGCTTACACGGTGGCTCAGTGGGTTAGGACGCTGAGATTGTCGATCAGAAGATCAGCAGTTTGGCGGGTCAAATCCCGAGTGCCGTGTAGCAGAGTGAGTGCCTGTTACTCATCTCAGCTTCTGCCAATCTAGCAGTTCGAAAGCATGTAAAAAATGCAAGTAGAAAAATAGGGACCACTACGGTGGGAAGGTAACAGCATTCCGTGCGCCTTTGGTGTCAAGTCATGCCGGCCACATGACCATGGAGATGTCCTCGGACAAGCACTGGCTCTTCGGCTTTGAAACAGAGATGAGCACCGGCCCCTAGAGTTGGAAATGACTAGCACGCATGTGTGGGGGAACCTTTACCTTTACCTTTAAGTATGAGGCATTGTAGTGCTTGTACAAACCTATCCTAGTTTGGTAGTTTTCCACTGTAGGCATCTGTGAATTGGACAATTAGATTGGTAGCTTTAGCAGTACGTCATGCTGTGCAGCCAAATAGCATTTTGCAAAGGTTGGCATTGATGCTGGCTAGTGGAGGCCATAGTTTCTCAATTAAAAGGAGGGCGACTATGTGACTTTAATGCAAATATGTATCCACATACTTTGATGAGAAAACTTGGGTCATGCTTATGGATGAATAAAGAACTCATTGGAACGATGATATCTGGTTTCTGTGTTAAATCAGCCTTAGTGTTTATATCAATGGGTTCTATACCTTTCTTTCTTGACCATGTTAAAGGGTGGCAGAGTTTGTTATTCTGCCCTATATGGAGTTGTTGAAGAAGCAGCTGGGATGGGAGAAAAAGCTGAGAAGGAACTGGCATGAATTGTTTGCTGGAATCAGTACTGACTAAACACTGAAAAAAAATGCTTCCCTACACTAGTGTTATTGATACTGTATGCTAGTGTTGTACTACCCAAATAAATACTGAAATGTAGGTTGGAGATTAATAGCTTTATGTCTCCCTCCAGTATTTTTAGGATAGTAGCCTTTTCCTTTTCTGGTAACTGAACAAAAGCATTTATCACCAGATTTGGGGTTGTTTTGTTCAAGGCTGTCTTATTGAATGGAAATTAGCTATCTGTAATTGTCTTCACTTTATGGCTGCAACATTAATGGCATAATAAGGGTGTGACATTCAAGTCAAGAAACGTTTGTCTGGAATAGATTGGGGAAAAAGTAAGATGGTTCTTCCTTTTAAATAGCCCAAGTGGGATGGTTAAATTTTACATTAAAGCACAATTCTACAGCTGCCAGGGGAGGCAGCGAGCCAGCCTATTCTTTCAAGATTGGAATGGGCAGGAGTTGGCTCAGAGAAATAGTAGCTGTTTTGTGGGAAATCCATCTGTGCATGTTAATTCAGTTGTTTCCCATAATAGGAGAAATTTGCTTCATTTGAAAGAACTTAGGCAGATGTATCATTCCACTTGCTGACTGAAAGAAGCGTTTCAGTTTCTCCATGTCAAGGAGCTCTGTTCAAATATGGGGGTAGAGCTATGCTTTAGGAAATTGTACAGCATGTCGCATTTTTTTTGTTAATGGAAATTAAAATTGAATAGATAGATGCACAGTTTCTGCAACAAGTGAGCATGACTTTGCCAGACTATAGGAATGAAGTTGGAAGATTTTCCAAGGTTATTCAGGTACCATTTGAATCTATCTTCTTTTGAATAGGAGCAGTTATATTCATTATTGACCAGTACTAATTTCAGAACTGTCAATTGCTTATTGTAATCTATGTATATGGAGATATGTGTGTATGTAATGTGTGTATGCGTGCTAGTCATTTCCGACTCTAGGGGCCAGTGCTCATCTCCGTTTCAAAGCCGAAGAGCCAGCTCTTGTCCGAGGACGTCTTCGTGGTCATGTGGCCAGCATGACTAGATGCCAAAGGTGCACGGAACGCTGTTACCTTCCCACCGTAGTGGTCCCTATTTTTCTACTTGCATTTTTTATGTGCTTTCGAACTGCTAGGTAGGCAGAAGCTGGGACGAGTAACAGGCGCTCACTCTGCTATGCGGCACTCGGGATTCGACCCACCAAACTGCCGATCTTCTGATCGACAAGCTCAGTGTCCTAACCCACTGAGCCACCATGTCCCAGTTGTGTGTATGTATGAATCTATAAAATACAAGCGCATGTGATATTTCTGGGAAATGAACAAGATATTGCAAAAGTGACAAATTATGGCTTTGGCAGTAATGTGATAATTCTGATAAAAAAATAAAACACATTATATACTGTCACACCGATCTCTGGGGGGAAAAAGTTTTATTAAGCACTACGCTTTCGTTAGCCCCTGCTAACATTGTCAAAGTGTAAGCTAGCATTGGGAAGATTTTGTTTTGCTGTTTACTAGTTTGCTGTTTCATCATCAATCTCTGATCGGTCTGGTCCACTCTCTCGCCTCCTCTGTCATCTTGGCCTCCAGATGTGCTGATGTATCATTTGCTATATAGTCTGGGGTCTTCACCTTCCTATCCTGAATAGTTGTGTGTGTGTGTAGGGAAGTGATTGTCGATATGCCCCTTTCAGCCCCCTGTGTGATTACTCATGCTGTCTTAGAGCCTGATTTGCTGGTAACAAAACTACATGTCGATTGATAGCATGTTGGTTCAACAGCCAGGCTTCCTTCAGCAGCCGGCTACTCTTTGTAGGATCCTGGGCGATGACCTCAGCCAGCCAGCACAGTGGATACCAGCCAGCACAGTTGAACATCCAATCACACGTGAGCGGCAGACATAACATATCTAATATATATATCAGAAATATATTACTGCCAAAGCCATACTGTCAATTTTGCAATATCTTGTTTATTTTCCAGAAAGCAGTAAGTGCTCAGCTCCTTTGTTACTATTACCTAGCTACTATCAGCCATGTTAGGCAGGAGGTGTAATTCAGATAAGAGGCATTTTGAGTTGAGAAGGTTTCAAAATAGGAAATGCAAATATATCAGTTTTATTACAACCTATTTCCATGTCACAAAAACAACACAACTATAATGCAAACAGGACTTATTTTCCTACACCAGATTTGTGGCATTTTATTGCACAATAGCTGATCCACTTTTTACTTTCATTGCATCCATTGTTAGTTTGCTAACTGTTATTAATGGTTTACCTTGGCCAAATGAATCAATTGTATTGCAAACTGTCCCTTGAAATCAACTGTTCAATTGGAAATACATATTACATTACTCTGAATTGATTAGATTTATAGTTTGCTGTACTGAAATAAAGATATGGCTCATTTTTCCCCCCAGCTAAAAGCATTTTTTTCCATAACCTAAATTAAATATGAGGCATTCCCATTTCATTTCTTTTCTCTGTTTCCCATTTATAAAGCACGAGGTCCCTGAACATTCAGGGGCATCATTAAAAGACTGTTATTTATTATTACTGGAATTGTAATGGTGGTGATGGTTTCAGGAAAAACAAAATAGAAAGTATATGACCACAAAAATCAGTCTATAAACTCTTCAAAATGTCATGAGAATGCTAGGACAGGTACTTCACAAGGTAATCTACATTTGTGGTAAGGGAAATTGTTTGGGTCAGCAGAGAAAATTCATCTCATACTTGTGTTTTTATAATGCTATTTTATCTCTCTTCCTCTTTTAGACCTTGATGAATAGTCTTCTGTGGTTATTTTGATGAAAAGAGAGTGAAAATCTATCTCTAGTCCCCTTTTTTACATTTTCTGTCATCTCATCAAATGAATATGAAATAGGTGCAGTCCAGCCAAAAAGCAGTCAGAAGAAACTAAGAGAAATAAGCAAATGCCCAAAGCAGGAGATCTTTTTCCCCCTTTGCCTCATAACTGGAAGAATAATGTTCAAAGTAGACTATTCACTTTCTAGATATATTTATATATGTGCTTCAGGGCATAAAGAACAGCTTAGAAGGAAAAAAAAACCCTATATGGACAACAAATAAAAGTTAGCTTGAATTACATTTGGTACAATTCAGTCTTTTCCCCCATTTTGAGATTTATAAATAATAGATAATTATAGCAATATGTTAAATATTTATATTTATAAGTAGAATTTCTAATTAAATATTATTTTACTAGATACACTTGTTTGTTTTCTCAAAGACACTATAGGACTGCAATTGACTATATATATTATATTAGTTGCAGTCAAGTACTAAAATTATGTATTGTTTTTATTGTTACTACAGAGCATGTGAAACAAAAAACACTGGATAAGCCAACATTTAAGATGCTTTCTGAAATCAAATAACATAATGAAGTCAAATAACAAATAAGTCAAATTCTATGACTTTACAACAGGGGTCCCCAACTCCTAATATAAACAAAAGGTTGAAGTTAAACCCGACAAAGAGGGACACTATCTTTTTTAAAGGGAGCAAGCTGTCAAAGATTCCTCAGTTTAAATGAAAAGATAATTACATGCTGTCAGATTATAATACAAAAAGTTAGTTTTGAGGGGGGGAAGGCTTAAACATCATGTTAACTGTTAACAGTAATCAGAAAGGCTTCCCCTGAAGAAAAAAAAACCCATTCAAATGATATGTCCCATTTTAACCCTGATCAAATACACCAACTTCATATTCCTTTCTTTTGCAATAAACAATCTTGCTCTTTAATCCATTCAAATGATTGTTGTCTCAAATTCCTTCAATTTTTTTTTAAAAAAACCTCTTTGGTAACTCCAGCATGAAGAACTCATCCAAATTATTCTCTAGAATTGGCATTTTTATTTCCTTTTTACTTTTTAAGGTAAAGGTTCCCCCGCACATGCGTGCTAGTCGTTTCCGACTCTAGGGGCTGGTGCTCATTTCCGTTTCAAAGCTGAAGAGCCAGCGTTTGTCCGAGGATGTCTCCGTGGTCATGTGCCAGCATGACTAGACGCCAAAGGCACAGGGAACACTGTTACCTTCCCACCGTAGTGGTCCCTATTTTTCTACTTGCATTTTTATGTGCTTTCGAACTGCTAGGTTGGCAGAAGTTGGGACGAGTAACAGGTGCTCACTCTGCTACACGGCACTCGGGATTCAACCCACCAAACTGCCAACCTTCTGATCAACAAGCTCAGCATCCTAACACACTGTGTTCCTGTTCTCAAATAGATTTTGTTGCATTTTTTTCTGTAACAGCTTCCTCTAGGAATATATTGTACCTAAGAACAAACAACAAAGTTGACATGAGTGATTCTAGGTCCCAGTGCAATTCCTCAAAATCGTCTTCGAATGCCTATGTTACTTAAACTTTTCTTCTTATGGCTCTTATGTTTTCAATATTGAAAATAATTTTTCTTTCCCACAAAAATACTTTAAAAAAAAAAACTTTCAATATCCAAGATCGAAGATTCCCAGCATTGAAAGCTTTGATCCATGTCATTTTGAAGTGTCTAACTTCTTTTAAGTAGTTAAACCTCCAAAAATATTAGCAAAAGAAGTATGAACTTTTGGAAGATTTTGATTGCATCAGGAACAAATATAACAAATGTCAGAGGACTCCAGTTCTCCCACTGTTGCTTTGCTCTCTCCTCATGAGAAACAACGGTATAAAGCTCAGCTCCTTCTCTGGATAAAGAGAGGTGATCTCACATCCTCTCTTTGTCTAGAGAAGGTTAAAAGAGCTTTTTTGACTTCTTGTTCTTTACTGCAAATGGTGGCTTCGCTTATGCAGAGCCACCTTCAGTTTGCCATTCTTCTACCAAAGTCTGCATCTGAGTAAGTTTAGACATTAGACTTCCTAGTAATTTCAGTATAACTAATTATGAATGGATAAACTTTTAGAAACATGTTGTCAAGTTTCTGGCTGATGATCCCAATGAAATAAGCACACCTGAGACATTCCCATCTCTAATGCAAAATTGTTTTGAGCACAGCATACCAGCACTAATGAATGGAAAAATCAGTGCCAGCAATATGGCATCAGAAAAATAATTAAAAGAACAAAACTTTCTCTCCCCTCTCTGACAGTTCAGGTCACATTGTCCAATTAGTCTTCAGGCAGTTGTTATGAGAAGAATCTGCCCTGCTCACCATAACTTCTCTTCTATGACCTTGCTTCGCATAGGGATAGAGATCACCTGTGCATTCCATACTTTCCGGTCTCCCTTCGGAACTGTTGGCAAGCTAGAAGCGGCATGGCTGTCCCAGTGCAAGCAATCTTCATAGCTTGACGTGTGTAACATCAATGGTTGTAAATGTTGTTATTTGTAATAGTTAAGTCCTTCTAGCTTTTAGTCTTCATGCACAATTCCTGCTTCCACTCTCTTGCCATTACACTATTGATTCCTTATTTTCCTTGTTATTGATTAGCACTGCATTTCACAACAAATGCCATACTACAGGATTTTAGCTGGACTTTCTGAGTTGAAGCCATGATGATAGAAAAGATTCTTTCATTGCATTTAATGATTTTTTTTTTGCCAGAATAGAAGATTCACTTGTACTTAGTCTCATGTAAGTGTATCACTTCATTTTGCAAATTAAAAAATTTGAATAGAATAGAGTAAAAACTTTATTGTCATTTTAAAGATACACTAATCAGCATACATTCTCAGCTCTCAGAAAACACCATTATGCATATATCCACATACATACATATATATGACACAGAGAAACATCACAGTCTATTTTCAATGTACATGGCAAAAAAAAAAAAAGAATCCTGCAAATTTACAAGACGGATGGAATAAGGAACAAAGCTGTTACAGAATTTGGTAGTTCTGCTAAAAGTACTTCAAAACATCCACCCAGAAGGGAGCAACAGGAAGAGACCATGAAGTGGGTGTATGGGATCTCTAACAATGCTTTGAGCTCTAAGCACATAGTGTTTATAAGCAGGATCCTGAACAACGGGAAGCTGGCTTCCTATAATCACCTCAGCTGTCCTTACCACTCTCCATATGGACCTTCTCTCTGAGGCACTGCTACCACCAAAGTAAACAGTCATGCACTTTGTTAAAACACTCTCTGTCATGCCTCTGTAAAAAGTGGCCAGGGCAGAAGGAGAAAGATGCAATGTCCTCACCCGGTGCAAGGAATGCAAATGCTGATTTGCACGCTTCACTAAAAATAACATATGAAGAGACCAAGTGAGATTGTTACTTACACATATACTTATACTGCCTAAACTCTGTGTGTCTTGGAAAAGAAGGATGCTAGACACTTTCAGTCTTTATATAAAAGAAGGAAAAAATAACTGCTTGTTATTTCATAGAATGCTGAAAACTGGGTCAGGATAGGGGAATGAATTTATAAAATGGAAAATGTGAAGCTGAGCTTTTGCATTTTCTATAACCAGTTAATGTCTAGCTCTGGCTGAGCAATTACTGGCTGGAGCTGCAGATTCCTAAACATATACTGAAAATGTTTTTCTACTCTTCAGATGATGAGGGCCAACTGGGGAAAATGTGGTTTAGATTTAAAGTGCTGGAAATAATTTGAGATGGAACAGAGTATACAGTGGCAAAGCTGTGCTTTCTACCATAAATGTGGGCCATTTCTGGCAGGTACTCAATAAATATTTCCTGAAGCATCTTTAAGATCTTAAGCTCCCTTCCCCCACCTACACTGCTCTTCTTATATTTTTAAAAATACTTCCAGTTAGGAAAATCACCACCCATAAACATAATTTCATTCGTGTGTTCTGCAATCTAAATCTATGCTATCTTTAACCTTTATATCCTTCTCTTAATGTCCCTTGTATTTATGGCAATGTTTTGCATACTTTAAAATGTTAATATCTCAACCCATTATACTCTTGAGTGTGTTTTTATTTAAACTAGTTTTTCTAAAGATGCTCAGGGAGGAAAAAAGAGTTAAGGTCATTGTTCTTTTCTCTTTTTTTTCTATTTCCTTGTATACTGATTTCTCATAAGGATTCTGAGCTGTACCGATGGTAAATAACATTTATGTCTGTGGATGGCTGGAGGAAGCAGGCTACCTAATAGAACTATGCAATTTTAAAAATTATTCAAAACATAGTTTAAGAGTTCATATAAATGCGGCACCTCTCTGATACTTATTAGAACAAGTCCTTATTTTTTTCAAGGTTTATTCATGAGGTTGATGCAGCTTTAGGAGTTGATTCATTAAAGCTAATGTGACTTTTTAAGGGTCTGCAACTTAAAAATAATTTCAAGGACCCACCTCAATTAGTCCTCCCAAGAAAGCAGAACTCTT
The DNA here is from genome assembly GCA_024449315.1 of Daboia siamensis. Taxonomy (NCBI): domain Eukaryota; kingdom Metazoa; phylum Chordata; class Lepidosauria; order Squamata; family Viperidae; genus Daboia; species Daboia siamensis. The sequence continues at coordinate 937,725 of JAKJMR010000173.1, forward strand.
GAAATGGCATCATTTAAAAAGGAACTTTTATTGGGAGATGTTGACAGCAAGAATAGAAGACAGGATCTGAGGGTTTCCTGCACTAATCAAGTAATCAAAAGTGTCCATAGTAACTCCACCCCAATTGTCCTCTGGATGGTTCAAACAGGCCCATCCACAGGTGTGAAAGCACCATGAGAACAGAATGATAAAGCGCCACTTTCCAGGCTATTAGGAGTCTGCTGTTTCTTCCGCAGCTGGAGATAAGGCACATGGCCAGAGGCACATTCCATTCTCACCCAGTTAGAGAAACATCAAAGAGGATAGAGCAGAAAATAAAGCAAAGGAAATACACATCAGCACCCCAAGCTTCCCCCTCCCTCCCCACAGTATGGCAGAATCCAAAAAGGATAAGCAAATCCATGCCCATAGAAAGATAGGTTTCTGACAATCCCATTTGCCACAAAAGTAGCAAGATTCCAGTGCCTTTTTTCCAGAATCTTGTACTACCTGCAGATTTTGTTTAGAAGGGGAGGATGGCATCCCATTTCCCTTGAGTTTGCTTATTATAGAAGAACTTCTACAGTAAATACCCTCTTAAGAAGTTGTCTCTTTCAGATACACTGTGCAGAACCTCAAAGACTTAAACCACTTGCATAACATTAGCAGTTCTATTCTGACGTTTCTTGTTCCTTTTTTCCTAATTTTGATTGATGGAGAAAACAGGTTTCATTTTTGTTCAAAGAGAAGAAAAAAATCTGATAGATGTGGTGAAGGATGCTTGCTCTTACTTTAGTTAAGAGATAAGGATCTTGTTCATTGTGCAGTAATCTTTTTAGCAATCTTCAGCCTCTTCAGCTTCACATAAAGAGGAAGTACTATTATGGGTATCTTTATCATTTCTTATCAAAAAAACAAAAAACTGTAAATAAATAAATAAAAGTGCAAACCCCCAAACCCTGAGGTCTGCACTTACATAATTTCAACAAGTTATATCTCCATGCATATCTGCTGAATTTTGTTCTATATGTAGTTTACTTTGTGTGACTACAAAGGTCCACATGGCTACCTAGTTCAAACTTGGAACTTACATTTCAACCTTTGTGGCCAATGGTAAACTACTGAAGATCCAAATATTTGGACTGAGGGCATCAGACTGCATTCTTTTGGTTTGTGTGGTTCTTCTCCACTTTGAATTTAATATCATACTATGCACCTTTATTTATTTGTTTGTTTGCAGTAGATCAGACATGTCAAACACAAGGCCCCGAGGCCAGATCCGGCCCGTGAAGTGGTTTCATGTGGCCTGCGAAGCCATCCTGCAAACAGTGAGGGAATGGCCCCCACTGCCTTGGCCCTGGCCCAGAGACCCTCCCTCAGATCTGTCCCACTCCTGCCCAGGCCCCCATAGGCACCCTTCATGCTGGCTATGCCCACCCAGTAGGCCACGCCCACCCTGGCCATACCCACCCGGCCCCCTGAGGGCAACTGCAATGCTGATGCAGCCCTCAATGAAATTGAGTTTGACACCCCTGCAGTAGATGGCCTTTGTTGGGTAATTTATAAAGTTGAGCTTCCTACACTGTTTTTTATATTGTTTGTATTCTCTGCCTACTGGAATCGTTGCATAAGATTATTATTTGCTTATTATTATTATTATTATTATTATTATTATTATTATTATTATTATTATTATTATTATTATTATTATTAT
>JAKJMR010000173.1:939427-967981 GCA_024449315.1 Daboia siamensis
ATTATTATTATTATTATTATTATTATTATTATTATTATTATTATTATCAACATGATAAACTGTATGGAAATACTCCTGTGTTTGATCAACATATCAGCATGAATTTTGTTTTCTTGTTTTTGTTGCTTGTTTTTCTGAAGGATTTGAGTTAGCCTTTGTGACTCTACAGGCCAGGCTGTAGTCAAATTGCTGCCAGAAAAGACTTAATTGATGTGTTTATTTGTTACTCTTCTTTCCACAAAATTATGAGATATAAAATATACTTTGGAATCTCCCAAATGGCTTATTTTATTGTATCTTGTGTACACAAATGTGTACACTCATTATAAACAGATTATTGCTTTGAAGCACAGGCTATTTCCATGCACCACTAATAAGGAATCATTATTGGTCTGCAATGTTGCTATGGATACACTGAAACTATAGTAGTGTTGCTATATTATCTTTTGTTGTTGCTAAAATATGTTTCTTCTGGGAATGCATATACTCAAACTTCTTAAAGTCATCATAACACCAGAACTAAAAAGTTATGATCACAGCATGGCTAAATGCTCTGTGAGCTGCATTGGCTTCCAGTTGCCCTCTGGGTGAGATTCAAGGTGCTGGTGATGACCTATAAAGCCCTAAATGGCTTCCCTTTGTCCAGTGCACTCCCACAGAGAGGGCCTCCTCAGGGTGCCGCCAGTCAGAGAATGTCGACTGGCGACCCCAGGAGGAGAGTGTTCTCTGTGGGCGCGCCAGACCTTTGGAACCGCTTACCGGTTGAGCTCCAGATGGCTCCCGACCTTCGCTCCTTCCGCTATGATCTAAAAACTTATTTATTTGAACAAGCTGGCCTGGTCTGATGGGTTTGGGGTTTTTAATATTGATTTTAATTAATTTTATTGTATCGGGCACAATATTTAATTTTTCTTAACTTTTTTTTTTTTTTTTTTTATTGAAAAGTTTTTCAATACATTTTAATTATTACATCCCATCCCCCAACCCTCCCCAACCCTGTCCCACCCTCTCACCCTCCCCTTCCCCCCTCCCCCCCCGGACTTCCCAGAGCTAGATACAAGGTATAAAAATAAAATAACCAATCATAAACTCTCATATGCTAACAACAATAAACTATTAAATCTCTCGCACTTTAGCTCTAATAAGTTGACTACAAGCAATATACTTATTCAAATGCTAGATGAAACTTTTTAGTCCCATATTTATTCTGGATGTAATCAATCCATTTCTTCCACTCCACAATATATCGTTGTTGAGAATGATCTTTCAAATATGCTGAGATCTTTGCCATTTCCGCCAGGTTGGAAACTTTTAAAGTCCATTCCTCTATAGTCGGCAGTTCTTCCTTCTTCCAATATTGCCCTATTAAGAGTCTCGCTGCCGTAATTAAGTTCAACATCAAATTAATGTCCAGCACAGTAGTATCAGTAATAATGCCCAGTAAAAACAATTGCGGACAAAACTTTATCCTTTTCTTGAATATCTTCTGCATATTCCACCAAATTTTAAACCAAAATGGTTTGATCTTTTTGCAAGTCCACCATATGTGAATTTTTCTTAACTTTTGTATATTGTATTTTTAATATATTTATTGCCCTGTACACCGCCCTGAGTCCTTCGGGAGAAGGGCGATATATAAATCAAATTAATAAATAATAAATAAATAATAAATTGCTTTAAGTTGGATTACTGGATGGATTTTTTAGTAGCATTTGTTTGGGATTATTTGGGAAAACTTGTATTCAGACCCATAAGGTTGGTTAGGAATATGTGAGTTACTTATGAGTTAACTGTTCTTCTCTATTGTTCTCCTCCTATAATGTGCAGAATAAAGCAGTAAAAGCATCAAGTATGAACCACTTCTAGAGATATTTTCCTTCCCAGAAATAGACTAATCATTGTTGTCTGGGAAATGATTGCCACCTCTAACATAAGGACTAAGTTTAATTATCACAAATATTAAGAAAAAGAAAGAAAATAGAAAGGGGGAAAAGAAAAGGTATGAATTGAACAATGGTGTAACACTGGCAAAATTATTATTATTTTTATTATGAGATCAAATGTGTTTATAAAAATCTTCATTAATTCTAATGATAGTTTTAAAATAAATATTTATTTTAAAATAACAATAATATAAAATAATGCCTTGGAGAAATATATGGGTTTACATTAATATCTTTTGCCTTAAAAGAAAAACACAATAACAGAGTTTTCAATGAAACAAACAACTTTTTATTGAAAGTTACAAGTTTGCATTTGGCATGCTTTTGAACAATTAATATGATTTTTGCTGTTATATGCATGCTGATAATTTGTCTAACCTTGGCTTATACTTTGTAAGTTTGAAAGCAACATATGCAGCACTCAGGTCATCTGTTAGTCTGTTTCTGGGATTAACCTGTTTCTCACAGGTTCTTTGAGTATCAGCAGCACAATAAGATGGAGAAATGATATTTTGCCATCCTTATCACCATAATTTAATCTCGAATATAGGTTTTTATTTGTGCTCAGTCAGATTCAGTCTTTCTCTTCCTGAAGTATGCACCGTGCCTCTCTTTCTGTGCTTCATCTACAACTCCTCAGAGAACCAAGGTGTACCATGAGAGTTAGAGTTAGAGATCACATGGGGCAATGCAGTCTAAGATGCTTGCTGCGTGCCCATACCAGTCTGCAACTAGGATCTCGGCCAAACTGTGCATTGCCCTTTGTGGTAAAACCCAAGGCACTGTCTAGAATTCAGCCAGGTCTATCAGTCACTGAGGTAGGCTCATCTAGTACGCTTTATCTTACTGTAGAGGAAGTGATGGTGGCACCAGACAGCAGTCAAAAAGTAATCTGAATATGGTAATAACTGATGGCAATGCCCCCCCAAATCACACCACATTTCAACTATACCAAGATACAGATGAAGTCTGATATGTAACCCCACCATATCCATTGGGACTAGAGTAACTTGAATAGGTGCATAGAGATTATGGCATCTGTGTATGCTTTATGCATCAATGGTGTAATATTTATTTATTTATTTATTTATTTATTTATTTATTTATTTATTTATTTATTTATTTATTTATTTATTTATTTATTTATTTATTTATTTATTTATTTAGTTAGTTAGTTAGTTAGTTAGTTAGTTTTATATACCGCCCTATTCCCGAAGGACTCAGGGCGGTTTACAGGGCAAAGTTAAAAGACAAAATAAGAGTTAAAATAGAATATACTATATTCAATATAGTATTGCGTTTAAAGAATTTGTGTTCATTTCCTCATTCTGGAAACCCTAGTCCCTTATTCTCTTCAATGCTCTCTTGGCATTTTGCAAAGATAGATCACTGATTACACCAAATGCATTTATGTCACTTCAATAACACTATGTGCCTAGATAGCCTCATAGCACTTGGTCTTTGACTATCTGCCAAAGTACTTTGTTGAATCTATTCCAAAGTCTACTTTCATGATATAACTCTTTATGTGCATTTATTATGAGAAACACCCTAAAATCTGTTCTATTTCCATAAGAAAACAAGCTTCTTCTGGACCTATTTTTTTTAAAGTGGTTGTTAGATACTGGGTTTGTTGCGTGATTGACAAGACAAGGTGAGTGAGTTCAGCAAAGATCAGGATTTATTGCTTGCAGGAACTGAACTGACAAAAAGGGCTGCAAATGCAGCAATTTATACTCTGGCCTCTAGGCAGCGGCCAATAGGTTTAAAGCAACCTATTGCCGCCCTAGAGGCAGCCAATGGCGGTGCTGGAGATGGGTTGTCTGAGGAGTTGGGAGCCATTAGCGAGCTTCCCTGCTTGAGCAACCTTCCAGCAATTAACCCCACGTGATATCCCTTAGCAAGACAAAGCCCAATACATTACACCCCATCCCCCTAGAATGTACATACATTATAATAACAAAAGGAGAATGATCACAGCAATACAAGTTTTACAGAGGTACAACAGTGATATACAATGTCCACATTTTTCCACGCTGACTTAGTGGCTAGCAGAACATTAATAATACAACAACATTATAGCTCAGTTATTTCAGAACAAAATCTTGTAAATATACAGGAGGCTTTCAAACCCTCGTGGAGGCCTGCAGGAGGTTTGCAAACACTCCCTGGCCTACCAGCTTGCCTGCCAGGCTGGGTAGACCAGGGTCCATACGTTCAAATGAGTTTGGCTGACTTGGAATTCTCTGGCTGGCCATTTCCGGTCAGCCCACCCCAGAGTCCAATTGTTCTGCCACAGCTGTAGTGTTCTGGTTGGCTTTCTCCATCAGGGACCCCATGTTGCACTCCTGGGCTTTGTTCCCTTACAGATACCTCCCTGTTGCTCTGACTGCTTGGGACCTCGGAGCCTATGGATTGATCGGCCTGGGTGTCAGTTTGTGGTCCATGGATGGGACCTGTGATGAAGTCCTCAGTTTGTGGCCATTCTGGAAAGCACTTCCTAAGCTGATCGATATGGCAATGGACAACTTGCCCACCCTCTAGGCCCACTTCATATGAGAGAGAGCCTGACATTTTGGTGATTTTCCCTGGCACCCACAAGTTCCCATGCCCATAGTTCCTGGCCCACACCCCATTACCCACTTGCAGCCCCCTCAGGGGTTTTAGGCAAGAGGTATTAGCTGCCACCCGGTCAGGATGCAACCTGTCCAGTTTTGTGATTAGTTGCCTCCCCCAGCGCAGCTCTGCTGGGCTTTTCCCCATTGCCATGCATGGCGTGCAATGTTGGCAGAGCAAAAAGTCAGCCAGTCTGTGGTGCCAGTCCCCAGTCACTATAAGTTTCAATGATTCTTTCGTGGTGCGCACCATTCATTCAGCTTGACCATTAATAGATGGGTGAAATGGAGCCAATGTTACATGCCTAATGAGGTTTGCCCTCAGGAAAGCCTTAAATTCTGCTGCAGTAAATTGGGCCCCGTTATTGGACACTATGATGTCTGGCAGCCCGTGCATTGCAAAGAGTTTCCTAAGCACCTGGATGCTCCTAGCAGTAGTCATGTTTGCAACTGGTATAACTTCTAGCCATTTAGAGTGGCTATCAACCACTATAGGAAAGAGCTGTCCCTGAAAGGGCCCAGCAAAGTCTATATGAATCCTTGACCAGGGTGTGTGTGTCTCCTCCCACCTGTGGACGGGAGCATGTGGCATTTCAGGCCTCAATTGCTGGCATGTATAATACCCATGCACTTGAGCCTCAATGGCTTTATCTAATCTTGGCTACCATAAATAACTTCTTGCCAAAGCTTTCATGTGAACAATACCCGGATGACCTTCATGAAGGGATTGCAATACCCTGTCCCTTAATGAGGTGGAAACAATGACCCTGTTGCCCCAGAGAATACAACCCTTATGAGCTGAGAGCTCATGTCTCCTTGTAAAATAGCTCTGAAATTCAGGACCTGGCTTTTATCTAGCCACCCGGTGTGTACCCAAGAGAGCATTCTGCTTAGTGTCTTATCTGCTGCCGTTTCTGCAGCTATGTCCCCCACGTGGAGGGGAAACTCCGGCAAGTCCTGAATGCACAAAACACAGGCTGCTGGGGCCGGATCTGGTTCAATTTGAGGCAGTGGGAGCCTGCTCAGGCCATCTACATGGCCCATATCCTTCCCAGGTTTGTGAATTAGCTTAAAGCTATAAGCCAATAAAAAAAATGGATCATCTTAGCATCCTAGGGGATAAGATGTGCAGTGTCTGTCTGTCTGTCTGTAGTGAATATCCCCAATAGCGGTTTATGGTCTGTAAAGACCGTGAAGTCCCTGCCATATAAATAGTTGTGGAATTTTTTTACTCCAGCTACTATGGCCAGTGCCTCTTTGTCAATTTGAGTGTAATTACGCTCGGCATACAGTGTCCTTGAATAAAAAGCAATTGGAACTTGAGTTCCATCACTCTATAAGTGACTCAAGACAGTCCCCACCCCGTATGGGGATGCATCACACGCAAGACATACCGGCATCGATTCCTTAAAGTGAGTGATCATGGAACTGACAGACAGAAGAGCCTTCAATTCCTGAAAGCTTCTTTCATGAACACTAGTCCACTTCCATGCAGCACTTTTGTCCAAGAGCCGGTGTAACGGCTCTGCCACTGTGGCCTTGTTAGGAAGGAATGTATGGTAAAAATTTAGGAGGCCTAGGAATGCCTGCATCTCTCCCTTTGTTTTGGGGCTGGTGCCATCTGAATGGCTTTTACTTTAGACTCAGCAGGGTGGATGCTGTCAGCATCTATACGGAAACCCAAGAACTCAGTTGAAGGGACTCCAATACTGCACTTCTTCTTTTTAAGCTTGAGGCCTGCTTCACACAGCCTTTGAAGGATGGCTCTGAGCCTCCTTGCTAGCACCTCAGTGGATTCACCAGCGATGAGCATGTCATCAAAATAGAGGCAGACCCCCGGAATGCCCTTGAGCATCCGTTCCATAATGCCCTGAAAAATGCCGGGGGCTACACTGGCCCCAAATTGCAGGCTGTGGGTTACAATTGTCTGTGCTATGGCTGTGGCCTCATCAACAGGAAGCTGTTGGTAGGCCTGAGCCAAGTCTAATTTTGCAAAAAATGTACTGCCTTGTAAAGACGCCAGGATGTGGCTTACTACTGTCACCGGGTATGCATGCTGTTTGAGTGAAAGGTTAATTGTGCATTTGTAATCAGCACAGATTCTGACCTCCCTGTTGGCTTTTAGTGGTATTACGATTGAATCCTTGTAGTGGATGGCTTCCTCATGCTGTGCTGTTTTGGTGGGCTGCATGGCTTGTATGTCCCTGCTAGCGGCTTCATCTGCCATGATTTCTTTCAGCATGTCTAGGAATGACAGAGTCTCTTTGGTGTAGAGTTTTTGCTATAACTCTCAATTCTGGAGACAACAGACCAGCCGGGTGTAGTCTCTCCTCAATGTCGGACAATTGGCACAGGCATGTGGCCTGCCTCAAGGCCACTATGAATTCGGATTCTGTTTCACCTGGATGCTGAACTCTCTGTTCAAAGGCATGGCACCAAGTGATTACTGACAGCTTGGGTTGAAAGTGATCTTTAAGCTTCTTCTTCAAGTCCACGAACATTACAGACTCCAATGACATTGGCACAAACAAGTTCTCAGCAATGTCGAACGTGGCTAGGCCGCACACACACAGGAGCGTAGTGGCCTTCAGGCCATCCTCAGCAACTTGATTCGTCCATACATAATTCTCAACACTGGATAGGTACAAAGACCATCTTTCCGGGTGAGCTATGTCAAATTCTTCCAGCTTTCCAACCTTGGCCATTCTGTTGGTCTTCACAGCTGGGGCTTGTTGTCTTTGCATCCTGCTCCTCCATTGCCCAGGGACTGGTCCTGTGGGCACGTGGTCACTAGCATGGTTTTGCTAGGCCAACCGTAGGGGGGGAATTTCTTTTCCCGCCAGGCGTTTTCAGCCTATCCCCTAGTGACTGTTCAGCTCAGTTGGAGGAGCAGAATCCCACCTTCATTGCAAGTGTTAGATACTGGGTTCATTGCGTGATTGATGAGATGAGGCGAGTGAATTCAGCAAAGATCATTGTTTATTGGTTGCGGGAACTGAACTGAGAAACAGGGCTGCGAATGCAGCAATTTATACCCTGGCCTCTAGGCGATTTAAAGCAACCTATTGCCACCCTAGAGCGGTGCTGGAGATGGGTTCTCTGAGGAGCTGGGAGCTGTTAGCCAGCTTCCCTGCTTGAGCAACCTTCCAGCAATTAACCCACGTGATATTCCCTGAGCAAGACAAAGCCCAATACATTACAGTGGTAATCTTGGTAAGTTACCAAAAAATATCCTCAGTTCCAGGCAGGGATATTATTAATCCTGTAATAGTGGATTAATAGCAGTTTTAAATGTACAGGCTATTCCTGTATATTCCATTTTAACAGCTACTAGAACCACTTATATAGCCCATGGAATTAATCATCAATTCAATATCCATCTGGTTCAATTCAAGTTTCATATTAGGCCTATAGATTACTACTCTTACGTCCTCCTCCACATTGGGATGTATGACACAACAAAGAACCTGAGTACAATAGTGAGAGACTACAAACAACTACTAGTCAATAAACTTAAGGAGCTAGGAGCACAATTAGTGTTCTCATTAGTACTCCCAACAAAAGGCCAACACCCATTGATGGAAAAAAGAATTCTAGAAATAAACCACTGGCTAAAGAGTTGGTGTTGCTAAGAAAACTTTGGTTTCCTTGATCACGGACTGCATTTCCTTCATGAAGGACTCTTGGCAAGGAATGGGCTGCACTTCACGAAAACAGGGAAAAATGTACTTGGGAAAAAGACTGGCCCAACTCATCAGGAGGGCTTTGAACTAAAATTGAGGGGGGAGGGTGACCAATCTTCAGAATCTCTAGAACCGAAAACCAACATAAATCCCAAGAAAACAAATCAAACAATGAGGTGGGCAGAAATGGGGGGAAAAAAGAAAAACTCAAACAATATTCAGGAGGTGCAGGAAACATACTTGTGGACAGGCATATAAGCCTTAAATGCTTATATCCAAATGCTCAAAGCTTGGAGAACAAACAGAGTGAACTAGAAGCAATAGTACACAACGGTGGATATGACATAGTATTACAGAAACCTAGTGGGATGAAACCCATGAATGGAATGGACAGATGGATGGATACAAATTGTTCAAAAGAAACAGGTCTAAAAAAAGAGGAGGGGGAGTTGCACTATATGTAAGAGAACACTACATATCTACAGAAATGCACATGATCAAAGTTAAAATCTTTCCAGAATGCATATGGGTCAATATAAAAGAAAGAAAAAGTATATTACATTAGTAATATACTAATATATTACTAATATAATAAAAGGATATTATATTAGCTGTATGTTACACATTATCCAACCAATCAGAAGAAATAGATGAACTCTTTGCCAACCAGTTAAGAAATGTATGTAGGAAGCATACCACAATAGTAATGGGAGACTTTAACTATCCAAATATCAACTGGGAGACAAACTCTGCAGTGAGCCGGAGATCAAACAGATTCCTAAACAACCTAGCCGACAACTTTGTCATCCAAAAGATGGAGGAGGGAACTAGATGTAAAGCCAGACTGGACTTAATTCTAACTAATAGAGAAGAAGTGATAGAGGGAATTGAAGTTGCCAGAATCTTGGGCGAAAGTGACCATGTCATACTGAAATTTAATATAACACAAACACTAGCAACAGAAAAAAAATCCAACCAGTGTCTTGAACTTCTAAAGATTTGACTTTAACAAACTCATAGAGAAACTAGGAAAGATCCCATAGATAAAAATCCTAAAGCAGAAAACAACCCAAGAAGCGTGGAAAACTCTCAAAAAGGTGATCATAAAAGCCCATATCAGCACAATACCACTGAGAAAGAAAAAATAGAAATTCAAGAAGAAACCAGCATAGCTGCATAAAGATCTCTCTGACAAACTGAAAGACAAAAATGACAAATATAAAAAATGGAAGGAGGGGCACATAACTAAGGCTGATTATCAGCAGACAGCCAGAACATGTAAAGATGAAGTCAGAAAAGCAAAGGCTCAGAATGATTAAAGATTTGCAACAGAAATCATGGGTAATAAAAAAAAGTTTCTTCCAACATATTAATAGCAAGAAAAAAGTCAAGGAACTGTAGGTCCATTAAAGAGAGAAGATGGCAAGGAAATAAGAGGAGAAAGCAGAGCGTCTTAACTCATACTTTACATCAGTCTTCACACAAAAAAGAAACCATAGCCCAACATACCAAAAAACAACAATCCACTGCAAAAGACAAATTAGAAACAATTAATTAAAATAAGCAGGAAAATGATAAGAGAACACCTATCTGACCTTGAGGAATATAAATCACCAGGGCCTGACAGATTATACCCCAGAGTTCTGAAGGAGCTGGCAGATGTTATCTCACAACCATTGCACCATATCATTCAAAAATCCTGGAGCACCGGGGAAGTACCTGAGCATTGGAAAAGGGCTGATGTGGTTCCCATCTTCAAGAAAGGGAGGAAAAAAAAACAGGCCCAGGAAACTACTAACCAATCAGTCTAACATCAATACCTGGGAAGATCCTGGAAAAGATAATCAGAAAAAAGATCTGTGAACAACTAGAAGCAAACAAAGTTATAACTGGTAGCCAGCTCAGGTTTGTTAAGCATCAATTAAGTATAGCTCCTCTTTCGTCTCTTCCTTCACAGAGCCTGTATTAGGCTCTACCACCCAGTAATCTTTCCAATCTTCTTCCCTTACCTGCCATTTGTTGCTGTTGCTTCAGTTCAAATGCAGCATTCCTACCCAGCCCAACAAGGACTAGCTGATCTCCTCTGTGCCTTCCAGCCTTGCCACTGGGCCTCACCCTACTTCCTGCCTTGCCACTTCCCTCTGCCTACTAATGTGCTACTTACCTACCTATTCTATGTTTCCCTCTGCATCTGTCCAACTCTGTCACCTTAAAGGTAAAAGATAAAGGTTCCCCCACACATGTGTGCTAGTCGTTTCCGACTCTAGGGGCCAGTGCTCATCTCCGTTTCAAACCAAAGAGCCAGCACTTTTCTGAGGATGTCTCCATGGTCATGTGGCCGGCATGACTAGATGCCAAAGGCGCATGGAACGCTGTTACCTTCCCACCGTAGTGGTCCCTATTTTTCTACTTGCATTTTTACGTGCTTTCGAACTGCTAGGTTGGCAGAAGCTGGGACGATTAACAGGCGCTCACTCTGTTACGCAGCACTCGGGATTCGATCTGCCAAACCGCTGACCTTCTGACTGACAAACTCACCGTCCTAACCCACTGAGCCACCGCGTCCCTTTTATACTATCCCCAATTTTTTATACTATCCCCAATTCCAGAGCACTTCTACTAGAATATGTGCATTCCTGATCCATTTGTGGACAAAGCACATATGTTTCAGTTCAGGTATGGGCTCTTCTGGCCTGACAAGTGTGGACAATGTCCTGATTTGTACATGGAACATTGTCTACATAGAATGCAGACACATCCCTTTGTTCCTACAGTGAAGACAGACTATTTTCTCTGAGATGTTTTCAGGAAATGTAGTTTAGCAATGAAATAAACTAATTATTGTGATAATTTAGGTTAAGTCCAATCCACAGAAATATAATTTCTACCATCTCACACTGGTCAGACTAAGTATCAGGATTGAGTAATCTCTGACTAGGAAGGTTTATCATCTTTGCATACCATCTGTTATGGAGTGATGCATCAGAAGTTGGGAACACTGTTTCAGAAGCATGCATTTTATCTATAGTTTTTAGTTGTGCACCAGTTCTACGATTATTATTTATTGAATTATGCATGTCTTGAAAAGAACACTGTTACCCGCAACTCAAAATTTCCCAAATGCTGAATCATGTTTTCATTAGACAAATGAATATGTTTGGCTCATTATATCTGCAGCCCTGTTTGACAATAGTCATCTTTATTAAGTAGGCTATGAACTTCATGAAATTGATTCTAAATGTGAGCTATCTTTTCAAATTATGATCTGAGGCAAATTGGCGCAATACAATTCTTTTGTTATAAAATGGTCTCTTTTAAAAAGAATATGTCTGTGTGAATGTAGAAATTTAGGATCGACTTTTTTTTAGTAAGTCACAGTTTTGCTATTGTCTTCATGGACACCCATCACATAATGCACCTGGTGGTTAACTTCTTTGATACCAAAGGAAAAATGATTGGAGTTTTACTGGTTTTCTATAGAATTTCTATGATTGTTAGTCAGTATCTCATAAAACATTATGCTGTAAGTCAGGCAAGCAAACATGAATTGAATGCTGTCAGTACAGTTTATTGAAATTTAAGTGAAAAGGGTAGAGATTTGACATTTCCTTGGGTCTTATTTCTTATTGCTTATGAATTCTCTGAAGAATACTTTTTCTTTTATTTTTAATCAGAACATATTCCCCATATCCCATAGTTTATAGTTTCTCTGAATGGAAGAACTACAAAAGTCTCTAACAATTAGTCCCATCTTTATAATGCTACTTCTGTGAGCATTGTATTACAGGTCTTCTGATTATTAAATGAACTGTTTTGAATAAGTCATGTTTAAAAATCACCATTCCCCCAGAGCTTGACTCACAATACAAACCGTCTGCTTCAAACATTGCAAATGGGCTAAATCCATATGGTTTGTAATGTGCCTTTGATAGTAAAACACAGCTGCCAGGATACCATGTAGGTATCAGTTAAGTAGTTATTTAAGCATAGAGATAGAGAGACCAAGATATATAGAGAGTTTTTGACATTAGAAATAGAAGAGTCAGAGCTTATATTCAGGATTTGAAAATGGTTCAAATTTTTGCCTCTGAGGAGAGATCATGCAGCTATACAACCTGACATTAAATTACACCAAAAATCTTGGAAAAGAAGAAAGTCCATTAGAGCTCCTGAAACAGACCGCATATCTGATTTCCTTATGTTGATAAAAGCAGCCCAGAACATTTTGTAAATTATAGCATGACATAAACGTTAATCTCCTGTCACCTTCCTATTGCTTTTACAATAGAGAGCAATACAATACAAAAAAGAGCCATTATGGTCTAGTAGTTAAGACACCAGACTAGAAAGCAAGAGACCATTTGTTCAAGTCCTGCCTTAGTCATGAAAAGCAACTGGGTGACCTTGGGCCAGTCACTCCCTCTCAGCCCAACTTACTTCATAAAGTTGTTTGGGAAAATAGGAAGAAGAAGGTGTGTTGTACATGTTTGCCACCTTGAGTTATTTGTAAAAATAATAAAGGTGGGATATAAAAAAACAAATGAAGTCATAATTGGAATAACTAACTAGCTAACTAATATTTTCACTATGGATGGTGCTTCTTTGTGTGTAAAATATATACTACAAGAAAAGATGGCTGCATTCAGGTATTTAAGATTTCCTCACCAAAACTCAGAGAAATATTTTGTTTTGCTTTTCAAAAAATAAATTGAGTCCTAAATAATATATTGGATGCTAAAACGTATAGAATCCTTAATATGCCAATGCTGAGTAAGAAACCCCATCAAGCACTGAGCTCAACATTTCAGCTCCTTTTCCCCATCTTGTGAGGTTTGCATCACTGCCAGGTTCCCTGAATTTTTGGAAAAAAGGAGGTATATTGCTCTATGGAGGATGCTATTTCTTCTGTTCTCCATCTGAGCTTGAAGCATTTAGAGGAAAGAAATACTCACATGCATTTGTTGTTTGTTGACTTCAGTTTGGTGTTTAACACAATCATTCCCCAGCATCTAGTAGACAAACTGGGCCTTTTAGGCTTAAACACTCCTTTGTGCAACTGCATTCTTGATTTTCTTACCAACAGGCCCCAATATGTGCGAGTTGGAAGAAATATCTCTAATACCATTTTCTTGAGCACAGCTTCTCCTCATGGCTGTGTCCGACGTCTGCTGCTGTTCACCCTGTTGACCCATGACTGTTGTGCTAGGTTTGCCACCATATTGTGAAGTTCACAGATGATATAACAGTAGTGGGCCTTATTCATAATGACAAGGTGGAAGCTTACCGCAAGGAGGTTGAACTGGTGAACTGATGTAAGGAGAACAGCCTAGTTTTAAATACCGGAAAAACCAAAGAGATCATTGTCAATTTTAGAAAAGGCAGGCACAGCCACAGTTCTCTGTGCATAAATGATTCACCTGTGGAGATGGTTACCAGCATCAAATCTGGGTGTGGTGTGCAGCTAATGAGTAGGCTGGCTTCGTCACTCAACAGTGAGAAACTGGTGAAGCAGGCACAGCAGCGCCTACATTTTCTGCATCACATGAGAAAAGCACATCCTCCTTCCCCTGTCCTGATCACTTTCTACAGGGGAATGATCAAGAGCATCCTGTCATACAGTATCACAGTCTGGTTTGGAAGTATCACTGCTTCAGACAGAAAGGTGGTGCAGAGAGTGGTGAGGATGGCTGAAAAGTTCGTTGGTAGTACTCTCCCCTCCATCCAGGACATAGCACAGAAGTGTTGCTTGAGTAGGTCCATAAGATTAGCTGGGACACTACACATCCTCTTCACAACCTGTTTTCCTTGTTACCTTCTAGGAGGAGACTTCATGGCATCCACAGCAGAACATCCAGATTCAGCTGTAGTTTCATTCCATACAGCATTAACCTTGTGAACTCTCAAGATTCCTCCTTCCATTATATATTCAAGATGGACAGTATTTAATATTTATTTGTTATGTATATGTAGGGGTGTGGGTCTATACATATGCGTATATAGTAAGGTTAGGTGTGTGTCATGTATGTGTTCCACATTGAGAGCAGGCAACTAAATTGTGCCCACAGTAAAAAAATGACAATAAAGGTTATCTTATCTTGATTACTGGAAAGCTGTTCAAAATTGAAGAATGACAGTTTGGAGAAGCATGCTTTCTCTGCCATCTTTTCACATTAATATTGTCAGCTACTTTAAGAAGATTGTCTTTGCAGAGGAGACAACTCTACCTATGAATATGAAAATTGAATACTTTAAAATAAAAACTGAAAAAGGTAACAATTACACAGAGGGTAAAGATGAATCATTATGTTCTATATAGTCAGTATATTCACAAGAGATGAATATTGTAATACTGGAGTGACTTTTGATGGACCTGATATCATCGGCACATCACCAAGACAACACCCCTTCATTTAACTTGTCATCTTCCAACATACTCTTTGACTTAAATCTTGATTCAGCCTTTTCTTTAAAAATGAATAAGCTAATTCATCACTGCCTCTGTAATTATAGGAAGATTGCTTCCAAAGTGCAAGGAATTTTAAAAAATATATAACAAGTAGCAAAAAAAACAGTCAAACTACAAGGCAATCTGGCAAAAGGCAGGTGAACAACAAAATATTGTAGAGGCTTTGCAAAAAGTTTTTTGTTAGTCAGTGAGAAGCAAAATACTGGACAGATAATTCTTTGGTATTACCTAGCAAATCTCTCAGTTTTTTAAGACTAATAACTAGAAGTAGGTGGACTTATATTCATGATGTTATAGTTGTAGAACTGATTTATCAAAGAAAGAGGGAATGGGTACCTGTTCAGGGCATTGTATACATTTGTTATGTGGGGGTAATAAATTAGGATTCATGCAACTTGCTTTCAATTACTATCAGAATTGCATGATTAGTTTGTTGTTGTTAGTTGTGAAGTCGTGTCTGACCCATCGCGACCCATTTGACAACAGTCCTCCAGGTCTTCCTGTCCTCTACCATCTTCTGGAGTCCATTTAAGCTCATGCCTACTGTTTCAGTGACTCCATCCAGCCACCTCATTCTCTGTTGTCCCCTTCTTCTCTTGCCCTCAATCTTTCCCAGCATTAGGCTCTTCTCCAGTGAGTCCTTCTTTCTCATTAGGTGGCCAAAGTATTTGAGTTTCAACTTCAGGATCTGGCCTTCTAAAGAGCAGTCAGGGTTGATCTCCTCTAGGACTGACCGGTTTGATCGCCTTGCAGTCCAAGGGACTCGCAGGAGTCTTCTCCAGCACCATAGTTCAAAGGCCTCAATTCTTTGGTGCTTAAGTCTTTCTTATGGTCCAACTTTCACAGCCATACATTGCAACTGAGAAGACCATAGCCTTGACTATATGCACTTTTATTGGCAGGGTGATGTCTCTGCTTTTTAGTGTGCTGTCTAGATTTGCCATGGCTTTCCTCCCCAGGAGCAAGCATTTTTTAATTTCTTGGCTGCAGTCCCCATGTGCGGTGATCTTGGAGCCCAGGAAAATAAAATCTGTCACTACCTCCATTTCTTCCCCATCTATTTGCCAGGAATTGAGAGGGCCAGATGCCATGATCTTGGTTTTCTTAATGTTAAGTTTCAACCCAAGTTTTTCACTCTCTTTCTTCACCCACACACCCCTCTTCACTTTCTCCCATTAGAGTGCTATTATCTGCATATCTTAGGTTGTTGATATTTCTCCTGGCAATCTTAATTCCAACTTTTGATTCATCTAGCCCTGCCTTTCTCATGATGTGCTCTGCATATAAGTTAAATAGGCAGGGCGACCGTATACAGCCTTTCCGGACTCCTTTCCCAATTTTGAACCAATCAGTGGTTCCGTGTCCAGTTCTCAAGAGACAAATAAGATGGGCTGGTACTCTCATCTCTTTAAGAACTTGCCACAGTTTGTTGTGATCCACACAATCATTAGTTTAAAGGTAAAGGTAAATGTTCCCCCACACATGTGTGCTAGTTGTTTCCAACTCTAGGGGTCAATGCTCATCTGCATTTCAAAGCTGAAGAACCAGGACGTCTCCGTGGTCATGTGGCCAGCATGACTAGACGCCAAAGGCACACAGAACGCTGTTACCTTCTCACCGTAGTGGTCCCTATATTTCTACTTGCATTTTTACGTGCTTTTCAAACTGCTAGGTTGGCAGAAGCTGGGACGAGTAACAGGCGCTCACTCTGCTACGCGGCACTCGGGATTCGACCCGCCAAACTGCCGACCTTCTGATCGACAAGCTCAGCGTCCTAGCCCACTGAGCCACCGCGTCCCTTATACCAGCACATATTTGCCATTCGCTAGACTACAGCCTGGTTGATTATACAGCAAGGTTAATTTGCAGCAGGGAAGGAGATTAGTCAGCATAAACAATATTTAGTACTTTTCCCCACATACATAACACAAGAAATGAACTATAACAAATATTAGAGGCATGACACAAATAAAATGCTTCCTCTTTTACTTAGGGGCACTGAATAGGTAGAGGGAGAGAGAAAACCAGACTATATTTGGAAAAGTCCATTTTAATGCAGATATGGGAATATCTGGATATATTCTCTATGTAAAATATTGTTTGCCTGATATAAATGCAAAAGAGAGAGTCAGTTCTAGAATGAAGCAGCAGCTGACAAGATTAGACAGGGTTCATGGTGGCAGATATTCTTTGTGTGGCAGAATTATGCACATTCAGGATGCTTACCAACTCCCAAACTTACATCCATCTGGTGTGCAAGAAAGATAACCCCAGCGGTGGGATTCAGCTGGTTCGCACCACTTCAGCAGAACCGGTATCTAATTTTTTGTTGCCCAGGCCCAGAATTGGACTTCCGGAAGCAGCATCCACACAAAGAACTGGTTGTTCACATATTTGAATCCCACCACTGAATAAACCTTATGTTTGTGGATATACTGGACAGTAATTCAAGGACACATTTGATAAACATATATTCTTGGAAACAAATTGTTCTATTATACTCTAGGTTCTTAAAGTTTACAACATTTAAAGCTAACATTTGGGATTTTTTATTGCAGATAAATATGTAGACCTTTTCTACGTGAAGCCTGATAATTTTTATTCCCTTGCATCCTGTTTTTATGAGGAAAAAAAAGGTGATGGTCAGCAGATGCACAGACTGATTTTTTTCTCAAAAGAATATGCATTAATACAGTAAGCTCAGGACAATACATATAACACAGTTAGAATATTCCATTGCAACCATCTCTCCAGTCTGGCATATTACTGAGTGGATTTAAAATTAAAACATGTTAATTTAGATGCAAAAACTCTGAAACACTTGTGTCACTTCTGTCAACATAAATCTTTAAGGACAAAAGATAGTTTAAAGCACGGGTCGGCAACCTGCAGCTCTGGAGCTGCATGTGGCTCTTTCAGCCTTCTCCTGTGGCTCCCAGTCGTCCTCCACCATTTACAGAGAGAGAGAGTCAGAAACAGAGAGAGGCACTTGTATGGATATATCCTTGGTTCAGGTTTTTCCTTGGGCCTCATAGCCGTGAGACCTTGCCCTGACCATTTCCCGTGCTGCATGGTGTCTGGTACCCGACAGACATGATTCATAGTATCTAATTAGTACCCAAATTCCATTGCTCCTCAAGTTAAGTTTCACTTTTTCTAAGATAGGATAGATATGATTTATAGTACCCAATTAGCATCCCATTGCTTTGTTCCTTAAGTTAAGTTTTGCTTTCCCTGAGATTAGGTTTTTATTCTGCTGAAGTGTATGATTTCCTGTAAATCAGGTGGTGTTTTGTTAACACGTATGCTCTGACTCACGCTGTTTGGTAATTTTCTATATGCTATCTCTTTTTGCTGTAGTTACCCCTCCCTTTTAAAACTGCCTAATAAAAGAGACTGTGGCGATCTGTTCGGGGGACACAACATCACCCCGGGCACTTCGTGCTCTCTCATCTTGAGAAACTTCTGGTGTGGTGTTTGTTTTTATTTGGCTTCTTTCGTCCTTGCGAGGACCCCCTAAATTGTCTCAGCGAGGGCTGAGACTCGTTCCTGTGGGAACCCAGGACAACATCAACAGGGAACCTCTGACAACGAGTACATGTTGCAGACTTGCTGCAACACACTTGCGCTTCCCTTCTCTCTCTCTCTCTCTCTCTGTATGTGTGTGTGTGTAAAAGAGAGTGGCCTCACACTGTTCTCCAAGAAGCTGGCAAGCTTATTGGGCAAGACTCCTGCCTTTGCTGCATCTCCACAGGAAGCAGGAAGCAGCAGAAAGCAGGGAAGGAGAGCTAGCCCAATAAGAATGTGTGTCAGCTTCTCCAAGAACAGCATGAAGCCAGCTTGCCAGGTGAGCAGAAGATCGGAGAAAGGGAGGGAGGGAGGGAGGGAGGGAGGGAGGGAGAGAGAAAGAGAGAGAGAGAGAGAGAGAGAGAGAGAGAGAGAGAGAGAGAGAGAGAGAACTCATGCACAGCAGACTCTATTTCTTTTTAATTAAACTCTTCAATCAAGCTCCTCCCCTCACGAGTTTTGCGGCTTGCAGTGTTTTTTTTCTCTGGGAAACAGTTCCAAGTGGCTCTTTGAGTGTTTAAGGTTGCCAACTCCTGCTTTAAAGAATAATGCTGTGTGATGTCTTCCTTCAAAGCCAATCCCTGCATTCGAAGTCTATATTCTAATATACTATAAGCCTGGGAGGAAAAAAGTTTATTATTTTAAGTATAATGGTATAATTGGTACAGCCATGTGTCACTTTCCCCTGAAGCTTTAAATTAGAACTCCCGAATCCTACCGAGGTATTACTGACGTGTAATATTTTCATGTGACAAACACCTGGAGAAAAATTATATTCTTTATATTTAATAATATACATTTATGAAAATTAATTAGTTCACCAATTCATTTTAATTTGCTCCCAGAACATTATTCAAAAAGAACAACAACAATTTTGAGCAAGATAAACTGTGGTTGTGAATTGTCTAAAAAAGCAGTACAAATTTTGCATTATTCTATTTAGAAGATTTAAAATTATTTGGAAGTAAAAGGCTGAACTTGATTCCTTAAGTCAAAGCAAAAAAGAATTCAGTAAAGATATTGGAATGCAATTTGGCATTGACAAGTGTGCAACCATAGCCATAAAGGCAAACAAAATTCCTGGAGATAATGGAATAAGCTCAATGATGCAGATTTGATAAAGGCAGTAATAAGGTTGCAAATATATGGGAATTTAGAAAGCTTCTGATTTATTACAGACTCAAGTCAAGAAAATACTTCTACAAAATATATCAAAAATGTTTGGAAAATTTTGATACTTTGTATGTGTTCCCATGCATGCACACGAGTATATATACGTTATGTTCACATATTCATATAAAGTATACAGATATATGAAAAAAGAACTTTGATTTAAAAAAAGAAGAAATGCAATATTTAATCCATGACTACTCTACAATATGTAAGAATAACTTAACTGATAGGTTATTATTTAATGATTTTTATGCCGCACAAATCAATCAAATATTATTAAGATTACTTTCTTCTCTTCCAATCATTTTTTGACTTCAATTTTATTTTGAGTAATAACATTGGAAGATGATAAGGCATTATGAAGAGTTGAATGTACTTATTTATTTATAGAGAGATAAAAAACACTATGACTACAGGATCAGCTGGAGCCGATCTAATCTGGCCTTGTTTGCTAAAGGTTGTTTTGTATCAATATCTATTCCTTGGATCAGGCTAATAACAATAAGAATTTAGCTGGTACCCTAACCAGTAGTTATGCAGCAGTTACAGCCCTGGATCTCTAGTGGATCATAGTAGCAAAATCTTGAGCTTCTTGATCCTTAACAATTCAGAAACTGGAGAAGTAATGTTTCAACTTAAACTGGTCAGAATGCTTTTGGGTACAGACAGTGTCAGGGCCTACAGCAATGAAGGATGCCAGACTGGCTTCAGTTCTGAACATATTCCTTCAAGGTGAATAAATTGTCTCTATAGCATGCATTCCCCAAATTAAAGAGTTCTAAAAAGCAACATACCTTGGTGATGCTTGTTCATTTTTCTAATTAAAAATGTGTTTACAGCAGACGACAAAGAACAATTTGTTTAAACATTTTAAAAAGAAAGAATATAAATAGCTCGTGTAGTTCAATAAAAGGCTAAATGGTTATTCACTGCTCATAAAATCAACCTTGATCTTTCATTTAGCAATGAAAATCCACAATCAAGTAAGGATATACTGTAGCAAGCTGCATGAATTTAACTGTTTGATGCTTTGCACTGCAGCAAAGATTCCCCACATAATATCATATACCATGACTTACCAGTCTTCTATTTTAGGCAATTAAATAAAATCTAATTGCCTTGAAATTAAATTTCTTAGACAAGGCTATTAAAATGACATCAATTGTTATTATTAGCTACTTTGTAATTATTTCTTATTCATCTTGCTTCAGCTGTTCTTTTATAAACTTATTATCTGTAATAATTTGTAATAATTCTTTTGGCCCTCATTGAAAAATATTGTTTTCATTCATGTTTTCTCTTTTTCCTCCATCATCTCCATCATTCTTTACAGTATATTCCCTGTTGCCATGTCTTGCTATTCTAAATGTTATTTCCTCTTTCTGTCTTGACACATCTGCTGTGATAATTATTCTTTTTACCAGTGAGATATCCATCTTTGGATCTTTAGAAATGAATAGCTTATAAATAGGAACATGTTAAAAAAACAGAAGAGACTAAAATGTGATTCTTTTCTTAATTGAAACATTTAGAATTACATGGCTGAAAGAACCATTTAGTTGATCAAGTCAACCCATTGCTTAGTGCAGAAATCCAGTTAAAACATCTATGAAAGAATGCTTTCTTTTCAATATTAGGAAAATGGTGAATTATAGATTTGAAATACAGCAGCCAAGAGAATATCATTTTAACATGAAAGAAAATAATTTGTCTTACTGAATATTTGTTTGCACAAAGTAAACTTCAGAAAGTAAGATATAACATACTATATAAACATAAATAATAGAAGTATTCTGGATTATGATTTTGGTGCAAGATTACATCCTCCAGGAATTTTTTATTTTTATTTTTTTGTATTTCCACACTTAGGAATATCTTGAATCAAGGAAGAGTTAAACCTTTCATACGGGACGCATAAGTATTCCTTAGGATTTGTTTTATTTTCCCACAGGGACATGAACCACTTTTGGATAACTGAATGTTGATTCATTGGTTGTGATAAGAATTGACTGACCATCTTGTCACCCAAGCCTGACATCATGGCTAAATGTGAATGACTGCCCCAAAGTCACATAGTTGACTTTCTATTTGTATTTTTCCTTGGATGTCATTTTGGTACATATATTGGTGTAAGTTACACAAAGTGTACATAACCAAATAAACAAATAATGCTTTATTGCTGAAATCAGAAGAATACAGCATATCAAAATTCATTTTTGTACATATTTACTTATATATTTGCAAGTATAAATTTAAATTCTTAATTTATTTATATACAGTTCTGTCTATTTCCCTTTATTGTTATCTGAGATATAATGTTATGGTACTTACAGTATATTTAGAAGAGGGTTTTTTTATATTTTGTCATTCTTCATTCTCATTCTTTATCCTGGGGATTTGGGATAAGTTACTAAATTTAATTTCTGTGAAGTAAGTTTTAGTAATGTACAATCTAAAACTTAGGTTTCTTTCAGTGTTTAATTATTGTTGGATTGCATGGATATTTCTATGTAGTTTTCTTAACAAATCTTATTCTTATTCTTTGACCAAGTAACAAAATTAGTGGATCAGACGAATGCTATGGATATAATTTACTTGAACTTCAGTAAGGCATTTGATAAAATAGATCACAACCTACTACTTGATAAGATAGAAAAATGTGTGTTAGACAGCATCACCACCAGATGGATTCGTAGCTGGCTGACTGGCCATACTCAGCGTGTGGTCCTCAATGGAATCACATCTACATGGAGGGAAGTGTGTAGTGGGGTGCCCCAGGGCTCTGTTCTGGGCCCAGTGGTCTTTAACATCTTCATCAATGATTTGGATGAGGGGATAGATGGGGAACTCATCAAATTTGCAGATGACACCAAGCTGGCAGGACTAGCCAACACTCCAGAAGACAGGCCTAAGATACAGACTTGAACACTGGATGCTTTCAAACAAAATGAAATTCAATGGTGAAAAAAGTAAGGTTCTACATTTAGGCAATATAAACCAAATGTACAGATATAGTATAGGGGGTACCTTGTTCAATAGTAGTAACTGTGAGAGGGATCTCGTAGTCCTAGCAGACAATCACTTAAATATGAGCTAGCAGTGTGCTGCAGCTGCCAAAAAAGCCAAAACAGTGCTAGGCTGCATTAACATAGGGACAGAAACAAATTCATGTGAAGTATTAATACCAGTTTACAGTGCCTTGGTAAGGCCACACTTGGTAAGGCCACACAATGTAAAAAAGATGTGGAGACTCTAGAAAGAGTACAGAGAAGAGCAACAAAGATGATTAGGGGACTGGAGGCTAAAACATATAAGGAACGGCTGCTGGAATTGGGTATGTCTAGTTTAATGAAGAGAAGGATGAGGGGGGACATGAAAGCAGTCTTCCAATATCTCAGGGGCTGCCACAAAGAAGAGGGAGTCAAGCTATTCTCCAAAGCACCTGAAGGCAGGACAAGAAGCAACAGATGGAAACTAATCAAGGAGAGAAGCAACCTAGAACTAAGGAGAAACTTCCTGACAGTTAGAACAATTAACCAGTGGAACAACCTGCCTCCAGAAGCAGTGAACACTGGAAGTTTTTAAGAAGAGACTGGCCAGCCATTTGTCCAAAATGTTATAGGGTTTCCTGCCTGAGCAGGGTGTTGGACTAGATGGCCTTCAAGATCCCTTCAACTTTATTATTATTATTATTATTATTATTATTATTATTATTATTATTATTACAAATTTATGGAAATATAGAAATATAGATTTTACTTTCCCAAAATCCTCTTGGGAAATTACTCATTCTATACTGCTGTTCTATGATTCATTCACATAATAGCACATCCTTAAAGTAATGATGCATGAAATACTTCAGATGCTAAAATAATGCCATATTAATGGTAGTTATAGCAAATAATGAACAGTCTGGATTCAAATGAATTATATGATTCCATAACTATTTGGGATTACCTAATATACTCCATTCCCTCCCAGTGTTATTCATAACAGTAATTTAAATTCACTTGCAGAATATGAGGTTGCAGTAGGAAATTATTGTGCAAATAATTTGTGCTTTATTTCTTTTTTTTTTTAAAAAAATGCATTTTGCAGAAAGCATGCATAACTGATATATATGAGCCCTGCTATTTTTCTTCTTTAGTATATAGAAATAATCATTACCACTGAAATTATTCTTATCACAGGTAGTTGCTTCTGATGAAAGTGTAGACTTAAACTTTATTTTGACTCAATTTGTCCTGTTTTAAAATGGAAGTATATCAACTATCTATTAATTTTATACTTCTCCTAATTTCAATACAAGTCTTAATAAATATAAACTTAATTTCATTATTTAGAACATGTTGAAGCAGATTTCTGGATCTTTGTGGGTTGGACTGAGCACAATCAACATTTATTCTGTAAAAATAAATTATTCTGAATATTATAAGAAGCACTGAACTGAAAGAAAAACAATCTGTGCTAATAATTTTTAGGACAGCTAGGGATCATCAAAATAAGTTTTTGTTTATCATGACATGTTCATTCTCTGAATGTTCTGTCATTTTCATCATGGACCACAGCCATCCATTTTATTTTGGTATTTTGAATTGTTTGTAACTGAAAACTTGGCAACTGACGATTGCATTTAACAGTGTTTTTGGAGAAAGATTAAATGATGCAATACATTTGTAGTCAGGTCAACCAATGGACTGCGCCTGGCCATTTTGTTTTGTTTTGTATTTTAGAAGTTTGAGAATTTCTAATTTAAGTGTGCCTAAACTTCTTTTAGTGCCTGCTCAAAGTGAAGGAAAACTGTTCTGCTGTATTTTTTTTTATCAGTAATCAGCTAAAGTAATTCTTCCCAAACTTGATGGAGTAAGAAGATCTTATCCCCATCCAATTCATACTGTAGCTTGGCTCTTGTAGGCATGGTCTTAGCACAGTTTTTAATAATTAATATTTAAAATTAAATATTAAAATTTACTATTTAATAGTAGTTCATTTAATCTTTTAACTTATTTGTTTCTATAATTTGTAAGCCAACCACAGCCACCTTGTAACTCATAGAAATAATAAAATAAAATAAAATAAAATAAAATAAAATAATAAAATAAAATAAAATAAAATAAAATAAAATAAAATAAAATAAAATAAAATAAAATAAGATGCTAGATGCAAGATGCAAGATGCTAGGGAAAGAGGGGGACTCAAGGCGCCTAACTTGAAATTCTATTATGACGCGGTAGTTATGATATGGGTTAGTGATTGGCTTAATTTAACTAATAAAAGAATACTTCACCTTGAGGGTTGGGATCTGGTATATGGATGGCATGCATATTTGCTTTATGATAAAAAGGTGGGTAGGGTTTTTAAATCTCATATTCTTAGAGGTGCTTAAGCTGCATGTCTGGAAAAAGTATTATTATAAGTTAAATTATAAAATACCGATTTGGGGAATCCCCGGACACACAATAGAAGGTGTATCTATGGGAGTGAGTTTGGATATGTTTTCCTATAAGGAATTAC
Organism: Daboia siamensis; assembly: GCA_024449315.1. Lineage (NCBI taxonomy): Eukaryota > Metazoa > Chordata > Lepidosauria > Squamata > Viperidae > Daboia > Daboia siamensis. Next base: position 964,389 of record JAKJMR010000173.1, read on the forward strand.
TTAGACTGGAAGGGAACAATTGGCAACTTAAATCATTAGATGAGTTAAAACAAGAAAATATAAGTTACTCTTGGTTTCATTATACCCAACTGAAAGCTAGGTGGAAGCTGGATCAGAAGGTTGGCATTACAATTATAGATGAAAATCTAATAAAACAAATTAGAGATTCGAATCGTGCACATATAAAGAGGATTTATAATGTTTTCATTGAATTGGATTCGGAAACGGAATTAGTCAAAAATTGCATGATAAAGTGGGCACAAAATATACAGGAACCAATTCCGTTGGATATTTGGGAGGTAATCTGGGTTAGAAATGTTAAATTTACTCAGGCTCAAAATTTAAGAGAAAATTTTTATAAAATGTTTTATAGATGGCATTTGGATCCCAAAAAGTTGTCTAACATGTATCCTAACCTACAACCTAAATGCTGGAGATGTGGTAGTTTAGATGCTACTTATTTTCATATGTGGTGGACTTGTAGACATATAAAAGCTTTTTGGATTAAAATCTGGTGGAACATTCAAAAGATTTTTAAGAGAAAGATAAAGTTTTTTCCACAATTGTTTCTATTGGGTATTATGGTGGATTGTGATGCTAAAGAAATTAATTTGATGTTGAATTTGATAACAGCAGCACGGTTACTGGTGGGACAATATTGGAAGAAGGATAGTTTGCCTGCTATAGAAGAATGGGTACTTAAGGTATCAAATCTCGCAGAAATGTCATTTCTGCTTATTTGAAGGATCACTCGCAAGAAAGATATATTTCAGTTTGGAGGAGATGGATAGATTATATTCAGAATAAATATGGGACTAAAAAGTTCCATTTAGCTTATGAGTAGATTTTAGATTGGTATTAATTGTAGTATTAGTATTGATTATATTTTTGTTTAAGTTATTATTATCATGTTTTTAATAATTTGAATTTATTAATGTTAAAAGAGAGTTAAAGTGCATTATGAATTTGGTTAATTTTATAATGGATAATTTTAGTTAGAATATGATTATTATATTTTGACCCTGTATTCAGCTCTGGGAAGTGGGGGGGAGGGGGGTAGTTTGGGGTGGGTGGGTTTTGGGGATATGTATTCTAATTTTTTTTTGTAAAACTCTTTAATAAATAAAATAAAATAAAATAAAATAAAATAAAATAAAATAAAATAAAATAAAATAATAATAAAGAAATACCTGAGTAAATTACCCCAAAATGGTTAAAGGTGTTTTTTTATTTGGGTAATGACACACAAACTCATTATCCATCACAACAGAGATATTTATATTAACATAAAGATGGCCAAATATCTCCCAAAGTATTCCTATTAGGACAAAAATTAATTAAATTATCAATGGCACTTTGTTGTGATGACATAAAGATTATTCAATAGTGTTTTTATAATACAGTTAGTTCTTAAGTTAAGGTTCACCTTGACAAATTGAGTATTATTGGTTAGGCTTTCCAATAAAGTAATTAAAAATAATTAATAAGCATCTCATGTTAAATACACAGATTTTTCATATTTCAATGTCTTGTTGACATCATGTTTGATTGAATGATTAACAAAAATCTGTACCCCACAATATTCACTAAATTATTTAAAATCATTTTTTTATCTCCAAACCATAGTCACAGATGTATGAATATTAAACTAAAATGCAACGATGGTGATATTAGACCAAATCAAAACTGTAAATGGCCCTTTAGAATCTTATATTTGCAGCATACAGTAATACATTTGTCAACCAATCCTTTCCAATTTTAACGATACTGCACCTGTATATATTGCTTGGCACTAATATATACTTGACCGATCCATCTTCTATTACTAAGAATATGGCCTTTTGTTGACTGGGGGATGGATGGAATACATATTGAACTGATTGTGGATAAATACTTACTAAGTGGGATGGCTACTTCATCAAACATAATGGATTCGTTTTGATTTGTATTCTCTTTTACAAGCATTTGCTCTCCAAATAATGTGGAATAAGATAGTATATTTCTCCTGTATTCCTGACTTCTGCATTGTTTTCAAAATAAAAATAATAGCAAGTCTGGTTGTAATTTAAATTTTTAAGTTTTCAAGAAGAAAGAAGTGAGTTTAAGGAGCTATACAATAACTTGTCTCTTTGAAGCAGAATTCAGGGTATGGAAAAAGCATAAGTAGCAGACAGATCAAGTAAAGAGGAATGCACTGTGAAATTTTCAGCCAGTGATCTGGCTGTCTCAAACAAATTCTTTTTCCTTAGAAGCAGGATATTGCCTGCTACAAAAATAATGACAATAATATTTCAAAAGTATTTTGTGAAGAAGAATAAGTGATAACCTTGTGGTGGTGCTAAAGATTGTGCTTTGGATAAGATGGATATATAAAAAGACATGCTAGTTAAATATTAAATTATGAAATATCACTGTACAAGAGTCTTGACAGAAGCTTGTAATCATTATGCAGACAGATAATTCAATCCATTCATTTACACTTAAATGCATTTCATTTATTTCTTGCATGTACAATGTCATGGTGTAGCTAGAAATCTTGAGGCAAATATGTAGAGATTATGGATGCTTTGAAATGCCAGAACTTTCCAGCACTAAGCACTGCAATTGCTCGGTAATTTGTTCATCATCCATTTCTTTTTTCATGATTTTTTTAAATTTTAAAACAAAATCTTATAATTGTCACAAAAGATTTCTCAAAGCAATATCTTCTTTTATATAGCTATAACACAATATTGGGGAAATTAATATGTTCCCTAAACAAACATTTTAATATCTTAGTAAATATGAACACATTAGATTTCACTAATTTCTTTGTTGCCATCCATCATTGTATAATTATCTTAATAGCACTAAAGGGCCAGTACTATTTGTCTAACTTAGAAAGGGGAATGTCCAACACAAGATGTGGATTGTCTGATCCTTCTATGTATCTCTCAAAGTACTGGAAACCAGCATAAGCCTGATCTTCATATTTAAGTTTTCACATTGCATGCATAGCAGGTTTGTACATGGCAGATGTTTCCCCTCAATAAAATGCTTTTCCATACATACATGCTGCCTCAATGCTATACTCCTAATATACCCTGCTAAGTGGATTTTGATAGCCAGCTGTAAGGATTATGGATATTGTACTTCAACTGATCTGATGGAAACGATGAGAACTGAAACCTGACTCTGGCAAGATAGCAACCTGTGTGTGAGTGTGTGTGTGTGTGTGTGTGTGTGTGTGTGTGTGTGTGTGTGAGCACAATCCCTTGCTGTGGTACTTATTATTATAATGTTAGTATAAACATTGTTTCCACCCTTAGGATATAAAAAAGGATTCATGGGAAAGATGCTTATAGGAGCGATATGTCTCCAAATGTCCTAATATAGGAAAAATTAATTTGGGGTTGACTTGCACATTCCACAGTCTTTATCCTTATTTTTATACTGTTAGATACTAACTAATACAATTTTAAGAGTTTTCTTTTCACAAGGCCATAAAGTTTGTTGTACTAAGACAGAAACAGATGACATCTGAACTGACATTTTCTTTTTCTTCTTTCTCTCTCCATAATGTTTTTCCTTAATCTACAGATGATGATGGTGGT
>JAKJMR010000173.1:968381-997050 GCA_024449315.1 Daboia siamensis
CAAAGATTGTGGTGGTCAGAGATTTTCTATAGCAGGGGTGTCAAACTTGCAACATCACGTGACGTGTCGTGATGTATCACAACTTTTTTGCCATTGCCAGCAATAAGGTAGGTGCGGTTTTGCTATGATGCATCCAGCCCACGGGCCAGCAGTTTGACACCCCTGTTCTATAGATAGGACTTTAAAAGAGCCTTGGTGGAGCAGTGGGCTAATGCCTCCTTAAGTAACACCAGCTGCCTGCAATTAGTGCAGGTTCGCATCCCACCAGGCTCAAGGTTGACTCAGCCTTCCATCCTTCCGAGGTAGGTAAAATGAGGACCCAGATTGTTGGGGGCAATTAAGCTGACTTTGTAATAATGCCGCTTGGGTGTGTGTGTGTGAAAGCCCTAACAAGCAGGCATATACATAGAATGAAGGCTACTGCTAAGCTTGTAAGCCGCCCTGAGTCTTTGGAGAAGGGCGGGATATAAATGGAATTAAAATAAATAAATAAATAAATAATAGGACCCAGGAAAACATATCCTTTGTCATGTTATATATCCAGTTTCTTCTAAATTCCTAATTAGTTCCTTCCTCTTTCTCCTAATATGCATTACAAGGGCATTCTTTGGATCCACACTATCTAGCACTGCTGGCAACTGGTTTAAAGTTACAGTGGTTTTTTCACTCTTATTCTTTTTTCTAGGGTGTAAAAGAGAAGTTTGGGTTGATAGTTCTTCTAGAAGATTGGATAAGATATTATGCCTTGTTTTGATCCTAATGACATTTTCAAAAAATGCAAGAGGTTATAATATTTAAATAAATAATCACAAAATAATACTAATATCAGGAAAAAATGCTTTACTTAAGGCCTCAGTTGGAGAGAAGGAGATTGTTCCAACAGTAAGATGAAGAAGCCAACTTGGGTTCAATGAAATGAAGAAAAGGCCATCTAATTAGAAAAATATCAATGACATTTTGCAATTGAATATTTAAAGTACTATTGTTCTTTGTGTTCTCTCTGCACACAAATCTATTTGTGAGGCATATAAACATATATCAATCAAGATGTGAATCTAATTAGCTATTCTGATATGCTTTGGAAGAAAATTAGTTGTTTTAAATATATGTGATATGATTAATAACACATTACATAGTTACATACATAAATCATAGATAGAAGCATATTAGAATATTTGCTATCACATGAAATGCATTTTACACAATTAATCCTTAATTTCAAATATACAATAAGCAAGGAATATACTTATATGAGTGAATCATTCAGGTATTTGCAGAGAACATGAAGCATCGAATAACACTGAGGGAAACATATTTAAAAGATCATTAATAAGTGCTGGGGGTGTCATGGACTTGAGAAAATTAAATCTGCTGGCCAAGCACATACTTTTTTTTAGGTAAAATACAGTCACTGTGTTACTATGGAAACCACTTGTTAGCCGATTATTTCTGGATATAGTGACATTTTGGGAATGATCTTGCGATAAAGAGTGATCATAGATGGATGCAGACTTCCTTTTCTCTTGCAGCAATAATGAAATTCAGCAGTGTTTCTAACAAGAACAAAACCCTGCAGAGTTACAGAGGAAAAATCTGAAAACTGGATTTTAGAACTGTAAGAATGCTGACAGACCCTTCATAAATCTGATGGAGAAGCAATTGGAGTACAGATACTGCAACAGGAGAATTATCTTCTTGTAACTTCTAACTAAGCAGAAAAAAGTACTGAAGTTATACAGCTTTTCACTTACAAAAAAAAAAGTGCTGAGCATAATGATGCTCCTCATATGCACAGCACAACAAAAGCTAAGACAGCTCAAAAATCCATTTGTCAAGTTACCTAACTGATCATAGGATGTTAGTGCTCCTCATAACTCTGTCCTGTCAGTTGGGCTTCTTCTGAATATAAGTCTAGCCACCTTCAAAAAACAACAACAAAACACTGTGCACATGTTACACAGGATGACAGATGTCAGGTATAAAAGACGGATGTAGGTTAAAGCAGAAGGAAGTGATGGATTAAAAAAAAAAAACCACTATCCCTACCTCATGCTGCAAGGCAATAACAGTGCTGACAATGAATCCTGTTCCGTCCTCACAGCCTGCAACACCTGAAAGCAGCTTGTAAGCGTGGAACAAGAATGGCAGTAGGCAGAATGGATCTGGCTTCTCAGTAAAAATAGCAAAAAGTACGACCAAGCACACTCTGCTGGCAAAAACAGCAGAAGGCCTGCAATTAGAAAGTTATTTTAATAGTTTAGGGAGGGTGTTCTGCTTTACCCAACGCATTTTGCAAAGCATCTCCTGATTGCTTCTCATAGCCCGGCAAAATCAGTCTTCACACAAAGACTGATATGAGTCATAAACATTTGGCACTGGACTCCTATTTCAACATTTGGACTACCCAGACCCTAAATTTCAAATGTTAAAATTACTATAATTTATAAGCTCGATCTGAATATTTTAACTGGTAACCATTGCAATGGATGAAGGGAACTGTAGGCAAGCTGGCAACTTAAGATATACTACAACACTGCATCCTGATGGGCATGAACTGTTTTGAGACTGGAATGCGGTCCAGAACTTTATTTTCCCTCTAGTCATTCTTGCTTGCATTTCCCCAGAGTAGCACCAATTAAAGGAGCAGGTTTGGATAATATAGGACTGAAGGCAAATTCACCCCACATTCAAAATTATTGTTTTGCAAGTTTTGCAAATTTATAGTAGCTTAGAATTAGTTAATGAGCAATTTTTGCAGGTGATCAGCAAGTGGCATTAACAAACTTAGTGTCTTTTAAAAGCCACTGGCTGTAGTTGTGAGGAAGATGGATATTTCCATCATCTCCCGGTGTGCAAACCCTTGGGGGATTATTGTCCTGCAGTGTCCTCACAAGAAGCAGCCATGCAGTACATATGAGAACAATCTCCCTTCCTCTCTTGGTCCAAAGAGTTTCTGATCTGATCTTTCTTTGTCTCAGTTGTCAATTCTGCTTTTGCAAAGACATCTTCAGTCTGTCATTCCTCTCAAGGAAGTCCTCTGGCAGGCTTTTATTAGGTATCTGTGACAGCACCCTGCCACAACCACAAGTCTGTCACAAAATTCAGAATTACAGTGGTAGAACTACAAATCTCTGCTTGGTAATTCAAAATCTCTGTAGCTTAATTTTGGAAACATCTAGGGAACAGGAAACCCGGCCTGGTTAAATAATTAATTCAACTGCTAAGTTGTTCTTAATGGTAGGAAAACATTCCCAGATTTTAACCAGAATCTGTCTTTTTGGGAAGTTAAATCAATTAGTTCATGTCCGGTACTCAGTAAGGACATGCATTTGGGGAGGCTAATATATTTTTTAAATTGTTTTAGTTCTTCCTTCCCCCATCCTGCCTTCAGCAAATTCAGGGTTCTAGTGCCACTCTAGGTAGGAAACTGGCTGAGTGACCTTGGACCAGTCATTCTCAGTTCAGTTCAACTCACAGTGATACTGTCAGGAGCCACCCCAATCCATATCTTAGGAAATAAGAACTCCTGGATCCAAGTTTGTCCAAAAGGAAAAGTTTACTAGGATGAGATCGGTTGTGGTAATACAAGATGGGATCTGACGTTGAGTTACATTTCAATACTAAATAAAGCATTCCCATTTCAACTCCCTCCCCTTGAATCCATTTGGGCAGGCTCTTTGGGGGGGGGGGAAAATCCTCTTGTGTTTATTGTTATTGCTTTCTTCCTGTCAGTTCCAAATGGAGATGCAACCCAGATCTCTCTCTCTCCCCCTGTTCCCCCCAGATCAAAAGCTTTCCTAGTCTTTGAAACCAGCCTATTGCAATCTGAATACACATCCTCTCCCCCTCCCTCAGAGAGATGGCAGAATGGGCACAATATTCTAACCATACACTTATGAAATGTGATATAAATGGATTCTGACAATCGGTTCTCCTCTCAGAAAAAAGATGGGTCCATCTGCGGGGAAAAAAACCCATAAATGTTAGCCCGGTTTGTTTGGATATTCTGTATGAAATCTGTAAAGCAACTTTGGTGCTTTAACCTGAAGTTTGTCATTTTCTGAGGAGGGGAGGTGTTTCCATGCCACTAAATATTTGTATCATTCTGTGGTGTTTTCTGGAATCTAAGATTTCTTTCACTTCAAAATGTTGTTCTCCTTCCACCATGATGGGGAGGGGGTGGTGGTGAGATTTTTGTTCTGCAGATACACGGTTTTGGAGAAAAGAGAACAAGAAAGAGGTATATTCTCTGTCTTGAATTATGCATGAAAACAATAAAGGTGGCATTAAAAAAAGTCTTTAAAAATATCCTCTTACATAGGACAATTGAGAAAAGAGAGTACTGATGTAAAACCAGAGATAAAAAAAGTTCTTTAAATTGCAGTCATCCTAGTTATGCACTATTATCAGTGCTTTTTTTGTAAAGGAAAAAGGTGCCGGAACTCACACACATCATACAACCTGCCTTGCCTACCCTACAAGGTTCCATCCAAAAAAGGTGCCAGAACTCCGTTCTGAGCGTTCTATGAGAAAAAAAGCCCTGACTATTACAGTCACATTTTTTCTTATCTCTATATAAGAATGCATACTTTTATTTTTCCCCATAATATTCCTAAAAAAATAAAACTCATTGGTATGATTTGTAGCACTTCATGTTACGATATGTAGATGAACTGCTTAATGACCACTGAAAACCTATATTTGAATATAGCCAGACTGTAATATTTATTTTCTCTGGAGAATCATGATTTCAATATCTAATTAAGCTTGTAAATCTGCCTAAATTAGAAAAATGTTAGCCTGGGTCTTATCTTTACTTTCATTAAATTATCACACAGTCAGATCAGAAAAAAACCACAGAAGTTTGATATTTATATTCATTAATCACTTTAGGCTGCATAACAGCTAATGATCAAATGTAAAACATTACTATAATTATAATAACAATTTTCATGCTGCTGAAGTAAATATTATAGCTCTTTTTATTACTTTAGATGCATACTTTTATATTATAGTTTTATTAACTTTGTGAATTGTGTAACTTAATATCTTCTCAGTAATAAAACAGATTTAATTAAGTTATACATGCTGATATTTCTGCAAGCATTTTAAAATAAATTTTGGAATCAGAATTCCAGCATTCTTTGATGCAATTTTGTTATCTATATCATATTTTACTATTTGTATATTTACTATGATGTCAAATGTTTAAAACTAATCAAATATAATTATAAAACACTGGATTTACATCCTTAACAGCATGAATTCCACAGATTTAATTACATATTTTTCAGTTTTTATATCTTCTCTTCATTATATTATGTATTTTCTGCAGTTAATTTTATTTAATTATTCTAAATATGTCGATGGATAAATAGAATAGCTTATAATTTTCTTACTCTTTGAAGTAGAAATAAAGCTACAAATTGATGTAATATTTTATTGTTTTGTTATGCATTAAGATGGAAGAATAATTAATTATATGGAATTTGTATAATTTATTTATTTTTGCAAGTGGTGTTATGAAAAGAAAAACATAAAATAGTTCCAAAAATTTCACTTGCTTTATAATCAGTGTTTTATTTGGTTTATAGAGAGGACCATCTGCACATAAAATAAATAGAAGCATGATATCAAATTTATATCAATTTTTAAAATGTTTTTCTTTCCTCAAGAAAAACATGGATTGAGAAAAAGCTATTTTTGTTATAAAGATTTGTCGAACAAATCAAGGAGAAATAAAGGCAAGTTACTGTAAAAATAGTATTATGGCAAGCTGGGTGCTATGTACACATTGAAATTTATTATTTCAATCTACACAGAAAGTGGACAATATGTTTTACAAACGGTTTCTGTTCCCACTCAGCAGGCCAAAATCTGTATGCAAAATTATTACTATTTCTCCAAGACGTCGTATGTAAAAAAGAATCTGTTTTTTTTTATTTGTGAATGCATTTTTAAAACTCACTTAGAGTTAAGAAATCAGGCATTTCTGAGGAAATAATGTTAAAAGTTACCATAAACATAAAACAAATCAATCTGTAGTGGAAAAAATGCATCTTCCAAACCAAATAGAGGTTGTACCCTCCTCTCCATGTCATTTTGCCACGACCAGAGTTACAATCAGCTCCATACCAACCTTTCTGCCTTCTGCAGAAAGGCCTCCTGCAATCCCATCCAAAGAATAGAATGCTCCTCACCAACTCACTGTACAGCTGAATGGCATCACTAACAAGGGAATTGAAACACAGATAAATCCAACCTTTTATGCTCACTTAGAGATACCCCAGTTTCTATCTCCTTTCCCCAGCCCTGCTGTCCACCTGAGAGTCCGGTTTTCCCAATAATAGAAATAACTCCAGGTAGAGGGACAAAGACCTGGCTAAATTCTGCACAAGTAGGATGTCCTGTTTTGTTTATCAAAATCTTTGCTTTCCCATTGTTCAGAGTCCCTCTTTCTTGCAAAATAAGCACCCAAGGATCTTTGCAGTAACTGTGTTCCTTTTTCTCAGCGTTGTGTTCTGTATTTCTTATTTTTCTACTTTGTAACTTTGCAACTAGCAAATTATCTCAACTAAAGTGAGCTGACTATTGAGAATAGAGAAAGGTTTTCTTGCATCATGATTGCTGATTAAGCAAGATTCACAAATTCCACTGCTTCAAGATGTCTATGGAAATTCTCAGTGATCCAGGTCATAGAGCTGCAGAAGCTTCTTGAAATGAGAAGTGAAATGTCTTCAAAGAAAAACAAGAAAGTCCAATTGGCTTGTGAGATACATTGCTTCAAGAAGCTTCATTGTTAATACAACAAGTATGTTTTGACATCATTATACTCTTCTTTATATATTCTGTCCCAAACAAATTTGAATATGCATATTTTGGAACAGAGAAGGGATATCATAGTCATTTTCTGATATTATGAAAAGGGAAGAGATTTTATTTCATTTCTGAGAGAGAGGTGAACATATAAGGCCCATTCTTATATATCACTTGATTATGTAGGAATCAAGAAATTCCCAGAAGCTAAGCAACAAGGATGGACAGATGAAAGATTGTGACACAAAGGCTGTTGATAAGAGCTCTTATATTTTAAGGCTGTGAACTAGATTCCAGAACTTCCCTGTTGATGTTCTAGATCAGACATGTCAAACTCATGAGGTCACGTGATGTCACACAATGTATCGGGACAGTTTTGCCATTGCCGGAAATGGGGTGGGTACGGCTTCCAGATGATGCATCTGCCAGCAGTTTGACACCTCTATTCTAGATCTCTGGAAAAAGACAAGTTCCAAAAGACTTCAATACGCAGGAAATGACTCTACAAACTACTTTTGCCCTGAAAAAGTAGGGCAATAAACTAAATCAATATCAATACCAAGAGTCAATAGGACATTACCACATTGAATAATTGGATGGTGAAGATGATGGAGTTTGCAAATATGCCCAAATTGACATCTCTGATCAGAGAAAATACATCATTTATACTTAATGCAAGCTAGAAATCTCTTACAAAAGTAATGAACTTATGATATATGATTTTGGTGATTAGAAAAAAAAAATAGATTATAGAAGATGAAAGTTATGTTTCAACCATGGATAGGTCGAAGACCATAAAATTCACATTAGGTAAAGGTAAAGGTTCCCCCGCACACGCGTGTTAGTCATTTCCTACTCTAGGGGCCGATGCTCATCTCTGTTTCAAAACCGAAGAGCCAGCGCTTGGCTGAGGACGTCTCTGTGGTCATGTGGCCGGCATGACTAGACGCTAAAGGCGCACGGAATGCTGTTACCTTCCCACCGTAGTGGTCCCTATTTTTCTACATGCAGTTTTATATGCTTTCAAACTGCTAGGTTGGCAGAAGCTGGGACGAGTAACAGGCGCTCACTCTGCTACGTGGCACTTGGGATTCGACCCGCCAAACTGCCGACCTTTTGATCGACAAGCTCAGCGTCCTAACCCACTGAGCCACCGCGTCCCTTAAAATTCACATTACAAAAGTATTAAAGAATCTTGTGAATTACATTTAGTAGTTTCTTTCTGTGATCTTTGAGAAGTCATGAAAAGCAGAGATAATGTCAGAGTAACTGATTAACAGAGTTGGAAGGGACCTTGGATGTCTTCTAGTCTAAATTTTAGATTTTGTTTTAAATCTAAAAATTCTAAAATGTCTGAACCTTTAATGGGTAAATATTCCTATATTCAAAAGATGAAAATAGAATCCAAGTAGATACTAACAGATTAGTTTGAAGCGAGTAGTAGACAAAATTCTGGAATAAATTATTAAATAGTTGATTTCTGACCATTTAGAAAATCATGGATTGTTTGGCAATGATGTAGCAGAATTGCTGAGAATAAATTATTCCATATGAGCCTTTTAGTTTAGTTGATTACGGAATGGACTGGGAACAGTTTTCTTTCAGCAAAGTATTTGGCAAATCTTCTATCAGACTTTGGAGAAAATATGACAAAATATAAGCTGAAGTATTCTATCATTATATAGACGCTGCTTAAACAATTGTGTCAATGAGTGTATATCAATGATGCTATGTCAAACTGCAGGAAAGTGACAGCTGGCAAATCACAGCATATACAGTATATTGGTGAGCTGTAAAAATGTGTGATTCTTACATTTACATTTACATTTCAATTTGAAGTCAAAAATGGGGGGATGGGTAGATAGCAAACAGGCCAGAGGATATTTCAGGATCAAAAGAAATCATTTCCATGGGGGAAAATGTACACTATACACATATTTAATGAACAGCAACACTGATATAAAATTCCAGAGAAAAAACTGAATTGTAACTTTGAAAAGTAACTTTGACAGAACCCAAAACCTCTGTTTTCAGTTCCATAGTTGTTAAATTGTTATAAAGCATCTGCGCGATCCTCTGTACACTTTAAAAGTGATGGTGGCAATGGTAATGAAGAGAAATACTAAATACTAAATAGTAATGAAAAAAATACTGTACAAACCTACAAGAGAAAAAAAGAAATTCTTATATTTCATATATCGCTGGTTAAAGTTGTTGTTGTTGATATACCGAAAGATATATCGTTGTTGTTTAGCATTAAAGCCCTTCATGGCTTCATGTTGGGCTACTTGTGCTGTCTACCCATCCTGGTAGAAGCAGCAGAAGGAGCTGGTTTTCTGGCTCCTATCCTCAAGAGAGAGTCATCAGATGAGACCAAGGTTTCTGCAGTGGCTCAAACCTTCTCATCCTGTCTCCTAATCAGACCCTCCACAAGGCATAAAACATCTGACTTTGCCACCATTTGCCTGGGTCCCCAATAGTATGGGTGAACCTCTTTCATAGTTAGAGTTTTATGAGCATCATGCACTTTTAGGCTTGTTCTCTTCTTTTTAATTTTGATTACTTTTATTTATTTATTTTTACTTATTGGTTGGTTAGTTTTAGTGAAGATCTGGAGTTAGAATTAAGTAGTGTTAAAATATAAAATGTTGTAAATCCTGCAAAGATAATTTACTGGAAGCTTAAGATTTTAAGATATGTTCTATATCTGTCCGTTGATGGCTGACTGCCTAATTAAATAGTGAAAGTACTCTGAAAAAGAATTGCTTCTTAGCATTACACTTTATTTTCTGGATTGTTGGATTTCCTATTTGAATATGTAAAAAAATATACTATAGTACCTTTTTTTCTATGAAGTTGTTCTAGAAAAATAGAGTATGGAGATTTTGGGGAGATGTTTTGCTTTTTAAAAAGAGTTTATCTTTATTGTAAAGTAATAAGTTGTATAATAAACAGCTCTATAAAAGAGAAGCCGGAACATAATATCACAATATCTGGCAAAGACTCTTCTGCAAATGCTAATACTATAAATAATGAAGAACATAATTTCAATATTATGGTTAGATTGGAAGATCTGCATCAAGCATTGGGCCTCCAGAACAAATACATAATTTACATATATGCACATAAATTATATACACAGAGAGACAGAGACAAATAAATGATTCTATAATAGATGGAGGAATCTGAATATCCCCTAAATCTTTTTTTCCCCCTAGATCACATCTTTTACATGCAAATACAAATAGGGGACTTTGCTTCAGTTCAAAAATTAGAACTTTAGCTTCAAGTGACAAATTTGTTCCAAGATTGTTATGTTTGGGGCTGATGCATGTATTCTGCTTGGTATAACCTGACTGTTTGAAATCAATAAAAATATCAAGAAATGTGCAATTTTTATATGAGGAATTGAGTCATAAAAATCCATATTATACAATACTAGAAAAAAGCTGAATCTGATTAGAAACAATGGATTGCAATCTATCGTCTTTCCAATCTTCTTTTGTTTTTCTAATATTTTTTTCTAAGATAGGTTAACATAGAAAATGTTCAGACAAGAGTGTCAATTTCTTGGAACTGTTTTGAGATCATTTTTCCAGAGCCTTTCCCTTCACCCAAACACGCACCATTTTTCCCCCTCTTTTAAATATAGTTATTAATATTACAATATTTTCTTAATGATAATACATTCATGCCTTTTTGTTCATTATTCTGACACAATAATGCTTTGTATTTCTTCTGATAAATAGCTAGGTAAGTGTCTATAAACTACACAAGATCTGTCTCACTCATATATGTTCTGAAGAAATTTTCAAAACTAGGTATGATTTAGTATTTCACCAAGAACTTAAATACTGAAAAATTAAGAATAATTTCAAAAGCCGCTCCTGTACATTCTCCAATCTTATCTAAGGTAATGGACATCTAACTTCAGCCAAAATATGTATGTTTATATTGGTAATAATGTTTAAAATGGTGATAATAATCTCCATATACAGGTTTTCCCTTGGAAAATTATGTATTATTTGCTTTTTGCTTTTGGATTCATTATGTTTTTGTAGGTGAAGTATTTATTGCTAAATATAAAATATATTTTGGTAGTTTAAATGCTAACCTCTTTTCCTGGAAGCAGGTAGAATTAGATTAAATGGTGGACTTTTTCCGGCAAGTGATGGAATAAGTGATGCTGTTAGAGATTTTAGGTACGTTTCTTCTGAGGGAGAATATCAATTGCAGAACAAGCATGTACTATTTGCACCTTGCTGAGATCCATGTAAATTTTACAAAAGCATGGATTAATTTCCTATCTGGAACAAACCAAAAGTCACTGCACATGCTGTAACTCACCATTAATGCTCATCTTTCACATGTATTCAGTCTTCTATTAGAACATGTACGTTATTAATTCTGGAAATTCTAAAATTTATTTAGCAACATTGATTTGCGTTCTACTACCCAAAGGTCTGTGGAGTTTTGTAGAATTCAAGACAATAAATACATTCATACAGCTAGGAGATCACAACTTTATTTGCTGTAAGTTAAAAAATTAGAATAACATAGAATAACAGAGTTGGAAGGGACCTTTGAAGTCATCTAGTCCAAACTTCTGCTCAAGCAGAAGACCTTATACTATTTCAGACAAATGGCTGTCCAATCTCTTCTTGAAAGTGTTGAAGCACCCACAACTTCTGAAGACAAGCCGTTCCTCTGGTTAATAGTTCTTACTGGTAGAACTAAGGAGTTTCTAGGTTGCTTTTCTCCTTGATTAGTTTCCATCAATGATTTTTTGCCTTGCCTTCAGGTGTTATGGAAAATAGTTTGACACCCCCCCCCCATCTTTGCGGCAGCCCCTCAAATGACATAAAATGTAAGTTATACCAAAACAGCCTTTCTTCTGACAGTAACTCAGACAGACCCATTTGTCATGCCATTTGGAACATAACATCTTCCCTGTGAGATTGATGCTTAAGTTCCCAATATCATCTTGACTTCTCTTGGTTAAATACTTTCCAATAAGTGAAGAAATAATTTAATACCAGGAGATGCTTACTAAGAACATTCTGTGAGAGATGTTTTGGCATCTATCTAGTCATCCTTCCTTTTGAAGAGTTACACATACTTTCATTACAGCAATAAAACTTAGATAAACAACATAAATCTAGGACAATGTATTCCCTGGACCAAGCTAGTTTTATTTAACTGCTGCATGGGCTTTTAGTATAAAAAAAATGAAAGATGCATACAAATTTGGCTATAAAAGGAATCTAAGAGTTAGGCAGTGTAATAAAACCCACATCAAAGAAAAGTTCAGGCTGTTCTACATATGTAACAGAGGAGACAGTAGTGTGTCTATTGGGGAGGGGGGGCTAAATATTAAAAAAAGCTACGATTTGTCCAGTAGTAGAGTTAGATGGGCTGGAGGTTGATATCTTGATACTTTGACCCTTCCAGTTTATTTATTTATTTATTTATTTTAATTCTATACCGCCCTTCTCCCGAGGGACTCAGGGGGGTGTACAGGGCAATAAAATGCAATAAAAGTACAATATACAAAAGTTTAAAATGAGATTAAATAGACTAGCCCACAGGTCTGCAACCCAATCAGCTGTCTCCTGTGGCTCCCAGTCTTCTGCCATGTGCAGTCCAAAAAAAAAAGTGGACTAAAAAAGTTCAACCAATCAATTCATATGCAGGGTAGGTGCATATCTCGCCTTGTCTCCACTCTTCAGTCAAACCCTGTTCTCCACATGCACACATGTACGCGCATGCGCACACATTTTTTTTGCGGCTCCCAGTTTTTCCTTTTGTGAGGGAACCGGTTCTGAGTGGCTCTTTCACTGTTTCAGGTTGCTGACCCCTGGACTAGCCCATTACAATAAATAATTAATTAGAAATTACAAATTAAAATATCCCAAACCCATTAGACCAGGCTAGCTTGTTCAAATAGGTGAGTTTTCAGGTCACGGCGGAAAGAGCGAAGGTCAGGAGCCATCCAGAGCTCAACCGGTAATTGATTCCAAAGGGCTGGCTGATACCCTGAAGGGTCAAGATGGACTTACATGCACATGCCATCTGGTTTTCTTCCTGCTACAGAAAACCAGATGGCAAACTGGGCATAGGCAGAAGTACTAGCAATAAATCTGTTATCATTTCTAACTATTTTATGCCTTCTAGATGATCATCCTTTTTTAAGCCTTTCATGTATTTTGGATTGCAGTAGCAAAGTCACAAAGATATATGGCATACGTATGCCTCAGTAAATGATCATTATGATTTTTGGACTGTTCTGCAATAGCAGTATTTCTTGACAGTGAGAACAATTAATCAGTGGAACAACTTGTCTCCAGGAGTTGTGGATACTTCAGCACTGGAGGTTTTCATTTGTCTGAAATGGTACAGGTTTTCCTGCTTGAGCGGAGGGTTGGAATAGAAGACCTCCAGGGCCCCTTCCAACTTGGCTATTCTGTTATTCAATACATAAACAGTACACTATTGCATAGTGTCTATTTGGGTATAATTATTATACCCTAAGTATCAGTTATATATTTTTAGGAAAGAGTTAAAGGATAAATATGTTCCTTTATCTTATTTAACCAATGATGTGAGGTGTTTTTTTTTAATAGTGATGAAGACTTTTATGATAGAACAGAGAGGATAGATAGCAAAAAAGCATGTTTCTGGAAACTGAGACTGCGTGCTATCTGTAATATCCTCTGTTGGAGTGAGAAATATTATGACTAAAGTTAATGAATTCTTACGTAAAGTTAAATTAATTCTTACATTTTATTTTAGAGTCATCGAATGCTGTTGCTGATGTCCTAACAGCAGTAAATAAGGTCCTTCAATATGCTAATGACTGGGCCATTAAGCAGGAATGTTGTTTGTTCATCCTGTACTAACAAAATAGTAGATGCATGCTATAACTTGGAAATATACTGGAGGCAAGGGAAAAAGTTCATAGGGGAAGTATTTCACAGGTAGATACAGTAATTTAGTTTTTCATACATTTTTGATTAACTCTGTTGCATCATGATTAATGAATGCTCAGTGTGTTGAATATAAAAGTTTTACATACCAGGCCATTGGCATGGACATGCCATGGCAAAACATTGCATACAAACCTGGTGTCTGTCCCAGCAAGCAATGCATACTGTATTTACTCTGGTAACTATTTACCTTTAATAAAACTTGTGATATTTACAATAGGTTTCAGCTCATCTTTCTTGGAAATGTCTCATAGATATTGGCCTCTGGATTGATTTGTAGAGAGCAAGTGATATGTGCCTTATGGTTAGTAAAAGATAAGGTTATTAAAGGTAATCAAAAGAAATACAGAATGCAAAGCAAAACCAATAATATTATGTGAGGTGATATAGGTTAATGCAGACTTTTTACCATACCAGGAGGAAAGTAGATAATGCTTTTCATCATTTCTTCTCATGAAAATTACACTTGGCAGAGTTTTTGTAATATCAGAACCTGAGGCACCACAGGTTTGAAAGAGGGGTCACATAGGCCATTTATGCCAAAACTGAACAGCTCTCTCTCTCTCAACCAAGGGGAGGGATATGACATTATCTATCTCCAGTCCTTTTACACACCTTCCATACCTATTTGCACTACTCAGGTTTATTTATTTAGCGTATGGCTAGTCACACACAGAATTAAAAGCACTTCGTATTTACAAGTTAGAACAGTTAAAACAATTTTTTTTTTAAAAAAGAAGCAATTATAAAACCTAAGAGGAAAACAGAAATAACATTTTAGAGTTTAATGTCGAGTTTGGAGATCCAGTCAGTAGCTGCCATTGTTACGCAGAGGAAGTCCTTAAAATCTCCTGGGTATCTTCTATTAGTGCATTCCCTAACTATATGTTGAATAGTCTGTCGGGGAGCCCTGCAATCACATTGTGCTGAAGGTGTCTTTCCCCATTTATACACACCCCATGAGTCGTTCTAATTCTATTGTATGTCACCCATATGCGTTGGGGTAGATTAAATCCTGGAGGTATACTATTAGGATTAATATGCTCAGAAATATCTTGGGAGGTATAGCTACTCCATACTACTCAGGTAACCCTGAGACACAGATAAACCTCCAAGTGGCCTCAACTAATATCTAAAAGAATGCAAATGACCAACTGTTTGCAAGGAATATAAATCCTTCCATTCCCCACCACCCAGTCAGAGCTGAAGAAGCTTCTTGGATAAGAAGTGGAACATCTTCAAAGAAAAACAAGAAAGTCCAGTTGCCTCTTGAAAAAGCATCTTTGGGGTAAACTTAAGTTCAATTAATGAACTCAGTTAATTAGAGTATCATGGAATACAGCATAGGAACAGCTGCAAAACATGGCCCCATTCCCATTCAAGGGCAGGAAGCAAGATTAGAGCTTGTGACTTAGAGACAAGACAAAAGCAGACCAAAAACTGCAGTGTATGTGCCCTTTTGGTTGCTGCTAGGATAAGAGGTACTTCGAAGTATGTGAGAGTACAAATGTATATATGTAAGCAACATTTTAAAGCAGCATATATGAGATACCAATAATTACTGCTGTGGTTCTAAGTAATTATTGGCAAAAATTGCAGAAATGTTGAAATTGGTTTCAGTATTTTGATTTCTAGTTATTATCTGTGAATGTTTTTTTTCTAAAGATTATGTTGGTCTTTGGGCAAATGTTATTGCCCAAATCATCATTTATTTTGATAGAAGTAACCTGGGGAAATATTTTGATAAGCATTTTGTTGCTGTACACCAGGGGTGTCAAACTGCCAGGCCATGGGCAGGTTGCTTCATGCAGAGGCCACGCCCACCCCAGCTCTGGCAATGCAAAAAAAGTTGCAATATGTTACGAGACGTCAAGTGACATGGCGAGTTTGACATTAAGACTACAGACATGTGTTGGTAGTAGTAGAGGTTTTTTTCAGCTATTGGCAGCATAGTGACCAGTGCTGAAATTGTATGTAGTTTAAAGAGACAGATACCCATCAAACCAACCTTTTCAAGAATGTTCATGTTTCCTATAATCACTCCATTTTGAAGAGTCCTTGATTTTCCTCATATAAAATATACATACTTTCTTCATAACTTTTAGGTTTGTAAATTATAATGTGGTCCTACATATTTTATAAGAAGTTTGAATCACAGTTCCTAACTTCTTCCTTCTTCCAAAATGTCTGTAAGGGTTTGCTAGTTAAATTTAAGCTGTCCTAAACTTAATCTGCTCATTATTATAGAAATAAAACTGTTCTAGGAATTATTTTTTTAAAAAAAACACAAACTAATTGATGGAATTCCATTCAAGTAGACAGAAATCCTTCACTTAGATTCACAAGGATTTTGACTATGCAGCCTCTCATTAACTTTAAATGTAGCTCTTGAAAACTATCACCTGTATTAACCCCTCTAGCTAGAAACAGCTGAAAATAATGTATACTTCAGGGATTTAACATTCATTCTAGCACAGAAAAAAAACAACACATAAATTCTGGATTAATAAGGCTTGGTTGTTTTTTGAAGAAAAAAGGGGAATGGGTGTTGTTGTTCTGTTCAGTAGCAAGTGTAAGAACTGTTTTATGATGGAACAAATTCTCCATATCCTGGAACTAGTGAATGACTTTTTATCCTTCATAGTAATTAAAATCAGGGTGCACGTGAAACTGAAACTGAAATTTGAACCCAGCACAAACATGATATATCCTGATACTCTACTGATCTGTTTTGGTAGACTGCAGTTTTTTCAGAACAAACTCAGAAAATGGGTAGGTCTACATTTCAGCTGAAATAATCCAGAGAGGTTGTAGGGGACAACTAGGGCAAGGCTATCCTATCTACATAGCCTTGTGAAAGTTAATCTTTTCTCTTATCCTTGTCCTAGATCAAAATCATAGATCAACTGAAATTTTACAATGAGTGTATTGTGTTGTTGCCTTGAACTCTTAAATTTGCACATATGTTTTCAGCAGGAATAGGGACGCAGTGGCTCAGTGGGTAAGGAAGCTGAGCTTGTCGATCAGAAGGTCGGCAGTTTGGCGGGTCGAATCCCGAGTGCCGCGTAACAGAGTGAGCGCCTGTTACTCGTCCCAGCTTCTGCCAACCTAGCAGTTCAAAAGCACATAAAAATGCAAGTAGAAAAATAGGGACCACTACGGTGGGAAGGTAAGAGCGTTCCGTGCATCTTTGGCGTCTAGTCATGCTGGCCACATGACCACAGAGACGTCCTCGGACAAGCGCTGGCTCTTTGGCTTTGAAACGGAGATGAGCACCGGCCCCTAGAGTTGGAAACGACTAGCACGCATGTGGGGGGGAAACTTTACCTTTTACCTTTCAGCAGGAATATATAATGATGATCCCTAAACACAATGTGGGTTTTAAGCTTTATTTATAAATTGAACCTCTCCCCCAATTCTATGGCACTTAATGAAGGTTCATTATATAGGTTCATCAGTAGAAACCTCATCACCATTAAGATAAAACTGGTATATCAGTCCTACATCATGGAGTATAAAAAATAAAACTGCATCGTGGAGTATAAATGAAATAAAAATGTTTCATAAAATCTTTTACTGGATTTGGCAGCAACCTCAATCAAAAGAAAGAAAAAACTGAAGTGTTATATTGGGCCAAAAATATGGATTAGAAACATCAACACAGAAATGGTTCCAGTTGATTAAGTTGGCCATTTTTTCAAGTTCAGCAGCTCACACTGCTACCAAGTAAGAGAAGGAAGAAAATGAGATGATCTCCTATAAACACAAATGTTCATAAAAAGAAGAAATATTAGCATAATCATCAGAGTTCTCTATCCCTTTTTGTCACTGCATTAGTTATGTGGTTGCATAGTAATAAAAATATTGTTCCTATAGCAACTACAAAGTTTTAATTAGTGCAGTTATATGTTCTTTCAGGATATTTAATTTGGGAAAGAGAAGCTCCATCTTGCTTTTCTATAATAGAAAGTGTATCTATTCAAAGATGATGCAAATGATATCCTGTAGTAAAAGGTCTATATTTGCTTGGATAAAATGCCAAAAGTTCATCAGAAATAATTTCTGAATGCAACAAATGCAACCATTCAATTCTTTGCAACATTGCAAAAATTGGGATTATAGGACCAATGTTTATGGTCCTATGCCTGAGGTGAACTTTCATGTAAATTGTTCAATACAAAATTTAGGAAACTGGAAAAATTTGCTTTAAAAAGAATTATTCCCTTACATCTTTCAGAAAAGAAAACCTGATGTTAAAACATTTCAAAATTAGACCTGACTTGTTCAGTAAACAATATTATATCTATTTATGTAGAAGTTACACTGAGAATTAGTTTGGTGTAGTGATTAAGGCATCAGGCCAGAAATTATAAAAACTATGAATTCTAGTCTCACAAAGCCAACTGGGTGACTTTGGGCCAGTGACTTTCTCTCAGTCTTATTCCTAAATGACTGAAAGGGAATTCTCCCAATTAGCAGAAAATACTAAATTACAATTTATCTGATACATAATAATTCAATTTTTGTTTGGTCTGACCTACAGAATTCTGCTTAATCTATGGACCTATGGCTTGATCCCTAACTACGAAGCTGGGGATGCATGACTAAATATTCTAATATTTTCAGACTTACTTTTAAACTGGGGACTCAAAATTTAAATGACAAAGTGGAAATTTTCCTCAGCATCTGCTATTTTGATACCTTCCAGATCTGTTGTAAGCCCAGTTCCCAGAAATTCCATCTCTAAAAAATGTTGTAAGTCTTGGTCAACCATTTCAACGTGCAACCTAACTAATTGAAATTGTCATTGTGTCATGGTTCCGACAGATGAAACTCTTCAAAAGAACTTTGAGGCATTGTTTACCTTAAAGAATCTTTTATTGGAGAAGCATGAAGTCAGCACTACATAGTTGGAGACAAAAACTGAATTCCCCTCCCCTTGGCACAAAGTAGCAAAGCACAATTTCCTCCTCCAACTAATAGTCATAAATCACATCCCCCAATTAGCTTGAAACACCGTCTCTCTCCACAGCTCTCCAGCCCGCCAAACCGTTATCAACTCTGGGCTCAGCAACCTTAAATTCCCACAACTTGAAATTGTTGTTCTGACTAACTGGACTCTCAT
This sequence comes from Daboia siamensis, assembly GCA_024449315.1. Classification (NCBI taxonomy): domain Eukaryota; kingdom Metazoa; phylum Chordata; class Lepidosauria; order Squamata; family Viperidae; genus Daboia; species Daboia siamensis. Next base: position 987,309 of record JAKJMR010000173.1, read on the forward strand.
CCACATCCCCCCTCCCAGCATCAACCAGCTTTAAAAGTGAAAGAGAAAAATGAATGCATTTCCATCTGTTGTCAAAGCAATAACACCTGATGTTAGCAGCATTGACACATTGTTTTTAAAGATACCATTAGTCAAATGGAGGAAAATAGGAATACCGTCTGTTTGTTTTAAAGGAAGGGTTCCAATCCCAGAATCATTACATAGCATGCATTTAATATCAGGAGTTTAAAACTGTTTGGCTTTAAATTTTAATTAATCAAATTCTTGTTGTTGGTCTCTTGAAAACTCCAGGCTGGAGTTAAGGTGGCCTCTTAAAATTGCTATGTAATTGACAGGCACATTGATGAGTGATTCTTCTATGCATTAAGATAGGGTTGAATAAATGTATCACAAAATGAGATCTAAGAAGATGACATATAATAAATCAGTTTATTGGTAAAATATATATATGGTTTGTTGTTGTTGTGGTTGTTGTTGTTGTTAACTGCGAACTTGTGTCCGACCCATCGCGACCCTATGGACAACATTCTTCCAGGCCTTCCTGTCCTCTACCATCTTCTGGAGTCCATTTAAGCTCACGCCTACTGCTTCAGTGACTCCATCCAGCCACCTCATTCTCTGTCGTCCCCTTCTTCTATTGCCCTCGATCTTTCCCAGCATTAGGCTCTTCTCCAGTGAGTCCTTCTTTCTCATTAGGTGGCCAAAGTATTTGAGTTTTAGCTTCAGGATCTGGCCTTCTAAAGAGCAGTCAGGATTGATCTCCTCTAGGACTGACCGGTTTGATCGCCTTGCAGTCCAAGGGACTCGCAGGAGTCTTCTCCAGCACCATAGTTCAAAGGCCTCAATTCTTTGGCGCTCAGCCTTTTTTATGGTCCAACTTTCACTGCCATACATTGCAACTGGGAAGACCATAGCTTTGACTATACGTACTTTTGTTGACAGGGTGATGTCTCTGCTTTTTAGTGTGCTGTCTAGATTTGCCATGGCTTTCCTCCCGAGGAGCAAGCGTCTTTTAATTTCTTGGCTACAGTCCCCATGTGCAGTGATCTTGGAGCCCAGGAAAATAAAATCTGTCACTACCTCCATTTCTTCCCCATCTATTTGCCAGGAATTGAGAGGGCCAGATGTCATGATCTTGGTTTTCTTAATGTTAAGTTTCAACCCAAGTTTTGCACTCTCCTTCTTCACCCACAACAAGAGGCTCTTTAGTTTTTCTTCACTTTCTGCCATTAGAGTGGTATCATCTGCATATCTAAGGTTGTTGATATTTCTTCTGGCAATCTTAATTCCAGCTTTTGATTCATCTAGCCCAGCCTTTCTCATGATGTGCTCTGCATATAAGTTAAATAGGCAGGGCGACAGTATACAGCCTTGCCGGACTCCTTTCCCAATTTTGAACCAATCAGTGGTTCCATGTCCAGTTCTCACTGTTGCTTCTTGACCCGCATATAGGTTACTCAAGAGACAAATAAGATGGTCTGGTACTCCCATCTCTTTAAGAACTTGCCACAGTTTGTTATGATCCACACAATCAAAGGCTTTAGCATAGTCAATGAAGCAGAACTAGATGTTTTTCTGGAACTCCCTAGCTTTCTTCATGATCCAGCGTATGTTGGCAATTTGATCTCTAGTTCCTCTGCCTCTTCGAAATCCTGCCTGTACTTCTGGTAGTTCTCGATCCACATACTGCTGAAGTCTAGCTTGTAGGATTTTAAGCATGACTTTACTAGCATGAGAAATGAGTGCAATGGTGCGATAGTTTGAACATTCTTTGGCACTGCCTTTCTTTGGAATTGGAATGTAAACTGATCTTTTCCAATCCTGTGGCCACTGTGGAGTTTTCCAAATTTGCTGGCAAATTGAGTGTAGCACTTTTACTGCATTGTCTTTTAAGATTTTGAATAGCTCAGCTGGAATATTTGGTTATAAATTATAAATTGAAACAAAGGGCTTTTGCACATAAAGCAAGGGTTCAACCATTGCACTGTTGTATACAATGACATATTCTTTTACTGTGTGACTGTGAAGTTCAATTTAAAATGAAATTGTTCAGTTTGATTTTTTTAAATTCTTCTTTACAAGATTTTGGCTTGTTTAGAGGACATTTTTAATGAACAAATCTTCACCTAAATCTTCAGTTTTTCATCTTTTAGAATGGCAATGTAATTTCTAGTGTTAACTGGTACTGTACTGGTAATGGTGTTCAAGGCCCTTCATGGCACGGGTCCGGAGTACCTCAGGGATCACCTGCTGCCGGCATCTACTTCCCTCCGCCCTGTACGTTCCCACAGAGAGGGTCTCCTCAGGGTGCCACCGATCAGAGAATGTCGATTGGTGGCCCCCAGGGGGAGATCCTTCTCTGTGGGCGCCCCGGAGCTATGGAATCAGCTTCCGGTTGAGCTCCGGACGGCACCCAACCTTCGCTCCTTCCGTCGAGATTTGAAAACATTTTTATTTGTACAAGCTGGACTGGCCTGATGAGGGATGGGTGGTTTTTAATGTTTGTATTGGATTTTAGTTTGGGCATGTTTAATCTCCTTTTAATTTTTGTATTTTTGTATGTTTATATTTGCCCTGTACACCGCCCTGAGTCCTTCGGGAGAAGGGCGGTATATAAATAAAATTAAATAAATAAATAAATAAAACTCTTTCTCTTTCTCTCTCTCTCTCCCTCCCTCTCTCTCTCTCTCTTTCTGTGTGTGTGTGTTTGTGTGTGTGTGTGCGTGTGTGTGTGTGTGTGTGTGTGTGTGTGTGTGTAAAAGACAGTCCTATTTGGTTTCAGAAGGAAGCATGACAGCATCTATAAACTGAACTGTCAGCCCCTTTATTCTAGAATGTGTGGAGGGATTGCATTGTAATTCAGAATATATTAAAAGAAAAACATTGATTGGCAGGTGATGAATCATTTCCTGTGAAATAATGGAGTCCTATTTTCATATTAAAGCCTAGAGGACAAAACATTTCATTGAATTTAACAGCATACACCTACTGATTTTAGCAATTAAGAAGTTATTTTGCATATTAACCGTCAGTATGAATTAAGAATTTATACATGTCCAGATGAACAAATATGCACAGGTTTTGCATCTTTGTTTTGGCTTGTATATTATATCTGATATTAGTGATACCAGATCTTAATTGCAAAAATCTAAACCACTATGTGATTGCAACAAAAAGAAACAATAACCTTTATTGTCATTTTTACTATGAACTCAATGGCCCATATTAAAAATGAAATTCTGTTGCCTGCTCTCAAAAGAATAGTATATTTCTATCCATACTCATACATATACACATTTCATACATACATACATACATACATATATACACACATACATATATACACACCCCATACATGAATATACATATAAATATTAATCATTGTCCATCTTGAATACATAGCAGAAAGAGAAAAGTTGAGAGTTCACAAGGTTGATGCTATATGGAACAGCCAACTGTGGCTGAATCTGGATGTTCTGCTTTGGATACCATGAAGCTCCCTTCCAGAAGTTAAAAAGGAAAACAGGTTGTGAAGAGGATTTGTAGTGTCCCAGACAATCCTGCGGACCCTGCTCAAGCAACGCTTATGTGCTGTGTTCTGGATAGAAGGGAGTGAACTGCCAATAATCATGTCTGCCATCCTCACCACTCTCTGCACTGCTTTCCTGTCTGAAGACAGTAATGCAATATGATAGGATGCTCTCGATTGTCCCTCTGTAGAAAGTGATAAGGACAGGAGAAAGAAGATGTACTTTTCTCATGAGATGCAGAAAATGTAGCACTGCTGTGCCCACTTCACCAATATCTCACTGTTAACAGACTAAGCTACTGCACACCAGAAACTTGATGCTGTTAACTACCTTCACAAGAAAATACATAGAGGTGCATGGTTGTGCCAGCCTTTTCTGAAATCAACAATGCATTCTTTAGTTTTCCTACATTTAAAACAAAGCTGTTTTTGTTACACTAGTTCACCAAACCCTCTACTTCTTTGCGGTAAGCACCTTCTTTGTCATCTTGAATAAGGCTTACTACTGTTGTATCATCTGCATACTTCACAATATGGTTGGTGGCAAATCTGGCACAACAGTCATGGGTCAACAGGGTGGACAACAGTAGACTTAGGACACAGTCCTGAGAGACACTGTGCTCAAGGAAATGATGTTAGAAATATTAGTCCCAACTTGCACATACTAGGGCCTATCAATAAGAAAATCAAGAATCCAGTTGCACAAAGGAGTGTTTAAGCCTAAAAGGCCCATTTTGTCTAATATATGCTGAGGAATGATTGTATTAAATGGTGAACTGAAGTCAACAAACAGCATTCATACAAGAGTGTTTCTTTCTTCTAAGTGTGCCAAGCTCAGATGGAGAACAGAAGAAATAGCATCCTCTATAGAGCGATTGGACGGTAGGCAAACTAAAGTGAATCAGTTGCTGGAGTGAGGCTGGATACAATAATGTCCTTTATCAGCCTCTCAAAACATTTCATCATGATGGATGTCAGTGCAACTGGACAGTAGCCATTGACACCTGTAACTATAGACTTTTTTGGCACTGGCAATATAATGGCCATCTTAAAACACAATGGGATCACTGCCTGCTGCAGTGAAAGATTGAAAATATCTGTAAGAACACAAGCCAACTCATCTGCACATTCCCTAAGAACATGCCCAGAAATATTATCTGGGCCGGCTGCTTTCCTAATGTTAACTTTCTGCAATGTTCTCCAGACAGAGGTAACATCAAATCTAAGCACTTGCTCATCAGGATGGGGCACACCTTTCCTTGCAGGTGTGCTATTTGATGCTTCAAATCTATCAAAAATGTGTTCAATTCATTTAAAAAGTCTTTGTCACCTTTACCACACAATGGAGCCACCTTGTAGTTTGTAATGGCCTGGATACCTTGCCACGTACAAAGTATGTGGGTCCTGAAAAAAGTTCTGAATTTTCTGACAATGGGCTTGCTTTGGTCTTTTTATGGTGCTTTTCAAATTGGCTCTGGCTGTTCTGAATGCCAGCATATCACCAGATTTAAAAGTCAAACTCTGTGCTTTCAACATCTTATATTTCATCCATGGTTTTTCATTAGCCCTCACAGCTATGTTTTTAAGGACGTAGACATCCTCAAGTGCCCCTTTGAATATATGTACTGTAGACATAGTAGTGGCATACTTCTCAACATTTATATATTGGCTATCTGCTACCACTTCTTTAAACATGCCCTAATCAGTGCAATCAAAGCAATCTTGTAATGCTTCTATAGCTCTCTCCACTCAACTCCTCAGCTACTTCCCTGTTGGTTTCTCTCTGAGCAATAAAGTCTTATATGCTGGGATAAGCAGCACAGAGAGATGGTTAGAAAAGCCCAGGTGAGGGCAGGGGATAGCTTTGAATGCATTCTTGATGTTAGACTAAGCAAGATTCAGTGTATTCCCCCTCTGGTTGCAAAGTCCACATACTGATGGAAATAGGGGAGAGTAGCTTTCAAATCAGCTTGATTAAAATCACCCACTACGATAAAAGCACCCTCTGAGTAAATAGGTTGTAAGTCACTGATGGTATGATAGAGAGCATTCAGTGCCTCATCTTGGTTTGTATAAGGAGGAATATACATAGCTGTAATAATGATAACAGAAAAATCCCTAGGCAGATAGGGATTGCATCTGACAGTCAAAAGCATTACATCAGGGCTCCAAAATGCCCAGATCTGAAACTCGATAATCTTGAATACTCTCCAGCCATACTGCTAGCTTCTATAATGGTCAGTTTCAGCATGCATGCAAAAACTACTATGACACTTATCAAACTGTCCCCCAAATACTTGTTAGAAAAACCATGTTCCCATAGGTTTTCTGAGAAGCAAGGGCTCCAATATGATGGGGAGGTCATTTCACAGGTGATTCTTCAGAAAATGCTCAGGAAAGTACTCTATGGGGTGGGGGGGGGAGGAGAGAATTTTGGCAGCTATTGTTACATAAACAATACCAAGTTGTCACAGTTAATAATAATAGGCATTATGGAGGAAGAATGGCCTTTCAGTGTGCAATCATTGCCATCTGCTGGCAAGATTTTGCAAATGAGAAGAATGGTACTTATTTTGCCATTGTATTACTTACGCAATAGCAATAGCAACAGCACTGAGACTTATATACCGCTTCACAATGCTTTACAGCCCACTCTAAGCGATTTACAGAGTCAGCATGTTGCCCTCAACAATAAGGGTCCAATCTTGGAAGGATTGAAGGCTGAGTCAACCTTGAGCTGGTGAGAATCGGAAATTTTTTTCTTCTCAATGTAATTTTCTATTGAAATGTAAGATCTTCACTAATTTGGTGATAATAAAGCAAGAATTCAGAGTCTGGGTGGATTGTTTCATGTTTGGGATAATATTTAGTTAGATAGAAATGACATCTGGTTTTAGAGTCATTTTTTTAAATAACTCTTTTTGGAAAGATTTTTCTGATATCACTTTAAGTCTTCTTCATTATGGCAGAAAGTAACCAATAATGCCAATATTAAAGAACTGTAGGAAGGCGACACCTGAAGAAAGAAATATTTGGGGGGATATTTTAAAAAAAGCAGAATATATTTTCCCAATAGAAAATCTTAGGCAGAAACCCCACCCACCCCAGTCTCTCTGCCCCAAGCAGAAACCAGCTTTGTAGAAATGCAGATTTGATAATCCTTTCAGAAAGACTGGAGCCAGGAAGCTGGAGCTGATGGGATTAGAAAGACAAAGATCCCTAGAACCAACAGTCCCTCACCCAAAAAATCTAACACAGTACATAGCCATCAGCTACAGTCCCAGGGACATAATAGGATTAACCCACCGCCATTAGAATACCAGAAGGGTACACTGAACCTCAGGTCAAAGTTCATGCCACAAGAACAGGAGCAACAAGCACAAGTAGGTAGAAAAACCCACCACTCCCAGCTCCATATGGTCAGCCATCCTAGAGACATGCTGCTATCACGGAGGTTTCTGGCAACTCAATAAACAAGAACCTTTTTTCCTAGTCTCCATTTTGTTTATTCCCAGCTTGGACTGGACCCTGATGAAGACTTTTTTTTCCCAACAGAATTTAAAAAAATTCTTTGATATAGATAATTATTTAGTAAGAATAAAGACTCTTATTGGAGTCTTTATTTAACTCCAGTAAGATCAGTGTATTTAACTTCTAAATGCAGAGTAGTTTGTGAAATAGGTTTTATACTACATGACAAATGTTCCAATGGAAATACTTTTCTCAATTTAGTTTGCAACAGCATGAACAATTCTGGACTAGATCGCACTCATATGTAAATCTTGGAATTAAACTCTGCTAAACATACTTTGTATAAAATGTAGTGTTGGATATTTTTCATAATTAAATCCTAGATAACAAATAAGATTATTTTATGAAATAAGTGTAAGATTATTTTATGAAATTATGTCTGTGTTTGGCTCTTTTCCCAATTTTAATATAGTACTGGGTATTTTACTGGGTATTTTACTGGGTAAAGACATGTTTTTCCAAATCTTAGCATTCTGTGCTGCCATCATGTGGTCTTTTCTGAATCAAACCAGTCAACCTATGGACTGATACAATACGTAACCTGCTGATACATGATTACAAATGCTAGAAATTGTAATAGTGCAGATGGGAGAAATGGCCTTCAGAAATTGCTGTCAGATGTATTCATGTGCAGATTATACTTTCTTTTCTTCCATACAAGCATAACACAAACACAGACAGTTGGAAATAGGTAAATTCCAGCACATTTCAATTTATATGCTTTCTATGCTTGCGTAAATGTGTGGGGACTCTTGAAAAAAAGTCCATTCATCCACCCATTTGTCATGTGTGGAAATGAAAATCAAAAGAGAAAAAAATAAATAAAAAAGCACCAGAAAAAGTTTGGAAAACTTCCTTCATGTCGTAGAAGGAAAGCCACTTTAGCCTTTGGTAGCCTAAGAGCAGAAGAAATCTGGCAAGGGCTAATTGGTCTAATAAAGTATTAGCTATGTTTTCTGCCTGGAGTTATCTATAAAAATAATAAAACTGGGATGAAAAAAATAAAAATAAGTGAAAAACATAAGGGAATGGAAATCACTTCCCAATTTGCCAGCTTACTAAAGAATTAAAAGACATTCTGATATCAGCTCCAGAATAACGCAGGAATTTCAGAATACATTATAAAACTTTTCTTAATATTGTCCATTCTCTCTTAGGAAACAGATTTGTAAAAGGATGGTAGGAGAAGAAAGAAAAAAGCTGTTTAATGAAAAGTTGAGCTATAACAATACTGAAGCGAGGAGACTGAAATTAACTGTAGTAACCTGGTGACTTCCAAAATGAAGCAATTCATTTCTATCTCATCTCATCCATTTTACCTTTTTCTTTAATCATATACATAATCAAGAATAGGTTAAGGGGCAATGGAAGTAACTATTAGATTCATACTTTGTGGGATAATAGCAGTGGTGGGATTCAAATAATTTAACAACCGGTTTTCTGCCCTAATGACCGTTTTAAGCATAAAAAAAAGATATACCAAAAGATAGTTTATTATTTCATTTAATACAAATAAGAACAATAAAAGAGGTAAACAAAACGAGATTATGTTATAAGAAAGTTTTAAAATATTAATGAAAAAATATTAAATAATACTTGACAAAAACAATACAACTGTTATTTAAGATATTTCCATATTGCTTCTTGATCGGCATCTTCACTTGCAATTTTCTTCGTTTTTATCCAAGCATCACCATCTGTGTGATTTATCCTTAACCATCTTTTCACTGCAGGAGTAGGATCCCATTCCTTTAGTTGTAGTTGTTGTTGTTAGCTGCGAAGTCGTGTCCGACCCATCGCGACCCTATGGACAACATTCCTCCAGGCCTTCCTGTCCTCCACCATCCTCTGGAGTCCATCCAAGCTCACGCCTACTGCTTCAGTGACTCCATCCAGCCACCTCATTCTCTGTTGTCCCCTTCTTCTATTGCCCTCGATCTTTCCCACCATTAGGCTCTTCTCCAGTGAGTCCTTCCTTCTCATTAGGTGGCCAAAGTATTTGAGTTTTAGCTTCAGGATCTGGCCTTCTAAAGAGCAGTCAGGATTGATCTCCTCTAGGACTGACCGGTTTGATCGCCTTGCAGTCCAAGGGACTCGCAGGAGTCTTCTCCAGCACCAGAGTTCAAAGGCCTCAATTCTTTGGCGCTCAGCCTTTTTTATGGTCCAACTTTCACTGCCATACATTGCAACTGGGAAGACCATAAAAAAGGCTGAGCGCCAAAGAATTGAGGCCTTTTTTATGGTCCAACTTTCACTGCCATACATTGCAACTGGGAAGACCATAGCTTTGACTATACGTACTTTTGTTGACAGGGTGATGTCTCTGCTTTTTAGTGTGCTGTCTAGATTTGCCATGGCTTTCCTCCCGAGGAGCAAGCGTCTTTTAATTTCTTGGCTACAGTCCCCATGTGCAGTGATCTTGGAGCCCAGGAAAATAAAATCTGTCACTACCTCCATTTCTTCCCCATCTATTTGCCAGGAATTGAGAGGGCCAGATGTCATGATCTTGGTTTTCTTAATGTTAAGTTTCAACCCAAGTTTTGCACTCTCCTTCTTCACCCACAACAAGAGGCTCTTTAGTTTTTCTTCACTTTCTGCCATTAGAGTGGTATCATCTGCATATCTAAGGTTGTTGATATTTCTTCTGGCAATCTTAATTCCAGCTTTTGATTCATCTAGCCC
>JAKJMR010000173.1:997450-1020377 GCA_024449315.1 Daboia siamensis
TTTTCTAAGGCCCACTTCACTTCACATTCTAGGATGTCTGGCTCGAGGTCAGTGACCACTTCACTGTGATTATCAGGGACGTTAAGCTCATTCTTGTATAGTTCTTCTGTGTAATTTTGCCACCTCTTCTTGATCTCTTCTGCCTCTGTTAGGTCCCTGCCATTTTGGTCCTTTATCATGCCCAGTTTTGCATGAAACGTTCCCTTCATTTCTCTAATTTTCTTGAAAAGATCTCTGGTCCTCCCTATTCTATTGTTTTCTTCTATTTCTTTGCACTGTTCATTTAAGAAGGCATTCTTATCTCTTCTAGCTATTCTCTGGAATTCTGCATTCAATTGGGCATGTCTTTCTTTTTCGCCCTTGCCTTTCGCTTCCCTCCTTTCCTCAGCTATTTGCAAAGCTTCCTCAGACAGCCATTTTGCTTTCTTGCATTTCTTTTTCTTTGGGATGGTTTTGGTTGCTACCTCTTGTACAATGTCGCGAACCTCTGTACATAGTTCTTCAGGCACTCTGTCTATCAGATCTAATTCCTTAAATCTATTTGTCACCTCTACTGTATATTCAACAGGGATATGTTTTAATTCATACCTGAGTGGCCTAGTGCTTTTCCCTACTTTCTTCAGTTTAAGCCTAAACTTTGCAAGGAGAAGCTCATGGTCTGAGCCACAGTCAGCTCCTGGTCTTGTTTTTACTGACTGTATAGAGCTTCTCCACCTTTGACTGCAGAGCATATAGTCAATCTGATTTCTGTGTTGACCATCTGGTGATGTCCATGTGTAGAGCCGTCTCTTGGGTTGTTTGGTTTGCTATCACCATCGTATTCTCTTGACAGAATTCTATCAGCCTGTGCCCTGCTTCATTTTGCACTCCAAGGCCAAACTTGCCTGTTATTCCAGTTATCTTTTGGCTTCCTACTTTAGCATTCCAATCCCCCATGATGATAAGAATATCATTTTTTGGTGTTAGTTCTATAAGGTGCTGTAGGGCTTCATAGAACCGGTCAATTTCATCCTCTTCAGCACTGGTGGTTGGGGCATAGACTTGGACTACTGTGATATTGAATGGTTTGCCTTGGATTCAAACTGAGATCATTCTGTCATTTTGAGGATTGTATCCCAGTATTGCTTTTCCTACTCTTTTATTGACTATGAAGGCTACTCCATTTCTTCTGAGGGATTCTTGCCCGCAGTAGTATACCTGATGGTCATCTGAATTAAATTCACCCATTCCTGTCCATTTTAGTTTGCTGATACCTAAGATGTCGATGTTTAGTCTTGTCATCTCTTGTTTGACCACGTCCAGCCTTCCTTGATTCATGGATCTTACATTCCAGGTTCCTATGGAGAGAACATCTTTACAGCATCGGACTTTCCTTTCACCACCAGACACATCCACAGCTGAGCGTCCTTTCGGCTTTGGCCCAGTCGCTTCACTCTTTCTGGCGCTACTAGTACTAGCCCTCTGCTCTTCCCCAGTAGCATATTGGACGCCTTCCGACCTGAGGGGCTCATCTTCCAGCGTCATATCGTTTTGCCTTTTGGTACTGTCCATAGCGTTTTCATGGCAAAGATACTGGATTGGGTTGCAATTTCCTTCTCCAGTGGATCACATTTTGTCAGAACTCTCGGCTATGACCTGTCCGTCTTGGGTGGCCCTGCACGGCATAGCTCATAGCTTCATTGAATTACGCAAGCCCCTTCGCCACGACAAGGCAGTAATCCATGAAGGGGCCATTCCTTTAGAGGTAGGCCAATTATACCAATTGTCATTGTGCTTGATATATTGGAAACAACCTTTATAATTTCAATTCCGAGTTGTTTGGATATTTTGGTAAGTTCAGTTTGGTTCTTATTGGATTGATGAAAAATACTATATATCTTATCAATAGATATTTTAAAATGATTTACTTGCTTTATTTCCTTTATTGGATCATCTAAAACAAGATGGAGGCGATGGTTTAAACAGTGCTATATTATTATGTTTGGAAAATCTTTTGCTATCCTAGTGCTCACTCCAGATTTTCTACCAAGCATAATGCTGGCACCATTGGAGCAAAATCCTATTACATTTTTTTCTAGGTACTTTTTAGTAAGCCCAACATTTAAACTTTCCATAACTGAAGAACATACTGTCTCTGCATCTTGTTTTTCCAGTTCAACTAGCTCAACAAAAATTGTTGGTGATGTAACTGAATCCTCAACTTTTAAGAAAAGTATAACAACTGGTTTGCAAAATCAAACATATTTTCAGATTATTTTGAATAATTTTAGTAAATATTTCTTTCTTAATTTCCTTTGCAATGAAATCAACTACTTCCACAGCAGTTTTATATTAATGTAATCCTATTCCCCTATCTAATCCATTTTTAATTTGCACTTCTATCTCATTTTTATGTGTGAAAATGGTTTACATTCTTTTGCCAAGCTGTAAACTATAGTAAATGCTCTGCAAGTAGTATGTAAATATTTTTCATTCATCTTATCTATTGCTTTTGTTATTGAATCCTGTTTACATTGTTTTAAGTTTAAGTTATGAGATTTTGATGAAAAATATTCTCTCATTTTTTTCCTTAGAGAAGCTTGTTGTATCCCTTTATTTTTCCCTGATGCCTCAATCTGAAAACATTTCCACTCTTTTGATACATGAACACTTTTCTCTTTTGTGAAGTCATATTTTGCACAGTACTTGCAAGCTAACTTTTTGTTAGAAATTACCAGTCCATCATATTTTTTTCTGTAAAATTATTATTTATTTATTTATTTATTATTTTTATTACATTTATATCCCGCCCTTCTCCGAAGACTCAGGGCGGCTTACAAGCTTAGCAGTAGCCTTCATTCTATGTATATGCCTGCTTGTTAGGGCTTTCACACACACACCCACGCGGCATTATTACAAAGTCAGCTTAGTGCCCCAACAATCTGGGTCTTCATTTTACCTACCCCGGAAGGATGGAAGGCTGAGTCAACCTTGAGCCTGGTGGGACTCGAACCTGCACTAATTGCAGGCAGCTGGTGTTACTTAAGGAGGCATTAGCCCTCTGCTCCACCAAGGCTCATTATATTGTTGCACTGTCCAGCGTTCAGGAAGACTGTTTTCAATTTTAGAGTTGTTATCGTTTTTTTATTTCAATAATTGACGTGCTGCTTTCTTCAAGTTGGAGGGGTTGTGCTTGTGACTGTTTTGTACCATCCAAGTTTAAAAAGTGTGGCAAGGAAAATCCCCCACCCTACATGAAACTGGGTTTTTCTCCTCTGCTGCCTTTGCCTGTTCGCTGCCAGACAGTCTTTTTAAACTTTTTAAACTTTCTTTAAAGATTACTTGCTGCAAAATGTGGATCCTTTCCATTCTGCATCAAGTGAAATAGTCTGGCAGCGAAAAGCCTAGGAAAGTGGAGAAAAAAAAACCTGGTCTCACGTAAGGTGGAGGATTTTCACTGCCAAGAGCAGGAAAAAACCCCCAGTTTTTTGAGATGCCAGACTAGCATGCATTCACATGCCTCCAACCGCCTTGCTTGCTGCAAAACCAGATTGCAGCAAGGAAGGGATGGAAGCATGTGAATGCATGCTAGTCTGGCCATTTCTGAGCTGGTTCTCTGAACTCAAAATAAATTAATTACCGGTTCTGCTGAACTGGTGTGAACCACCTGAATCCCACCACTGGACAATGGGGTGTGGAACCATCAAATATGCAGTCCAAAAATGTATATTTATGGTTGATATAAAAAGCAGAAATAAGTGTATTAAAAGAAAAATGACATTAAAAGTAGCAATCAAAAGGAAGAAATAATCAAATGAGAAAGTGCAGTGTTTTTCAGTTAAATTGCATACTGTCTTCTCCCCATATACAAAACAAGAATGATTTACAAAATTGTAAATAAATGAAATAAACCACTAAAAATTAAAAACACTAAAGCTTGACTGATCAAAATATAAGAAAACATACTACAAAGGAGTGGCGCTTTATGACCAAGCAGAATGGTGGAAGTAATGTAAATACAGTGGTTAGAATGCAGTGCTGCAGGCTAACTTTGCCCACTGCCAGGAGTTTGATCCTGACTGGCTCAAGGTTGACTCAGCCTTCCATCCTTCTGAGTTTAGTAAAATGGGGACCCAGATTGTTGGGGGCAACAGGCTGACTCTGTAGAGAGGGCTGTAATGCACAGTGAAGTGCCATTACTACAGGTAGTCCTTGACTTACAGCAGTTTATTTAGTGATAGTTCAAAGTTACAACAGCACTGAAAAAAGTGATTTATGATCATTTTTCACACTTCTGACTGTTGCAGCATCCCTATGGTCACACGATTTACATTCAGATGCTTGACAACTGGTTCATCTTTAGGACAGTTGCAATGTCCCGAGGTCTGGCAAGCAAAGTCAATGGGGAAGCCAGATTCACTTAACAACCAGGTTACTAATTTAACAACTGTAGTGATTCACTTAACAACTGAGGCAGGAAAGGTCATAAAATGGGTCAAAACTCACTTAACAAATTTCTCACTTAGCAACATGAATTCTGGGCTGAAGTGTTGTCAGAAGTTGAGTACTACCTGTATTACTATATGAGCACATGGCATAATGTAACATACGTACTTCTTTGTTCTGAAAGTGTAGGAAAAGGTGGACTCTCATTAATAGGTAAAGGTAAAGGTACCCCTGCACATGTGTGCTAGTCATTTCCAACTCTAGGGGCCGGTGCTCATCTCTGTTTCAAAGCCGAAGAGCCAGCGCTTGTCCAAGGATGTCTCCATGGTCATGTGGCCAGTATGACTGGACGCCAAAGATGCACGGAACGCTGTTACCTTCCCACCGTAGTGGTCCCTATTTTTCTACTTGCGTTTTTACGTGCTTTTGAACTGCTAGGTTGGCAGAAGCTGGAACGAGTAACAGGCGCTCACTCTGTTACGTGGCACTTGGGATTTGACCCGCCAAACTGCCGACCATCTGATTGACAAGCTGAGCATCCTAACTCACTGAGCCACTGCATTATATAATCCTTCAGCAGCACAGTTGAGCATCAGGACTCAAGCTGAAGCTAAAAGTGCAATGATCCAGGAGTTCAAGTCCTGCAAGAGAAGTTAAACCCCATAGAAAGATCTCCAAGTGTCTGAAAAATCCCAAGCAAATCCTGTCTCTTATTGAGGGTATATATGAGGCTTCTGGAAGAGTTTACTTGCCAGTTTGGGGTAAATATAATCAATATGGTGACATCTAATAGCACTTTTACCATCCTCGGCCAAGCCAAGCAGATAGAACTATATCCAGAAAGTGAGAGAAAAATGTAGTCGAAAAGATCCATTTTGCCATTAGGGTTAACTATTCCCAAACCTGTTGAACCATAGCAATAAACACATAAGTATACATAAGAAAACAGAGCAATGTGAGCCCTTTCAGGTATATCAGATCAGGAAACATATTTCACAGGAAGCTTAGAAATATATTTTATTAAAACAATGCTACTCTGACAGAATCTTACCAATCTAATTGTGCTGTTCCTGCCCTCTCTGTTATCCTCCACTGAGTCAGGGAAGAATTATCCTGAGTTTCTTTTTAATATTATCTCCCTTCCTGGGACTTAAAGACTATTTCTGTTCATTGAAATTTACATTAACAGTTTTGGAATATTTGTTTCCAAGTCAGTCTCCTAAGCTCTCTACAAATAACAATAATAGTTTTAGATGTGTCTTTGGATTTAATCATCTTCAAAAATGCCAGTGACAGATAACTAGCAGTCAATTTTGTCAGGAAGCATGAATTTGTATCCTTTCTTGAATTCTGTTCAGGCTGATAACTGTAGTGACACAACTTACTTATTGGTTATGCTTAGTATGACAGGACAAGGTAAACAGAGACTCACCCAGAATGTTTCAGAATTAACTTATAATAACTTAATCCTCAGAATAAGAGCTGTTTTTTCTAAATTGAGGATTTATGAAAGAGCCATATTATTTTTTAGTTCCATTCTTATTGTCATTAAATCTTGATTTAAAGAGTCCCTGATTCTTTTTTCACCTTGAAACTTCTGTCTGACAGGAGGCATGGAAGACTTTGAATCTGAGCTTTTCAACAGTGAAAGAGCTATATCCTCAAGCTCTTATGCTGTTAATCTGTATGCATTTTTGAGTAAATGAAATTGAAGAGTATATTTATTATCCCTATTTCATTACAAGTCAGAAAAAAAATAAAGAACAGCTTCTTTTCTTTCGTATCCCTTTAGGCTGGCAATCTCATTTTTTCACATAGCAGAATAACAAAATAAAAGTTGGAAGGGACCTTGGAGGTCTTCTAATCTAAACCCCTGCTCAAGTAGGAGACCCTATTCCATTTTAAACACATGGCTGTCCGGTTTCTTTTTAAAAGCCTTCAGTGATAGCACACCCACTCCAAGGCAAACTGATTAATTCCTCTCCCCATTAGGAAATTTCTCCTTAGTTCTAAGTTGCTTCTCTCCTTGATTAGTTTGCATCTGTTGTTTCTTGTCTTGCCTTCTGGTGCTTTGGAAAATAGTATGACATAATGGCAGCATTATTTCAGCTCACAGGGAAGCTGTAAAAAAAGTCAGGCTATTTTAATGAAATGTAGAGGACTTCTTGATCCATGATATCAGTATGTGTTCATGACTTGGATATACAACAAGATTCACATCATGAGTGCTCCTGCTGCTGTTTCTGGGCTAATAATTTACCCATGTCAGCATTAAAACATAAAAATTGGATTGCATACTAGACATGTATGCATATTATTTGTTCTCAGGATTCTTAAAGGTGACCATCTCTGTAAATATAATTGTGAAATGTAAGTTTAGAATCTGATAAGACGTTTACAGGCATTTTTTAAGCACTGTGGTTTAAGCTCATGCTGAGACTGAAATCTTCTAATGTGAGGATTCTTTTGAAATTCTTATGATATAGCATGATCAAGATGTTCAATATTGTTGAATGTTATGAAA
Source organism: Daboia siamensis (assembly GCA_024449315.1). Classification (NCBI taxonomy): domain Eukaryota; kingdom Metazoa; phylum Chordata; class Lepidosauria; order Squamata; family Viperidae; genus Daboia; species Daboia siamensis. The sequence continues at coordinate 1,004,400 of JAKJMR010000173.1, forward strand.
AAGTGTTCTTCTGCTATGTAATAAATCTTAGCAAAAAAGTGAATGTGGAAAATATTTTGTTGTAGGTTACCTGGAGTCTTTGAATAAGTGAGGTAATATTTGATAAAATAAATACATTGTAGATGAAAGCTGCCTAGGAGAAATAGCCCCTTGTTTTTAATTAATTTTATATTTGGCTTGAATTTAAAAATAAACCAATTTTAATAGTATCTTATATTGTTTATCATGAATAATTTCTGAACATCCAGCACATTTGGGAGTGTTGAGGTGTGTGCCATGTAGGATGCCATTACTGTGAACATATCCTATTAATGGTGACTCTACTCATTTTATACCAAAAAAGCAACATACTAACATAAATAGCAGTCATTATTTTTCAGGATCTGCTGGTGTTTTTATGCTAAAACCAGTTCTGCATTCATTTAAAACACCTCGATTATGTCAATACACCATGAGGGAAGACCATAAAGAATTTAATCATTTTCTCTATTTAAAAGTCAGTAGTTTGGGAGAAAACATCATCAGATTTTTAAAAGAATAGGAACACCCAATTATTACTGAAGGTAATATATAATATATGAAGGTAATATATAGCCTTGAATTACTGGATTAAGGAATAAGAACAAAATCTACTTAGGTTCATGGAACATTAGTGAGATTTTTTTTCAGAATATACAGTATATCTGCTCAATAGTGGATTAAAATATATTAAAGATTGACAGAAACAAAACTTTTACATTTCTTTAGATAAAAGTACAAAAACTTTAATGTTTCTACTATGAAGAACTATAATGAAAGGAATCACTATGCGTAGAAGATAGAATAACAGAGTTGGAAGGGACCTTGGAGGTCTTCTAGTCCAATCCCTTGCTCAAGCAGAAGACCCTGTACCATTTCAGATAAATGTTTCTCCAGTCTCTTTTTGAAAGCCTCCAATGATGGAGGACTCACAACATCTGAAGGCAATCTATTCCATTGATTAATTGTTCTGTCAGGAAAATTATCCTTAGTTCTAGTTTGCTTCTCTCCTTGGTTAGTTACCATCCATTGTTTTTTTGTCTTGCCTTTTGGTATTTTGGAAAATAGCTTGACCCCCTTGTCTTTGTAGGAGCCCCTCAAATATTGAAACATTGCTATCATATCTTCCCTAGTCCTTCTTTTCATTAGACTTTTTGTAACTGCTCTTCATATGTTTTTTAGCCTCCAGTCTCCTAATCATTCTTGTTTCTCTTCTCTGCACTCTTTCCAGAGTCTCAATATCTTTTTTTATATTGTGGTGGCCAGAACTGGATGTAGTATTCCAAATATACTTACTAAGGCTTTGTAAAGTGGTACTAAAATGTCATATGATCTTGATTCTATCACTCTATTAATATAGTCTAGGATTGTTTTGGCTTTTTTGGTTGCTGCAGGCCTCTTCAAAGAAAATGGTTGGTAAAAAAATGAGATTTTGTTTTATTATATTGGAGGATATCTAATCTGATTAAGTTCACAGCTGAATTAAAGTAATTCTCTCCTGTTTATCATTCACAATAATAGCTAGGCGTATTTATAACCATGGAATAATAGCACCCAACAGAGGTCAATCAATCAATGCAATTAACTGAGAACAAATGTAAAAACATTCAGTGCTCTTATATTTTCTTTAAGTATTTCATTTAGGAATCACAACCCATAAGAAAATAAATTGCTTAGTCAACTCTACCCATGCACATTCAAAAGTAATCTCATTTTATTCTTTAAAATTGTTAGACATATTTTCTGAACACAAAAGACCAGAAATGTTTGTTTTAATAATTTTTATATTTAACTCCTGACATTGCTAAACAGGCAAGTCTTAAAACTCCCCCACCCCCGCTTTATTTCTAGGCATAAGCCTTCCAAAACAATAATGGGTTGAAATGACGGTTTCTTGAGGTTTTTTTTTTCCTTACATTGACAATGTTACCTAGTTTGGGTAATGAAACATCTGCAAGAAAACAATCCAGCTCAAAGAGCACCAAGGACCCCTAAAATCGTTTGTTGTATTTTAATAAAGATGATACTAAAATGGTTTATAATTGTTGCTGTGGTGGTGGTGGTGGTGGGTCATTTCTTTATATACAGTATTTCTTCTTTCCCTTTATTATATTTTGATTTCCCCACCATCTTTTCTATTTTTCTATTTTTTTCTTTTTTGCACAATTTTTTCTTTCTATCCTTTTTAATTTGTATTAGTTCTTATCTTTTTAATTGTAATGTTCAATAAAATTAATATTAAAAGGGTGTCTTAATGCCACACACACACATTTAATTAGTTTATAAGTAAATTAACAACTATTTTACACATTTCTGGGCTTTATTCCAATAAAAGAACTTGTTTTCTTTCTTTGTGTTCCCACTAGATGGCAATATAAACCTTTTGAGCTTAGCTTGACTTGGAAACTAAGGCAGTTTGATTTAATTTAAGCAACTCCTCTGGCAACTTTCTTATTGAGCAATACAAAAAAGCTAAATTTCAACTTGGTGATTTAATCTTAAATAAATAACATCCACCCTATTGCCATTTAAAGGATCAAACTGGGAAAAAATGTTAATGATTGCTAATACTAAAATCAGATAAAAAGTAACGTTACATAGATATTTCTAAATAAAAGACCATTAGGAATGCAATCCTTAGTTTTTTGTCTCCTCAGCCTGGTATATTTTTAAAAATGTTTTCTGCCACCTATCTATATTACGATAAAATGGCATGGTTCATGGCAAAATAATTGGTGAAACAATACTTTTCACATACTTATCATGTTTCTTGGCACAGAAAAAATATTGTGACAAAGAATTTGGGAGGTGACAGAAAAAAAACAATAACTTGTGCTTTTATATGATTGACCTTGTGCTCTAAGCTTGCCATTGAAAAAGTTCCTCATAGCTAAATAGCTGTTAAAAAGCCATTTCCAAAAGTGATTAAGAAATGAGATCTGGCAAACTTTAAGTCCTTATAGGCTATATTACAGTTGTGAGTTCGATTGAAATCAATTGTCAGGTCCACCATTCATACTCTGGTGTCCTGCCATCATGTTGACGGGGGATGACGTGCTTGGATTTTTTTTTTTGCTTCTGTTCTTTGCTTGGGAATTAGGGAGGGGAACTGTCTTCAGATGGACTCCTTCCCAGCTGATTTTCACCAGGTTCCAAGGCCATGGAACCCTGAGTGTGAACTGTCATTTGCCTACTACCTCAGTGTTCTCAAAACATCTTTTCACGGCTTCCAGTTCACACGTGCGGTGCTTCCGGACATGTAGAGACAGTCTGTCTCCTGCTGTCCATTTCTTTCTTGCTCGGAGGACCCTGAAAAGGGTCAAAAATCACCCTGGAGGGGCGATCACTGTGAGGAGGACTTCCCTGTGATCATGGAAGGGTGGCAGCCCTCCTTTGGAATCCGGGATCATCTCCTTTTGGCCCAAAGAAAAAGAGACTGGCCATAAAGATGGCCGATCACTAAGCTGCTCCCTACTGAAAGCTAAAAATACTACCTAGCAGTACGAAGCAATCTGGAGGACCTGGGTGAGCTTTTACCTTTCCTATTCCCTTAATCATCTTCCTGTAATACTTTCCTGAAAATCTTCTTCCCTGCTTTTTGAGAAAACGGTCAATATTTACTTTGGGAACAAAGCTTAAAGCCTCAAAGTTACTAAAGAAATCCAACCAATGCAGCAAAAAATCTAAGCAATTGCAGCTGTTTTTACTAAAAAGCTTTTATTTGTTGCTGGGGAATCACTATCCTATTTTCTCTTTAAACTGGGAACTAAAGAAAAAGTTTGGACTAATTCTACAAAAGTTCTATAATAATTTAGAAAAAAGAAAAAGAAAAAAGAAAATAAAACTTCTTACATTGCATCTTATATGTTATTGATGACATCTTGTGGCGAAACCTGGTACAGCAAGTAAATTTCCTTTTTTTATTGTGGGAGCTGACTGAATAACACAGCTAAGATAAGGGTGACACTAAGATAAGGGTGGGAACACCTGGCACTGAATACAACTCTTCAGGAGGTGGAAAAACTTTGACTATTATTAAAACAGCCTCCATGGAAGATTTAACAGTAAATAACAACAAAATGGATGATTACATCCTGCCACTTGATTATAAACTGATTCTGGACACAATTTTGGCAATGACAGAGCAAATTAAAGCCAAGCTACATGAAAAATCTGACAATTTAAAGCCACTAAATTAAACTTAACCTTAAATGAGGAAAAGATAACCCAAAACCAAATAGAAGCAGTAGAAACTAATACTAAAACAGGAGATTTCAAAGAACAACAAAAGCAACCTATAGAAAACCCTAACGTCCAAACCTTAATAGCAACTATAAAACTTTCAAGCCAAAAAGCAACAGCACCTGAAGAAAGCAACACCAAGAGTGAAGACACTAAAGGCCTTCAAATACAATATATTGAGAATTCAATTAATCAAATAACAAACACAATGCCAGCTACTACTTTCTATCTAACCCAGATAGAACTGGAAGAACCAAAAGATTTGACTGATTTAATGACAATTATATTATATCAGGGGACGTGGTGGGTCAGTGGGTTAGGATGCTGAGCTTGTTGATCAGAAGGTCGACAGTTTGGTGGGTCGAATCCTGAGTGCCACGTAACAGAGTGAGTGCCTGTCACTCGTCCCAGCTTCTGCCAACCTAGCAGTTCAAAAGCACGTAAAAATACAAGTAGAAAAATAGGGACCACTACGGTGGGAAGGTAACAGCGTTCCGTGTGCCTTTGGCATCTAGTCATGCCGGCCACATGACCACAGAGACGTCCTCGGACAAGCGCTGGCTCTTTGGCTTTGAAACGGAGATGAGCACCAGCCCCTAGAGTTGGAAACGACTAGCACGCATGTGCGGGGAACCTTTACCTTTATATTATATCAACCACCAAAAATTGAACTACTAAAGCAAAAATACAATGATTACAAAGGGGACATGTTTGTCACAAAACATTTGGATACACTCCCTGGATTCAGATAAGGGGTATAAGAAGAAAGGAAGATACATTTGAGAATTTAAAGATATGAAGACCAAAGCATGATTGGCACAAAAAGAAGGCAAGAGTTAGACTTAAAAGACTGAACTTGTTTCTTTTTTGGGATTCCTAAAGATAGACTATAAAAATATCTCTCTATGGATTAAGGGCAATCCCCCCAAAAAATATCATTGATTTTATATTTAGTTTTTAGATTTGTAAAGGAAATATAACTTAGAACTATATTATAGAATTTAGAATGATATATCAAAAGATAATATTTTAATAATTGATGTACGCTTAAGATGCCTAATAGAATATTCAGTGGTATTTTTGAACTATAGTATAGAATTTAGAATTTTATATATAAAAGATAGCATTTTAATAATTGTTGAATGGTTAAGGCAAAATATATATTTCTAATAACTGGTGATTTGCTAAGATGAAAATTAGACTTTAATGGTAAAACATATGAATGTTTTGTAGGCAAAATAATTATCTTTTAAGGAAATAGGGAATTGTGGGTCACCCAAAATTAAGCTTTTTTTATATACTATAGGCTATGCAAGAATACTTTATTGCAATTAGATAAAACTTTATGACAGGATATTGATATGTATTAGTGATAATATATTTTGAATTTTGTTGATTGATTTGGTTATAACTAGAAATATACTAACTTGTTTATTTTGACTATGTAACTAAGGGAATTAGAGAAGACTTCTCTGTTGATGTAACCTGAACTATTTACAAATGGCTATTTTTTATTTTAATTACCCAACCACCATATTGTTTCACAAATATATGCATATGTAAATATTAAAAATCAATAAAACTTGTATACAAAAAAACCCACATCTTTTCACCATCACATTGGCTGCCGGTGGACTGGTCAAGAGAATTGGGATTGGGAAATTGAAGGAATTGCTTTGTGCTTTGTATGGGATCTTCAGATTCTTGCCTGACTTTACTGCATCCAATTTCTCTCAGTAAAGGTTCTTTTGATTCAACTCAATGGATTCAAGAATATTGTTTTCCTGAGGAGCAGACTGAGGCACTCTATCAAGTCCCAACCAATCAAATAATGAACTGACTGTAAAAACCTGAGTTCCTGCAGTCTACTCACAAGAAGCAGCTGTCCAGAGTACATGTTGACAATCTCATGATCTCTCATTTTTCTAGATAGGTTTTTGGTGGGCCAGAATTCACTGTCAATCTCCTCTGCAAGGCCTTGCCACTCCTTTAGAGATATCTGGTTTGCCAGGAATCCTCACTGAAAGCCCAGAATACAAGATTTTCCATGTAGTCTGCTTATATTATAATGTCAGGCTTTGTAATTTTGAATAAAACACAAGGTTCTTATAACCTTGTTGAAGCAGAAAAAGGGCTAAAACCCCTAAATACCTTACACATGTTCCTTTATTTTTTCTTTCAAAAGAATGTGCACTTGTCCATAATAATTATTGTTGGGAGAAGTCTTGTGTAGTTTACATTAAACTACTCTCTTAGTGAGCAAATGCTTTTGGAACACAGAAGGATATTCAATGCATCAGTCTTAAATTTAGTCTGAATTAATGCTGTCAGCATTTCAAATAAGCTGATTGTACACTATAAAACATTATGTTTAATATTTGCCTAAAGAGTTTTATAGCAGATGGGATAAAATAATTACCTGTACAGCTGACAATTTGAGTTATTGCATTAGACATTCTTTATGCACACAGGGTGTTCTTTATTTTGTTTTTCCATGTTAAGAAGGATTAAAAAACATCTTCTACTTTATTAACCTGCTCAATGATACTTATCTTTCAATTATGCATGCAACTGGTATGCTTTTTGGTAATATCTATCACTTTAGTCTTGGCATAATTTATGAGTAACTTTTCATTGGTACAATATGCTGTAATACTTGCAGACTCCACCTTAGGTGCACCTGGGATATAAAGATAGGATAGCTGAATAGTTACCATATAAAGGGATAGCTGTACAATGATTCACTAACACTAGAATATAGAAGTCTTTTGTTATTATTAAGGTTTATGTGAAATTTAATTTTAAGTTCATTAATTGATGACAAATATATATAATGTTGCTTGACTTTTGTTTGGTCTACAATGTCATCAGAAAAGTAGTTGTAAGAAATACACCTGGAGAATAGAATAGAATAGAATAGAATAGAATAGAATAGAATAGAATAGAATAGAATAGGAGTAGAGTAGAGTAGAGTAGAATAGAATAGAATAGAATAGAATAGAATAGAATAGAATAGAATAGAGCTGGAAGGGACCTTGGAGGTCTTCTAGTCCAGCCCCCGCTCAAGCAGGAGAACCTATGCCATCTCAGACAAGTGACTGTCCAGTCTCTTCTTAAAATCCTCCAGAGATTGAGCACCCATGATTTCTGAAGGCAAGCTATTCCATTGGTAGATTGTCCTCACTGTCAGGGCGTTTCTCCTTAATTCCAGGTTGCTTATCTCTATGATCAGTTTCCAACCATTGTTTCTTGTCCTGCCTTCTGGTGCTTTGGAGAATAATTTGACACCCTCTTCTTTGTGCAGCGTCTCAAATACTGGAACACTGCTATCATATCACTCCTATTTCTTCTTTTCTTTAGACTAGACAAAACCACGTCCTGCAGCCATTCTTCATACATTTTAATCTCCAGACCTTAGATCATCTTAGTTGCTCTTCTCTGACCTTTTTCCAAGGTCTCAACATCTTTTTTGTAGCATGGTGACCAAAATTGCTTGCAATATTCCAGGTGTGGTCTCACTAGAGTTTTATAAAGTGGTATTAATACTTTCCCCTTCATGTATTACTGCCTTATCATGGCGAAGGGGCTTGCGTAATTCAATGAAGCTATGAGCTATGTTGTGCAGGACCACCCAAGACAGACAGCTCATAGCAGAGAGTTCTGACAAAACATGATCCAATGGAGAAGGAAATGGCAACCCACTCCAGTATCTTTGCCATGAAAACCCCATGGACAGTACCAAAAGGAAAAAAGATATGATGCTGGAAGATGAGCCCCTCAGGTCGGAAGGTGTCCAATATGCTACTGGGGAAGAGCAGAGAGCTAGTACTAGTAGTGCCAGAAAGAATGAAGTGACTGGGCCAAAGCCGAAAGGACGCTCAGCTGTGGATGTATCTGGTGGTGAAAGGAAAGTCTGATGCTGTAAAGATTTTTTCTCCATAGGAACCTGGAATGTAAGATCCATGAATCAAGGGAACCTGGACGTGGTCAAACAAGAGATGACAAGACCGAACATCGACATCTTAGGAATCAGCAAACTAAAATGGACAGGAAAGGGTGAATTTAATTCAGATGACCATCAGGTATACTACTGCGGGCAAGAATCCCTCAGAAGAAATGGATTAGCCTTCATAGTCAATAAAAGAGTAGGAAAAGCAGTACTGGGATACAATTCCCAAAATGACAGAATGATCTCAGTTCGAATCTCAGGCAAACTATTCAATATCACAGTAGTGCAAGTCTATGCCCCAACCACCGGTGCTGAAGAGGATGAAATTGACCAGTTCTATGAAGCCCTACAGCACCTTATAGAACTAACACCAAAAAATGATGTTCTTATCATCATGGGGGATTGGAATGCTAAAGTAGGAAGCCAAAAGATAACCGGAATAACAGGCAAGTTTGGCCTTGGAGTACAAAATGAAGCAGGGCACAGGCTGATAGAATTTTGTCAAGAGAATACGATGGTCATAGCAAACACTCTTTTCCAACAATTAAAGAGACGGCTCTACACATGGACATCACCAGATGGTCAACACAGAAATCAGATTGACTATGTGCTCTGCAGTCAAAGGTGGAGAAGCTCTATACAGTCAGTAAAAAAAAGACCAGGAGCTGACTGAGGCTCAGACCATGAGCTTCTCACTGCAAAATTTAGGCTTAAACTGAAGAAAGTAGGGAAAAGCACTAGGCCAGTCAGGTATGAATTAAATCATATCCCTGTTGAATATACAGTAGAGATGACAAATAGATTTAAGGAATTAGATCTGATAGACAGAGTGCCTGAAGAACTATGGACAGAGGTTCACAATATTATACAAGAGATAAAACCATCCCAAACAAAAAGAAATGCAAGAAAGCAAAATGGCTGTCTGAGGAAGCTTTGCAAATAACTGAGGACAGGAGGAAAGTGAAAGCCAAGGGAGAAAAGGAAAGATACTCCCAATTGAATGCAGAATTCCAGAGAATAGCTAGAAGAGATAAGAATGCCTTCTTAAATGAACAGTGCAAAGAAATAGAAGAAAACAATAGAATAGGGAGTATTAGAGATCTCTTCAAGAAAATTGGAGAGATGAAGGGAATGTTTCATGCAACAATGGGCATGATAAAGGACCAGAATGGCAGGGACCTAACAAAGGCAGAAGAGATTAAAAAGAGGTGGCAAAATTACACAGAAGAACTATACAAGAATGAGCTTAACATCCCTGATAACCATGATGAGGTGGTCACTGACCTCGAGCCAGACATCCTAGAATGTGAAGTGAAATGGGTCTTAAGAAAGCTGAGCAACAACAAAGCTAGTGGAGGTGACAGTATTCCAGCTGAGCTATTCAAAATCTTAAAAGAGGATGCAGTAAAAGTGCTACACTCAATTTGCCAGCAAATTTGGAAAACTCAACAGTGGCCACAGGATTGGAAAAAATCAGTTTACATTCCAATTCCAAAGAAAGGCAGTGCCAAAGAACATTCAAAAAGGTTCTACATTTAGGCAGGAAAAATCAAATGCACAGGTATAGTGTAGGTGGTACCTTGCTCAATAGTAGTAACTGTGAGAGGGATCTCGGAGTCCTAGTGGACAATCATTTCAATATGAGCCAGCAGTGTGCTGCAGTTGCCAAAAAAGCCAACACAGTGCTAGGTTGCATTAACAGAGGAATAGAATCAAGATCATGTGAAGTACTAATACCACTTTACAATGCCTTGGTAAGGCCACACTTGGAATACTGCATCCAGTTTTGGTCACCACAAAGTAAAAAAGATGTTGAGACTCTGGAAAGAGTACAGAGAAGAGCAACAAAGATGATTGGGGGACTGGAGGCTAAAACATATAGGGAACGGTTGCTGAAAAGGGATGCGGTGGCTCAGTGGGTTAGGACGCTGATCTTGTCGATCAGAAGGTCGGCAGTTTGGCGGGTCGAATCCCGAGTGTCGTGTAACAGAGTGAGCGCCTGTTACTCGTCCCAGCTTCTGACAACCTAGCAGTTCGAAAGCATGTAAAAATGCAAGTAGAAAAATAGGGACCACTACGGTGGGAAGGTAACCTTTACCTTTTTACCTTTAGTTTTATGAAGAGAAGGGTGAGGGGTGACATGATAGCAGTGTTCCAATATCTCAGGGGCTGCCACAAAGAAGAGGGAGTCAAGCTATTCTCCAAAGCACCTGAAAGGGGGACAAGAAGCAACAGATGGAAACGACTAGAAGCAACCTAGAACTAAGGAGAAACTTCCTGACAGTTAGAACAACTAACCAGAGGAACAACCTACCTCGAGAAGCTGTGAATGGTCCAACACTGGAAATTTTTAAGAAGAGACTGGACAGCCATTTGTCTGAAATGTTATAGGGTTTCCTGCCTGAGCAGGGGGTTGGACTAGATGACCTCCAAGGTCCCTTCCAACTTCTTCTTCTTCTTCTTCTTCTTCTTCTTCTTCTTCTTCTTCTTATTATTATTATTATTATTATTATTATTATTATTATTATTATTATTATTATTATTCCATTGCACTCATTTCACATGCTAGTAAAGTTATGCTTAAAATCCTACAAGCTAGACTCCAGCAGTATGTGGATCGAGAACTACCAAGAAGTACAGGCAGGATTTCGAAGAGGCAGAGGAACTAGAGATCAACTTGCCAACATATGCAGGATCATGGAGAAAGCTAGGGAGTTCCAGAAAAACATCTACTTCTGCTTCATTGACTATGCTAAAGCATTTGATTGTGTGGATCACAACAAACTGTGGCAAGTTCTTAAAGAGATGGGAGTACCAGACCATCTTATTTGTCTCTTGAAAAACCTATATGTGGGTCAAGAAGCAACACTGAGAACTGGACACGAAACCACTGATTGGTTCAAAATTGGGAAAGGAGACCGGCAAGGCTGTATACTGTCGCCCTGTTTAACTTATATGCAGAGCACATCATGAGAAAGGCAGGGTTAGATGAAACAAAAGTTGGAATTAAAATTGCCGGGAGAAATATCAACAACCTAAGATATGCACATGATACCACTCTAATGGCAGAAAGTGAAGAGGAACTAAAGAGCCTCTTGTTACGAGTGAAGAAGGAGAGTGCAAAAGTTGGGTTGAAACTAAGCATTAAGAAAACCAAGATCATGGCATCTGGCCCTCTCAATTCCTGGCAAATAGATGGGGAAGAAATGGAGGTAGTGACAGATTTTATTTTTCTGGGCTCCAAGATCACTGCAGATGGGGACTGTAGCCAAGAAATTAAAAGACGCTTGGTCCTCGGGAGGAAAGCCATGGCAAATCTAGACAGCACACTAAAAAGCAGAGATATCACCCTGTCAACAAAAGTGCGTATAGTCAAGGCTATGGTCTTCCCAGTTGCAATGTATGGCAGTGAAAGTTGGACCATAAGAAAGGCTGAGCACCAAAGAATTGAGGCCTTTGAACTATGGTGCTGGAGAAGATTCCTGTGAGTCTGTTGGACTGCAAGGTGATCAAACTGGTCAGTCCTAGAGAAGATCAACCCTGACTCCTCTTTAGAAGGCCAGATCCTGAAGTTGAAACTCAAATACTTTGGCCACCTAATGAGAAGGAAGGACTCACTGGAGAAGAGCCTAATGCTGGGAAAGATTGAGGGCAAGAGAAGAAGGGGATGACAGAGAATGAGGTGGCTGGATGGAGTCACTGAAGCAGTAGGTGAGAGCCTAAATGGACTCCAGAAGATGGTAGAGGACAGGAAGGCCTGCAGGAACATTGTCCATGGGGTCGTGATGGGTCGGACATGACTTTGCAACTAATAACAACATTAATACTTTGCATGATCTTGATTCTATGCCTCTGTTTATACAACCCAGGATTGTATTAGCTTTTTTGGTTGCTGCTGCACATTGCTGGCTCATAGTCAAGTGATCGTCCACTAGGACTCCAAGGTCCCTCTTACAGTTACTGTGTTTGCATCAAGTCTCACCTAATCTGTACTTATATCTTTTATTTTTCCTGCCTAAATGTAAAACTTTGCTTTTCTCCACATTAAAACTTATTTTGTTGGATAGGATCCATTGTTCAAGTTTGTCAAGATCTTTTTGAATCCTGACCTCTCTTCTGAGGTGTTGGCTATTCCTGCCAGTTAAGTGTCATCTGCAAATTTGATGAGTTTCCCTTCAATTTCCTCATCTAAGTCATTGATGAAGATATTGATGAGTACTGGGCCTAAGATGGAGCCTTGTGGTACCCCACTGCTTACTTCTCTCCATGTGGATGTAGTACCATTAAGGACTACTTGTTGAGTATGATTTGTCAGCCAGCTACAAATCTATCTGGTGGTGATGTTGTCTATTCCACTTTTTTCTAGCTTACCAAGCAATAGATTGTGGTCTACTTTGTTGAATGCCTTACTGAAATCTAAGTATACTATATCAACAGCATTTCATTGTATACTTATACTATATGTAAGCATTTTCTTGTAGCAAAATGATTAATCATAGTAATTTACTCCATCTGTATTACAGAAGATGCTAATGTAGTTCATAGTTAGACCATTAGTATAGAATCAACATAGCTTTCAAATCAATGAGGGTTATGGCATAAATCTACTTTGAAGGCAGTTTGACAGTTTGTTGGATTTGGTACATCTAGAGAGTCTTGGTGATGCAGTGGTTAGAATGCAGTATTGCAGGCTAACTCTGCCCACAATCTGTAGTTCAATCCCAATGGGCTCAAGGTTGATTCACCCTTCTATCACTTCAAAATTAGTAAAATGAAGACCAAAATTGTTGGGAACAATATGCTGACATCACTCAGAGTGCTGTGAAGCACTATGGAGTAGTGTATAAGTCTAAGTGCTATTGCTATTCAGTAACTGTAATGTGTGAATGGCCTTGGGGGATAAGGGGAAGAGATGCTGCCTAAAAAGAATAAGACAAGAAAGAAAGGAGTCCCAGTGAATTATCAGAGGAAGAAACCTACTAAGGATCCACTCTAATTGATTAAATGGTTAAAATTAGTGATGGCAGGAAGCTTGTACATTTAAATTTGCCTTGCAATAAAATAGAATTAGCTTACCTAACTGTGTTTGCTGTCTGGTTTACCTGAGAAAGCTGACATCAGTCTTTCAAATTTACCACTCTTTAGTTGCATAGTGAGCTTAGTTATACATACTTGAGACTATTACCACACCTGAGATAACTATTTAGCCCTAGAGAGCCAAGTGCTTGGATGACATGTAGTCACCATAATAGAGATTGAAAGTGGTCCAACCATGTGTCTCCATTATGATTAGATTCCCTGCTTCAGAAGATTCTTTAGTTCTAAGACAATATTCCATGAACAAGGTCAAGTGTTAGTTCAGAAGGTTTTACTGGCTTCAATTAACTTCACCTCTATACCTACACAGTTACAACTGAATCAGAACTTAGACTTACATTTGGTTCCGCTATTCCTATTTGATATTTCACCTTCTATATATTCTGTTGATAGGAGTGCAATACTGAATTAGTGCTAGAGGTTAATCCTGTTTTACTAGATCCTAATTCTTCAAAAAGAACAAGGAAACATTAGCTTTTAAAGTTCTTAAACCATGAAGCATAAATTGAAGCCTGGGTAAAACAGACTACTCTAGACATTCTATTTATCCATTCCATGACCCATTACTGACCCCTACTATTAGTAGAGGGATATGAAGAATGTAGACTAAATTACTCAATGATGAGAAACATTTTACAAGTTAGATCAATAGGAGCCTCAAGGATAGAAGCAGTCAGAATTTCCACACTTATCAGAGCAAGTTATCCAAAGAAAAGTGCATGACCTAAGTCTCTAATCAGAATCTCAAGAATGAAAATTAGCTATCAGACCTGGGCACAACAGATCAATCTCTGCATGCTTCAGATGGATTACTCAAAGCATTTCCCCTCAATTTTAAGGGATGGCAACAGTATTAAAATTGATTGAGCTTTTAACAGGTGAATCCCTGATTTCTTGAAACATGGCAGGATGATGTTCTGAAAAGCATTACCACTCTTTCAAATCCCACCTCACCAGCCTTCAGCCTTTAGTGAAGTTCCAGAACTGTATTTTACAATGTAATAACTCTTTGAAGTACCTGGGAGTAACACTGGACAGATCACTAACCTTCCGACAACACTTGGAAAAAACATCTTCAAAATTCAAAAGTTGCAACAACTTATAAACAGACTGGTTGGAACATCCTGGGGTATTGATATGAACACCCTATGAACCACAGTCTTGGCTTTGGTTTATTCCATAGCTGAATATTGTGCCAGCATGTGGCTTATCAGTGCCTACATCCAAATGGTTGATATCCAACTCTGCCAGACATGTGTATCATCTGTGCAATGTGTATCATTGCATCCCACTCCTGTGCTGTGGTTACCAGTACTTAGCAATATCAAATGCCTCAGTGAAAAGACAACAAGCTTTTGTTCAGTTATGGTTAAGAATACTGAACAACAAGGCCCTTCCTATTCATCAGGACAATGCACAGTCCATCACAAGATTAAAATCCTGGTTTGGAAGCATCACTGCTTCAGACAGGAAGGTGGTGCAGAGAGTGGTGAAGATGGCAGAAAAGATTATTGGCAGTTCCCTCCCTTCAATCCAGGCCACAGCACATAAGAGTTGCTTGAGCAGGGTCCACAAGATTGTCTGGGACACTACACATCCTCTTCATGACGTTTTTTCTTTGTTACTGTTGTGAGTCCTTGCCTGCTAACAGATCTGTCAGCCAAGTCAGATGAATCGGATGAGGGGGAAGAGTTGCCTGGGTTTACATCGGAGTCTGTGGAAGGCTCTGAGGAGCATGAAGACTCAGAGCTAGATGTGACACTGGGCCCATCGACTCACACTCAGGCAGAGAGTCAGCTGGGTTGGGGGCCTGAACTGCATGAAGAGGAGGAGCATCTAGGGCCTGTTCCAGATGCACAGATGTACAGGGAGGAAAGGCGTGCAGGATGACGGAGGGCAGTGGGGCAGCTTTCTAGGAAAAGTAAAAGACTCTAAGAAGCCACGCCCTGGCTGGACTATAAAGATGAGAGGCATGGGAGGAGCTGGTTGCCAAAGGCAACCGTTCATGCTACAGCTTTGTGCTTCTGTTGTTGGATTTCTCAGGATTTTTGGACATTTAACCAGGTTTGTTGGATTTCTGTATGTTTGAGTGACTTAAACCTTGAACATTCCAGCTGAGAACTTAGAGACTGATCTTGTTCATTTCAACAGCTAAAGGACTGGTTGGAGTTTTGTTCCATAAAAGCTGTGTCAAAACAAAAGGGTTTTTTTCCTACAAAGTCCTGCCTTGTTCAATGCAAAGAGGTTTTTCCTCACGAGTAAGCGGCTGAGCAGTATTCACATAGGCTGGGACACAATAGTGACCTTCTGGGAGGAGGCTTCATGGTATCCGAAGCAGAACATCCAGATTCACTCACAGTTTTGTTCCATACAGGATTAACCTTGTAAACTCTAAAGCTTCCTCCTTCCGTTATGCATTCAAGATGGACAGTGTTTAATACTTATATGTTACTTATATTTAAGAGTGTAGGTCTATACATATATTTGGTATGTTTAAATGTGTGTTATGTATGTGTACACTTTGAGAGCAAGCAACTAAATTTCATTTTTAATGTGTGCAAGTAAAAAATAACAATAAATGTTGTCTGTCTGTCTATCTATCTATCTATCTATCTATCTATCTATCTATCTATCTATCTATCTATCTATCTATCTATCTATCTATCTATCTA
>JAKJMR010000173.1:1022353-1038421 GCA_024449315.1 Daboia siamensis
TCTATCTATCTATCTATCTATCTATCTATCTATCTATCTATCTATCTGTCTGTCTGTCTGTCTGTCTGTCTGTCTGTCTGTCTGTCTGTTTGTCTGTGTCTGTCTGTCTGTCTGTCTGTCTGTCTGTCTGTCTATCTGTCTGTCTATCTATCTGTCTGTCTGTCTGTCTGTCTGTCTATCTATCTATGGCTTATTTTTGAGAAATAGGTATTACAGAAGGCCTAATCCATACTCCATTCAGGGAAAGTTAAAATTCCCATCTTTTCCCATGCTATTAGAAAAGACAACAAGCAGTACCACAATGTCTGCAAAAACGCTGAAGATGGAAACAGACATGGAAAAACAAAGAAAATCTCTGAATTTAATAATTTCAAAATTTGTATAATAAAGAACTCCTTTGGGTAGCTAGCAATTGATTCAAAAAATATCTAATGAAGTTGGAAGTAATATATTGAAATACAGTATAGTATAGATGTTAACATCCAAATACCTTAGAAAATATTCTACATTTACAAGAACATCTAGTACTAGTAGGTGAAGTTAATAACCACTCTACTTATCACTAGGTTGGAAGGTTACAGTAACTGATGAAATACCCACAGAAATATGGAAGGTAAGAAAAAAAAAATCAGTAAAGTTTCTGATCAAGATAAGGTAGCATCTAAAGAATAACCTCGCGGTCAACAGTTTAAAAGAGGTTAATTTAAGTTTTTTTAAAAAATTTTTATTTTAATCCCATTTATATCCCACCCTTCTCCGAAACTCAGGGCGGCTTACAATCTAAGCACAAATCAAATGTGCTTAGCAATAGCCTTCATTCTATGTATATGCCTGCTTATTAGGGCTTTCCCCCCCCCCCCAAGTGGCATTATTACAAAGTCAGCTTATTGCCCCCAACAATCTGGGTCCTCATTTTACCTACCTTGGAAGGATGGAAGGCTGAGTCAACCTTGAGCCTGGTGGGATGCGAACCTGCAATAATTGCAGGCAGCTGGTGTTACTTAAGGAGGCATTAGCTCACTGCTCCACCAAGGCTCCACCAAGTTCCAGTGCCTAATCCCAGGAGTTTAAGAGAGTAGGCAACCTATCCTGCATTATTCTTAATTCCTTATGCCAGCAAAATAATGCTTAAGATCAGTGATGGGATTCAAATATATGAACAACCAGTTTTCTGTGAGGATGCTGCTTCCGGAAGTCCATTCTGGGCCTGGGCAACAAAAAATTAGCTACCGGTTCTGCCAAAGTGGTGTGAACTGGCTGAATCCTACCACTGCTTAAGATCATCAAAAGCAGATTAAACCCCAACATGGAAAGAAGAATGCCACATGTTTAAAGTTATTTAAGAAAAGGCCATGGAAAACAAGATGTTATTGCTGATGAATGCTGGACAATTAAAAGAATGCCCCAAAGAAATCAATATGTGCTTCATTAATTATAGAAAGATCAAGACGTGGAATGCACTTTGAAAAATAGAAATTCCAGAACCTCTTATTGTGTAAAAGCTATATACAGGTCAGGAAGCCACAGTCTGGACAGAACATGGTGAAACAGGTTCCGGGCTGGCAAAGGAATGAGACATGGCTAAATATTCTCATCTTATTTATTCAATTTATATGCTTACTGGGGCTGGCTAACAGTATGGTGAATGATTTTAGCAGTGGTAAGTGCACCATTGGAAAATGTAAAGGACCAGATGAGGGAGATTGTTATGAAGAATATCTATCTCTGTGGTCGCTAAGAGTCAACACTGATCTGACAATACATAATCAATCAATCAAATCTTGAAGAAATTAGAAATTTTCCCACTATCCTTCTTTATAAAAAAAGCAACAAAAATATTATTAGTTTCTTCATCTAGTTTTAAGTAACCACATTTTGAAATAATATAATTTTGTCTGAAAGTTATTACAATTCTCCATTCTTTGAAGCACAGAATGAAAACTGAAATAATGGAGAATATCGTTGCATTACAGTGACTATATCTTTTTACTATATCATTAATTGCATGACAACATAAAATTGCATACTTTTCACCCTTCACTGAGTAGTTTGAGGAAAAGTCATTATATTTTCATATTTCAATGATATCAAGGTTAAAGCTATTTTAAAGTTAAAAAGAAAGTTGCTCAAAAACATAATAAAAGGGAATTGAACAATATTACTCTGTCTAGTTTAAATGTCAAATGAATATATATATACACATATGAATAATTGCTCAAAATCCTATTCAAAATTTCAATTTCTTTCATTACATTTTGTATCACTTTACATAATATAAATATGAAGATTAATTCAGGCATCTCATTGATTTGGTGCCCTATCAAGACTTTGAGTTATGTGATTTTATTGGGATTTATATTGATACTTTACAGCATCAAAGTACAATTATTAATTTATCTAATTCAGTAAAGAGCAGAATAAAAGTTTAGTAAGCCGTAGAAAACATCTACCTCAGTCTCCAAAGCTTGGTGGTTTCTCTCTCTTTCATTCTTATGTTCTGAGAGTTATGTTATAGCAATAGATTAGAAATATTTAAACTATATATTTTACTGCAGACATTCTATACTTTCCCGGTAGCAAAAGATTAACTTTTAGCTTAGGAGAGAAAACATTTAAAAAATGCATACACAAATCACTCCACAAGTTCTGGCATAAAACACACTGGGTTTGGAACATTAAAAATGCATAGAAACACTCCAGCTCACTCACAGATATAAAGGCGAAGCTGGCTCCAGACATTTGCTGCCTGAGATAAGGAAATGCTTTCACTTCAAGTTCTTCATTAGACGGAGGTGGGCTAGTTATTCCTTCTCAGCTTTCCTGGGTTGTCATAAAAATAAAACCAGTAATAAAGGGAAGACCTCTAGTTCCAGGAGAAAGAACACATTATCCTTTGAATAAACTGAAATATTTACAAATTAGACATGCTTAAAAGAAAACTGAGTTATATTATACCATACTATTAGTAATTTAAAATCAGTCTCAAAAAAAGCCCAGCTGAGTTCTTCATGGTAAATTCATCCTGTGCTCACTTGAAGCTAATCATATAGTGACTGGAAACAATCACTATATATACTGTATATATAGTGGAAGGAACGTGCGATTCAAGGTGCTAGTTATAACCTTTAAAGCCCTACATGGCTTAGGCCTGGGGTACTTGCGAGACCACCTGCTGCCATTGTCAACCTCCCATCGCCTGGTTCACTCCCACAGAGTCGGCCTCCTCAGGGTGCCGTCGGCCAGGCAATGCCAGCTGGCGACCCCCAGGGGGAGAGCCTTCTCTGTGGGTGTGCCGACCCTCTGGAATGAACTGCCTCCAGAGCTGCAGCTGGCCCCTGACCTTCGGTCCTTCCGCCATGACCTGAAGACCTGGTTGTTCCAACAAGCGGGCCTGGACTGACTACGGTTTTAATTAGCTTTTTACTGGTTTTTAAATTGTCATATAATTATTGTATTTATTGTTTAATTCTTTTTTAAATTTTCTATTTTATGTTTTTAATTTTTATTGTTGTGTGCCACCCTGAGTTCTTAGGGAGAAGGGCGGTATATAAATTTAAATAAATAAATAAATAAACAGACAAATAAATAAATAAATAAATAAATAATCCAGTGTTAAACTTCTTTGGATTCTTTAACCTGCCTGCTGTGATAGAGAAAGAATTATAGCTGGGTTTTGTAGTGAAATGATCAGTTGTATTTTGAAGGTCTGATTTTTTCCCCCACTCCTTTCCTGTTCCACCACACAACAGATCCACAGAGTTGCTTTCCTAAGGATTTCTTCCCACCCAATTCAGCACCCATGCGTTTTTCACACTTGTACATTTTTACACTTGTATGGAAATATAATATTGAATATTCTTTTAGATAGATAGATAGATAGATAGATAGATAGATAGATAGATAGATAGATAGATAGATAGATGATAGATAGATAGATAGATAGATAGATAGATAGATAGACAGACAGATAGATAGATAGAATACTTTTCATAACATTAGAAGATTGTAATAAAGCTTAATAAACTTAATAAAACTACTCTTTAAAAAATCAGTTTTTAATTTAACATTTGCTATTTTTTTCAGATGCTTCCTTCACTATTACAGTATCTAGGGAGTTTGAAGGAGAGTAAAACAGATGCACCATGCATACTTAACTGGAAGCAATCTCAGCTGAACACTTTTCTTAAAGGAATATTGCTTTATTTTGGTACATTAATTATTTATTGGGAATTGTTTCATATAATGAAAGGTCTTGCAGCTGGAAAAACAGATCTGAAACTGAAATGCCATCAGAAACCACTTTATGGGTACATTTTGGCTACTATTTTTACATATTTCAAAGTCATTAATACTTCAACAAGGTATTTCATTTGTTCTGTAACTTTAACCAATCTGAAGAAAAACAAGATGTTTAAATTATATCAGAACGAAAACCAAATGATTAGAAGTCAAATCCTTTTATTTAACATTTTGTCATGGGGTATCTGAAGCAGTGTAATTGGCTTATAAATTTAATAGATCCAATGAGAATGAGGATACTATTAGATTTCTGAAGTAGTTCCAGTGTGGGAGTAGGGAACCAATGCACTTCAAAGGCTATTTGACTACACTTCCCATTATACTCTCATTAGCTATTGTTGCTGAAGTAGATAGAGGTGGATGGGACTGCACTCATGCAGATTCTTCACCTATGGTTTATTAAAAAGTTGTTATGGTTTATTAAAAAGTTGTTATTCCAAAGGCATAGTGTCCAGATGTGGATGCAACAGCTTTTTAAGTGATTGCATAAAAGGAACTAAAACTCACTGCTGTAATGTTGAGATATTTTAAAGTCTGCATTCTGTACTATGAATCAACAAATTCACTAAGGGATATGTCAGCTTATGAGATTTTGGCCTTTTGTATTGTCACATTCTGACAATTCAGATTCACTCATTTAATATTGTTGCAATAAATACAGAGATTTTACAAAAGTTTAGTTTAAGTAAATGGGAAGATGGCACCTTTCAATTATTTAAAGAGTTTATAGAATTTAATTAATTACAGCTAATTATGCTGGAAATCAAATATTTATCCCTTATATGTATTATTTATTTACAATGCTCATATACTGTCAAGCTTATGATTTGGGTAATTTACAATGGAAATATAACAAATTGAGATATCAGCAACTTTTAACACCAACTCAGCAATAAATATAAAAACCATTAATATGGATCATTCACAATAAGTCAATAAAAGCAGTGACAAAAATCACCAAACATCCATTTCAAAAATGCAGTCTTCATTGACTTGTGAAATATCAGCAGCATGGAAGATACAAGGCACGGTATTGATGAAGCTGTTGTTTGTCATCAGAAAGTAATTAGCAACATAGACAAGTTTTCAATAATGGAATCTATTTATGTTGTATATGGACATCTAAAATCTCCCCAGAGAAGAACTAATATTTTCTATTTATAGGCAATTTCCAAATTACTACATCTCTTCAACCATCAAAGTCCTTTTGACTACATTATTACAAATTCTTAAAGAATTAGCTCCTTGAGGACTAGAAAACATTGCTACTTGTGAATGAAGAAGGAAGTACTATAACTTAATGTTCACTATCTTAAAGATATTCTGCTTTCTAAAAATGAATGGTCCTAGCTTAACTTATTTTTTTTCTGATATACTTTTTTTTAACCTGCCAGAAGTTATTTTTTTAATATTTAAACTTGCAACATATACCATGAATTCTATAATCTTCCATGTAGTTCTCCAGACTTGATAACTTAATTTCTGAATTCATAAACCAAGCCAGTTTTTCATTCATTTAATAATCCATCAGGCTCAATTGGACCCAATTTTTTGGGGGGAGGGAATGGGGGGGGCGGGGGGGTAGACAGGGGGAAGGGAGGGAGGATGGGAGGGAGAAAGAAAATCTGGCTAGTGATTCATACTCCTTTTCAGTACTTTCATTATGTTGTTGCTTGGGCAATATGACAAGAAGCTAGCTACAATTTCTGTCTTCTGAAGAAAGCATGAATCACAGTTGTCCGGCTTATTTATTGTTATGTTGTTGTGTCTATCCCTAGGAACCAGCACACCTTAAAATTTTCTTTCTCCATTTTCTTATTGTTGTCTGGAAGACACATAATACAATTTTATTAGAATGTAATAATTGTACACTATATTTTTTTTTAAAAAAAAGAGTCTGAAGAAAACACTTTTTGTTTCTTTCTTCTTAGAAAGCTTTAGGAGTGATCCTAACATTATTCTGGTTGTAAGAAAAATCATTGTGCATAACTGCAGACACTCTATCATCTATTTAAAATTGGTTATCTTGACAGGGTATGCTCAAAATAAGACTATGAATCTCGTAACTGCCTTTTGTTGGCACAGATGATTTTTAAAAATGTATTATAAAACTACAGAAACATTTTAAGAAGAGTGACAGAGGTTAACAATTGCAAATGTATCTAAACACCTAATACAAAAGGGAACTGAACTGTATTCCCTTTGGTATACAGTTTCAAAGAACTGTAAATAGCAAGTATCTTGAACATGAGAAGTTATCTTAAATTAGAAAGATGCATAAGCACTGTACAGCATGTTGCATACTGAAAATCCCAGTTGCATTCAACAATTCCAGTGAAGTCTTGAAAATTATTCTCTTTGAAAATATTCTATGGATATGGAATGCTCAGCCAAGTGGACCAATGATCTAACTTGGTATAAGACAGTTACCTCTTCCCTAATTCTACCCTGCTTATCAAAATAATGTTGGAAGGCAGACCAAGTACAATGCAAGTAAAAGAGTGGTTGAATCAGGAGGCTCCTATTTTAATTTTTCATAATGCCAAGTAAAAGGGCACTAGGGCCACTCTAGAGCATAAAATGATCACATTCTTCCATCCCATACTGATTCAAAAAAGCACTGCTACCTACTGGTTCTATCCCAAAACCTCATTCTCTAAGGCAGGGGTCCTCAACCTTGGCAACTTTAAGACTTGTGGACTCCCAAAATTCTGGGAGTTGAAGTCCACAAGTCTTAAAGTTGCCAAGGTTGGAGACCCCTGCTCTAAGGGATGAGACATATCACAGGACACTTTCCCTGTGACCTCTCTGATTGAAAGCCAGGTACTGTTTATGTATATAGACAAAGATGAAATTAAATCAAAGGCCTTCAGAAAACCAAAAGCTTTTGAGAATATGTTTGAAGAATCAGAAGGAATAAGTGTAAACAATATGTAAATAATAAATAGTGCTAGTAAAATGCAAGTATGCAAGTGATTAATAACTCCCAATTCCGGTCTGTTTTCTTGCTGCAGTGACTAGGAAAATGTCCTGGATGATTAGCAGGCTTACAAATTATGTTAGGCAGATACTTTGGACATCTTATTTATGCTTTCATTCATTACTCATATTTTATACCTTGTCTTTCCAGTATGTCAAGTAAATAAGTAAATACAACTAATGAGACTTACTAGCTGACAAAAAGTAGTCACAGAAAATTAAAATAATAAGTAAGCAACAGAATAAGGCTACAATAACTCTTGCTTGGACTAGCAATTGGGCTACTTGCCTTTCTTTTATGTACATTTATGTACATACATACAAGTCTTCACTGAATTTATTTGCCTAAATTTTTACAGGCTTCTTTACAAAGAACTACTACATCAAGAAAAGAAATATTTATTGATTTTTTTGCTTGTGGTCAGTGTAGATGATAGGTTCAAAAGCAATTTTGAGTTGACTTTAGCCTTGCTTTGTTAATCTAAACCACTGAATCAATGCATACTCCTAGCAACAGCTCTTGCAGTTGTAAACTGCCCAAAATTACTTAGGTGACATGGGCAGTGTAGAAATTTAAATAAATAAATAAATAAATAAACAAGAAAGCAAACAAGCAAACAAACAAACAAATGAATGAATAGGTTTAACTCATGCTACAGAGGCAATATGATTATTGTTCTTGACATAATGCAATATGCCTTTATAAGACACTTTGCATCTCTCTGTCCACCACAACTGGCAATTTAAAAAGCAAGAATACATTTCTGAGCATACGTAATGCATGTGTCAATGCTGCAAACATTGACATGTTTTTGCACTGACAGTATAAGAGGCAGCTTTTTGCTTTAACTGTTTGGCTTTAAATCACTAAAGCACGGGAGGAATGCAACCCAGATGTTTTGAGAAGATAAGGGATAGTGCGCTTCAGGAGGGAAGCGAAACTTCGTGTGTTAAACTGATTGGTGAATGTGATTCATGACAGGTAATTAAGGGAAGGAATTCTGTATGAAATGATGTGTTAAGGGGAGAAGAATTCAGATTCTGGCATCCATCCATGAGTACTGATGCTTCGTTCTCATTATTATAGACTTTTAGAAAAACAATGCCTGAATGTTGTTTGAACTGTCTCATTAATCGGAACCATGACAGCATGTGCATAGACTTCTTTCAACTTTTACAAGCACCAGTGGAGGCAGACAAAGCAAAGTAATGAAGAGTCTGCTTTAACATGTGAGAGGATTTCAGATTGCTTTGCAAAGCAGCTTTTGGTGGTGTTTCATGCATTTTCCTAATTTGTAAAGCTTATGCTACCATTTTTTTATTTATTTGTAAAACTTCACAATCATCATATGACAAAATGGCATAGAAAATAATCATAAAATAGACTCATGAATATACAAATTGTAAAGTAACAATAGCCTATCACTAAGTTCACAAAGCTCCCCAATGTTGTGCTTCCATGCCAGCCTGTGATTTCGGCAGCTGAGTCCAGGGAATCAGAGGAGGAGGAGGAGGGACCTGGAGAGCCATCAGAGTTAGAGGGAGGCTCTGATGAGCTGCAGGACTTACAAACTAATGAAGAGGCTGGTCCTTCCACTCGTGATCAAGCTGAGAGCCAGCTGTGCTGGGAAGCTGAGTTGGACTCGGGGAAAGCACAGCTAGAAGACCTCAGAGATGCTCGTAAATGCAGACAGGTCACATGAGTAGGAGAGAGGGAGGCAATGGGGCGAGAAGGAGAAAGCAATGAGAAGCCACACCTTGGGGGCTGCATAACAGAAAGGGCAGGGCTGGTTACTGGAGGCAACCATTTGCAAAGAACTTCAGTGTCAAGAGATCACGGTCTGTTTATTTTGCCTGTGTATTATTTCCTGTTTGACTCGTGCTCCGTTTTGCTTTTGGACAAGGTCTCCATTGGAAAAGTATTCTGTTGCTTTTGTTTTCTGGGACAATTATCAGGTCTGTAACTCAAATAAAAAGGGTTTATTTTACCAGTCTACTGTTAAAAGAGGGATTGTCTTTGTGAGGTAACAAGGACGTGTGTAGGCTGGGACAGAACACCCAATCTGAGGCCTGATCAAAAGCCCAGGGGTCAGACCTCAACTTTTTCATTTTATTTTCAGGTTCTGCCATTATGCTGGGAGGGGGGAGGCTGTTGGGCCATGTTGTTGAGAGGGGGGACGTCGGTCAATGTTTCCTCTGCTTTGTTCCTGACCCCTTTGATGCCTTGGGGTGTGAATGGGAGAGGAATGTGCCCTGGGCCATATGTCTTATCTCCACTCTGATGGGAGAAAACAAAACCCTGAGAATGATGCTTTGGATCTGCACTTATCACCTAGGTTCCCACAACAGCTTTGCACCAGAGGATTGGATGAAATCAAACTGGACATTTGGCCATTAGGATGGGGTTTTGAAAGGGATGCTTTAATGTAATGTTTTGCACAGGAAAATGTTAGATTTTGCTTTGCTCTTCTGCTATGCCTGTTTTAAGAGTTCTGCTTTCTTGGGAGGACTAGCTTACATTAAGCAAGATCTGGAAAAAGATCAGCCCAGAGAGGCAACTGCCCTATCGTGGAGACTGTGCATGCTATGAGCCTCCATGGCAACAAACAGGATGAGGATGAATGCTGAGGAGAATCCATTGCCAAGAATCACCTGGAAGAGAACCTGGTCTCAAACAATCAGATCCTAATCTATGAAGAGTTTAATGGTTTATCATAAAGCTCTTGAATTGCATCTAGAAACTAAATTGCAACCTCCAATTCTCAAGTTGATATGCTATATGATATAGAAATATGCATCAACAACTACTCTCACAACTGCATTTTAGATTAGCTATAACTTCTGAGTAGCAATAGCAATAACACTTAGACTTATAAGTTACTTCACAGTGCTTTACAGCCCTCTCTAAGTGGTTTACAGAGTTAGCATATTGACCCCAACAATCTGGCTACTTATTTTACTGACCTCAGAAGAATGGAAGGCTGAGTCAATCTTGAGCCAGTGAAGCAGTCAGCAGAATTAACCTGCAATACTGCATTCTAACCACTGTGCCATCATGGCTCAAACAGAATACTATTTGCATTAGTTCAAGGCATCTCTGATCATTACAAAGATTCCTGATCCAGAAAAGGATGTAATTGGAATACAAAATGAGACTGCATAAAAGCTTTCCTAACTTTTGAGCAGAAGCTGTGAGTTTAGCAGGATAACCCAATTGAGCACAAGTTCAATCTGTCAAACTACCTGCACATCAGAACGAACTACACAATGTCTTGGTTTGAATGATTTTTAAATTCACAGGCACTCAGATTGCCCAAGGATCACCTGATACAGTTCTACAGATGAATGCTTGAGTCTGTAATTTGTGCCTCATTAACTGTCTTGTCTGGCCCAGCAACCAAACAGGACAGGTACAGATGGATAATTAGGACTGCAAAACAACAGCAGCAGCAACAACAACAAAAAACAAACCAGTTGCAATCAGTCAGCCTTCCATTGAGGATCTGTATACTGCATGAACCAGAAAGAGAGCTGAGAAAATATCTACAACTCTCACATTCTGAACATAATCTGAACATTATCTGTTTCAACTTCTCACCTCAGGGTGCCACTATAGGACATTGCATGCCAAAACAACTAGACACAAAGACAGTTTTTCCCCCCATGCCATCACTCTGCTGAACACCTAATTCCCACAGCCTAAATATATTTTCCCATGTAGTAGGTTGTGTTGCTATTACCGTATTTTCCGGCGTATAAGATGAGTGGGGGTATAAGACGACCCCCTACATTTCCTGTTAAATTATAGGGTTTGGGCTATGCTCGCCTTATAAGACTACCCCTCTTCCAACGCACACCAAATAAAAATTAAAAAACATCAGATTTGATTTTAATATGGTAGTTTTCATTCAAATGCTTATGACATGCAGGTACTTAGTAGGAAAACTGTCACTTATAAACATAAGGCTGTTTGTCATCAAACATGTAAACATAAAACAGTGCAAGTGGATTAAACATAATAATAATAATAATAATAATAATAATAATAATAATAATAATAATAATAATAATAATAATAATAAGAAGAAGAAGAAGAAGAAGAAGAAGAAGTTGGAAGGGACCTTGGAGGTCATCTAGTCCAACCCCCTGCTCAGGCAGGAAACCCTATACCATTTCAGAAAAAACCCTATAGCATTTCTTCTTAAAAACTTCCAGTGTTGGAGCATTCACCACTTCTGGAGGCAGGTTGTTCCACTGGTTAATTGTTCTAACTGTCAGGAAGTTTCTCCTTAGTTCTAGGTTGCTTCTGTCCTTGACTAGTTTCCATCTGTTGCTTCTTGTCCTGCTTTCAGGTGCTTTGGAGAATAGCTTGGCTCCCTCTTCTTTGTGGCAGCCCCTGAGATATTGGATCACTGCTATCATGTCACCCCTCACCCTTCTCTTCGTTAAACTACACATACCCAATTCCAGCAACCGTTTCCTATTTTCCTAATTCACTTTTTCACTTTTCCTAATTCACTCTAAAGCTTTCCCTGCGCCTTAAGTAACACCAGCTGCCTGCAATTAGTGCAGGTTCGCATCCCACCAGGCTCAAGGTTGACTCAGCCTTCCATCCTTCTGAGGTAGGTAAAATGAGGACCCAGATTGTTGTGAGCAATAAGCTGACTTTGTAATAATGCTGATGGGGGGGGGGGCGAAAGCTCTAATAAGCAGGCATATACATAGAATGAAGGCTATTGCTAAGCACATTGATTTGTGCTTTAAATTGTAAGCCGCCCTGAGTCTTTGAGAAGGGAGGGATATAAATGGGATTTTTTTAAAAAAAGACCAAATGGGAGTTCCGCTCCAGGGTTTCCAGCCAGCCAGCCCAGTTCCTGAGTCAAATGTGTCCTTATAGCTAAGCAGCTGCTCTGGCTGCGGCATTCCCCACCTGCCTTTCAAGTTTTGATAGATTACACCTGCTCTTCAACTTTAGAAGGAAAGACGCCCAGACCCCAGCCTGTAAAAAATCACAGATTGCAGCTTCTACTCCAATTGGTCCCACTTTCCCTGCGCAGACTAAATGGGAGATCCTCTCCAGGTTTTCCAGCCAGCCCTGTCCCTAAAGTTTCAGCACCCGGCGTATAAGACGACCCCTGACTTTTGAGAAGATTTTCATGGGTTAAAAAGTCGTCTTATATGCCGGAAAATACGATATTCTTCTCATCTTCTCATTTCTCATCCTTTCTCATCTTATTTTTCCTACTATTTTCTCCAGTTGGCATCTTATGATTAATATTTTGATTAATGATTGTAACTATGACTTATTATTGTTTGATTAAGAGCTTATGCACTGGAGACAAATTCCTTGTGTGTCCAATCACACTAGGCCAATAAATAATTCTATTCTATTCTATTCTATTCTATTCTATTCTATTCTATTCTGTTCTGTTCTGTTCTGTTCTGTTCTGTTCTGTTCTGTTCCATTCCTCTCCGCTCAGCTCCGCTCTGCTCTGCTCTGCTCTGTTTCATTCTGTTCTATTCCATTCCATTCCCAGCATTGTTACCATTGAATAAACTGTTTAAGCCTGTTTCTCCATCTGGACCCTGACAGTCTCAAGGCTATCAAAGAAGTTGAGGTGTAATTGTTATAAAATATGCATCTATACTTCTTTTTGTTCATGATATATTAAAAGAACATACTTGTGAGCAAAAATGTAAAGTAAACATTAGATTTCTGTTGTTTTTCTGTTGTTGTTTATAGAAAAATAGTTTAATTACATAAAACCCAGGTGATGTAAATTTATACAATTATTTGTACATACTTCCTATAGGGTTCTCCAGGCTCAGAAAAATCTGCACCAAAAATATCACGAGAAGATCACTTCTGTGCAATCTTTTGGAGCTTAGAGTACTGTATACCAAAGAAAGTATGTATAGATAACCTGGGCAACTACCATTCTAGGAAATCACTAAGAAACTTGGGTGTAATGAACTTTACTTAATCAGAAAATGTAAAATTAAGAAATTCAAAACTACAGAAGAACAAATTTTCTTTCTATACAGATGCCTCCATCCCAATGACATCAGGTAGAACTCATCAATTAACAGCAAAATAGCTTAGACTTCTGTTTAAAAAATGCAGCAAAAAGATAATCCAATGCTTAATCACACATGTCAAATAAAGGAGTCAACAAAAATTATTACCCAATGAAGTGCAAGACCCAGATTGTTGGGGGCAATAAGCTGACTTTGTAAAAATGCTGTGGGGGGAGGGGGAAGCCCTAATAAGCAGGCATATATATAGAATGAAGGCTATTGCTAAGCACATTGATTTGTGCTTCTTAGATTGTAAGCCGCCCTGACTCTTCAGAGAAGGGTGGGATATAAATGGGATAAAAAAAAAAAAGATCCAAACCATTAACAACACACAAGAAAAGGGGTTCAATCAGTACAGAACATGTCCAACCCCCACTCAAGGGAAACTTCCCAAGAAGCATCCAGTCATTATACAGAATTCTAACCCACACTGATTATACTTCAAAACTTAAAAAAAAAAATCCTTTAATGCTTTCATGTAAATGTTGCAGATTATCAGAGGAAATGATTTAAAATTTTCTAGAATACTAAAGATCTATTGCCTAGGTCAGTGATGGTGAACCTTTTAGAAACTGAGTGCCCAAACTGCAACCCCAAACCCACTTATGTATCGTCGGGTGCCGGGGGGGGTATGGGCAATTGGCTGGGCATGGCCCATTGGCTGGGCGTGGCTGCGGTGGTAACAGCAGACTGGGTGGGACTAAAAAGTTCAATCAATCAATTCCAATTTTGCGAGATCTTTTTTTCCCACAAGAAGTTGAAATTGATTCATTGATTGAACCTTTTTTTTATTTTTTACACGGCGGTGGAGGCCTAAAGTGAAAAGGTTTTATAAAACCCAGCTGAAGGCCTAGGACTGGGGTGACAGTGCACGTGCCCACAGAGAGGGCTCTGTGTGCCACCTGTGGCATGCATGCCATAGGTTCGCCACCACAGGCCTAGGTGTTCAGCAGTATTCCCTTACCACCACCTTCAGATCACATGTTGACCACAGGACCAGAAAATCTTGTTCTCAAGGGCCAACCTAGCCAGATAACCTAGAAAGAAAATTATGATTAATAATACTGATAGTCACTAAGAGATCCAAGAAGCATCTTGTTCAGGTGTTTCTTTCTGATAATCCATAATCTCCCAAGGGTAGAGGGTAAGTTACTGTATGTTTCTCTATGCACATATTCTACTTTTTTCCCTTGCTATTTCTACTGGCATGTTGAGACCCAAATATTTTCACTGATTCAATATTTTATTAGTTTATACAAATATAATATAAAATACAAAAATACAAAGGAAAACAAGGAAGGAAAAAGGGAAGGCAAAAGAAAGAGAAGACATTGAGTTCCGATTCCTTCTGGTGCAGTAGAATAAGGTGAAACCATAAAACCTCAAGTTTTTTACTTTCATATAATAATATATGGTTCAAAAGTGGTTGAGACCCAAATATTTTCAACAGGAAATATTTTATAGACTAGAGAATCCTTTCTGCATGTTATGTTCTTGATCTTCTGGGCTATATTTCACATAGATATTCTTACAGGAAATGAGTCAACTCTGGCTTATAATATACTAGAGGAGGGAGGTGGCAAGTTACAGTGATGAAGACCTGAATGGTTGTTGGAAACAGATTCAGCTGCACCTTTCTCTTCAGACCTGGAATTATATATTTGATGTGAAAAGATCCCTCAATTATATATCTAAGAATCAAGCCTGTTTTAGGATAGAAATAAAGAGGCTGAGTTTCCAGTAATTTGAGCTTTCCAGCATTTGAAATGAAGGATTTGAAGAAATGGAGAAGAAATGTTCAGAAATGGAAAGATTCCTGTTTCTAACTGCCAGACTGTCATCCTGCATTGCTGGCGATTAAAACAACAGATCATAGCTCATAAAACTATGACATTATGTTCTACTAGGAAAAGTTGTTAACACAATTAAAATATGCTGTAATATACTATTTTCATACACAAACCCTTTTTTCCTGGATGGACTAGCTCAATTTAGCATAATACTGACAAGTATAGATTATATAATTGTCATATTTCCATAACAGTGATATTTGTTGAGCACTTAGTTCATGAAAATTCTACTAAATTGATACTTACAGAAAGGCATTGTTGAAATAATTTACTCTAAAATTAGGAGTAATATATATTAAGGATATATATGCCCCTTCATGGATTACTGCCTTGTCATGGCGAAGGGGCTTGCGTAATTGAATGAAGCTACACTCATTTTGCTACACTCAATTTGCCAGCAAATTTGGAAAACTCAACAGTGGCCACAGGATTGGAAAAGATCAGTTTACATTCCAATTCCAAAGAAAGACAGTGCCAAAGAATGTTCAAACTATCGTACCATTGCACTCATTTCTCATGCTAGTAAAGTCATGCTTAAAATCCTACAAGCTAGACTTCAGCAGTATGTGGATCGAGAACTACCAGAAGTACAGGCAGGATTTCGAAGAGGCAGAGGAACTAGAGATCAAATTGCCAACATACGCTGGATCATGGAGAAAGCTAGGGAGTTCCAGAAAAACATCTACTTCTGCTTCATTGACTATGCTAAAGCCTTTGATTGTGTGGATCATAACAAACTGTGGCAAGTTCTTAAAGAGATGGGAGTACCAGACCATCTTATTTGTCTCTTGAGAAACCTATATGCGGGTCAAGAAGCAACAGTGAGAACTGGACATGGAACCACTGATTGGTTCAAAATTGG